>JALIZH010016147.1:0-328370 GCA_030522465.1 Rhipicephalus appendiculatus
CACAATTCCCGCCATGCTCTCGTTTCGTTTCCTCTTTCTTGGTGAGCTCATGGGAAGAAAAAAAACGAAAATTCACGAGCGCGCGCGCCCAGCGTCCTCAAACCAACCTCCTCCGACACCGCTCCCCCCTCGTGCTCGATGCTCTGGCCACAGTTCCCAGCATGCTCCTGTTTCATTTCTTCATGGTTGCGGAGTTATTCTCGATGTGTCCCTCTAGTGGACTGCATTTCGGCCGCAGCTCATTGGCAGGAGTTCGGCAACCAGCGCGCCCCTTGTTTCCGGAACTTCTTCCGCAACGTCATTTTGATATTACGAAGATTTTACAACTCTCGACAATAATGAGAGGGACAGAATGTGCTTCAACGCAACGAACGCAGCGCCCAGACACCCGCTTTTGGGCGTACATCTCGGAGACCGTGCATAAATTCTGATCGCGTAAGCCATCGAAGAAGGTTTAATGTGGCCGCCCTTCTAAGGCATCTGTGAAGATCGGTACGCATTCCCTGAATCGTTCTCAAACAACTGGGACACATTCATAGGCAAGTTAACTGGAAAAGTTCCTGTTTCGGTACGTTTTGTCCACTTGCTTTTTACGCTGGGAATGTGCTGGCGGGTTCGGTGCATCGACGTGGTCAAGAGCAAACATCACGGCTCGCCGCTTTTTCGAGTAACTGAATGCGCTGTGCCGAAATTGACTGTGGACATCTTCAGATGGACACATCGAGAATCGCTCCCCAGAAGTTGTCTCTTTATCTCCTCCAGAAGTGTCAAAAGTATTGCCTGACCTCAACGCTGGGGCTTCCTCCAGCCTTAAAAGGCGAAGACCCAATTAGCTGGATAGCATATTCGTGTACTTTTGGACTTACTACATCTTGCATAGATAAACCAAATAGATAAGTAATATATATCAATGGGTTAATGCACGTTTTTCCTTTATTTTTACTCGAGTAAGTCGATAAATAAATTAAGAAGTTAAGGGAAAGAAAAAGACGTATGGTGGGCTAGTTCGTTCATGACAGATTATGGCAGCCCACTAAAAAGCCCCACCTCCCCGAAGGGAATCGTGAGGAAATGCGAATGCATTTCGCGCGCGCTTCACTCCATTTATATATGGTGGTTGTGGTTCGAAGAAGGAAAAGGCGCCTAATTTCTGCAGCCCGGTCGGGAGCACGGCGCAGCGCCTTTTTTTTTTTTGCTTTTTCTTGTTTTTTTTTAATTTTTTTTATTTATTTTTAAAATTTTTTTTTCATATATAGCTCCGCCGAGCTCCGCCGCAGACCGCTTTTAGTTAACGCGCACGCTGCGAATTTTTATTGTTCAACAACGCACAGGAGAAATCTCCCACCAGCACCACCTTGGTGGTCAAGATTTATTGCCATATATACGGGGTGGCCAGTGAACGGTTGTGCAGCGCGAGCAGTCGGTTTTTTCAACCAAGAAACTCGCTAGCAGACGCTGCCTGTGTCGGCGTCGCGAGGCGAGAGAGGGAGAGGGGGGGAGAGTAGGAGAGAGAGAGGGGGGGCGCATGCGCAGTGGGAGTGTGGACGCTGCGGGCAGAGATGCCTAGAGAAGTGAGGGGGGGAGCGTAGGAGAGGAGAAGAGAGGTGGGACGCGCATGCGCAGTGGGAGTGTGGACGGCGCGGGCAGGGATGCCTAGAGGACAGAGGGGGGAGCGTAGCAGGGGAGAGAGGAGGGGAGGCGCATGCGCAGTGAGGGTGTGGTTGCCGCGGGGAGGGATGCCTAGGGGAGAGAGGAGGTTTTATTTTTATTTTTTTTTAAAGGGTTTGCGCATGCGCAGTAAGGGCGGTCACGCCGTACACCACCACCACCGGATTAAGCTTCGCCATAAGATGCTTCACATCTAACACCTGCCGGCGCGCACACCTCCTCAACCTATCCTCCTCCTCCTCCTCCGCGGACAACGCCAACGCCGCACAACGCCAACGCCGGATGCCTGACATAGCCCGACTATGAAATGCATTCGCATTTAAAACTTAGAATAACTGATCGGCGAGCTTTTTGGTAGGTATTCATGTTAAAACGACACAACGTGAAAACACAGACACAAGAGTGAAGTCAAGAGAGTAACCAGTTATCTCTCACGTAGACCGTCACGCGCAATTGACTGATAGGTATCGCCTCTTGCCTGGGAATGCGCAAATAACTATTTTAAGTGCGGAGCACTTTAGGGGCCCGGGCCGTTGTATGCTGTCATCGTACGCTCTCATCGTATACTGTCGTAGTTCGACGAAACGCAAGCAAAACCACTTATCGCATACATATCTGTAGGATATTGAGCGCGCGTTCGCGCCTATAGGAGAAGTCTTCTTCCTCTTGGTCTTCGAGCGCATTGATCATATTAAGTGCGGAGCACGTCAGGGGCCCCGGCTGTCGTATGTTGTCGTATGCTGTCGTCGCTTGGCGTAACACAGGCAAAACCACGTATTAAAATAGGAAAAAAAAAAGAGGAAACATGCAAAAAAATAGAAACAGAGAGAAAGAAAGGGAAAAATAGAAAGAGCAAGAAAACGAAAGCAATAGATAAAGAAAGGGGAGGAAATCGTTAGAAATAAATAGAGAATAAAATACAAAAACGGAAACGGAGAAAAAAAGAGAGGAGGAAAGTGAAAACCGAAGAGAAACAAAGAGGGCTGCCCAGCTCTGCACTTCCTTCAGGTTTGGCACCACTAGTGCGAAGCTATAGCTTAATTTTTTTGTCTACCTTCTTTTCCGACGCTGTACAATTTTTCAGTTAGCGGCGTTTACGGTGTCTTGACTACTCTCTTGTGTCCGTGTATGCACACCCAGTCTTTTTAAGTGCCCCAAAACAATCTCTGAAAATACAACATCGAGCTCGTTATTGTCACGTGGCGTTTTAGGGGTGAAGATCCTAATGGTGTGGGTACTCCCTCCTCTGTAGTAGTAGTAGTAGTAGTAGTAGTAGTTGTAGTAGTAGTAGTAGTAGTAGTAGTAGTAGTAGTAGTAGTAGTAGTAGTAGGTAGGTAGGTAGATAGCCACGTATAGTGGAATGTACCCACTCCACGTGATAAAGATGACGATGACGCAGTATAATGGAATGTACCCACTACACGCGATAACGATGAAGTATAAGCGCGTTCCAGTATAGTGGAATGTACCCACTACACGTGATAACGATGACGATGACGCTGATGACCATGAAGTATAAGCGCGTTCCAGACCACACATTCTCTTTCTGCCATGGATGAAAACGATCGAGCTTCGCCCACTCATCATCATTCACTTCGTGGATATGGCGTGATTTTTTGTGTTATTGCGATAGCAATTATACAGACACTCTCGGATGATTTTTGCTATGCCCCGGATTTGTATGTATGTATAATATATATATATATATATATATATATATATATATATATATATATATATATATATATATATATATATATATATATATACATATATATATATATATATATATATATATATATATATATATATATATATATATATATATATATATATATATATATATATATGTGTGTGTGTGTGTGCGTGTGTGTGTGTGTGTGTGTGTAGAAATGACACAAAGAAAAATAAATCAGACGACAATGCACCCGACCGGGGATATCAACCAGCGACCTCTCGCTCAGCAGCGCGCTGCGTAAGACCACTCAGCCATGCACCGTGCATGCGCTATTTTCTTCTTTCTCGAATCACTCTCTCTCATTTTAACGGCAAGCTATTTATAGACACCATTTACCGCTGGCGGTATGCAGATCTCGGAGGAGCTTGAGCGTGTTTTCTATCACGCAACGCTCCTGCGTTTTCTTTCAATTTGAAAACTGCCCTTGAGACGCGCACCAGAAAGGGCCCCCTTTCTGTACCCACTCGTGATGTGGAACGAAAAAAAAAAAAAAAAACACCGCGCACACGTTGCTTCCGACGTCACCGCGGGGCAGTAGACACAGAGGGGTCATTCCGCGCGCCGCACTTCAAAAGAAGAAATATCTAAGAGCGTCGGCTTCTGCGTTGTCGACACTTTCAGCGTGTTGCTCGAGCACAAAGGCGTAACAACTGTGATAGCTGTCAGTTCACGCTAGTCCTGTGTATACCTGTGCGCCCTCTTCGAGCGTCCTCCTTCGTGCTTCAGCGGGAAGCTGCAAGTATCGAGCTGCTTGTCGTTCTTCGTGTGACACTTTAATTTCATGCTATCGCATTCATTGCTTTCGCCCTTGTGGCGAAACTGAATTTCTTTTGGCGCTCTTCATGACGCCAGAATGGTGATTCACATGACATAATTAGGGCACATACTCTCGACTGGTCTATAGAGAAATGTCAGTAGTAAATTATCTCCTACCCTGTTTTGCCATGCATTCGCCCACTTGTTCTTCCTCCCCTCGCAAGATTATCGTACGCTATTAACTAATTTTGCCCCATTTTGGGAGTTTCTGATTGCGCATGCGCAAGTACCTGCGTGTAGCCGACAAGCTCGAAATCCTGATAGGCTCAACGCTCAGCGCTAACATTGTACACGTGCTTTATGAAGAAATAAGTGTCGAGGAGATATAGTCTGTAAGAATTGTAATGAAAGGGAGAACGAAACCAATGGAAGAAGTGCCGGATTATTTGATTCTTCCAACAGACGAACTCTTTACAGCGAAGACGACGCAGTTCTCAAAAAAAAAAAAAAAAAAGGAAAGCCAGCCTGCTTCCACAGTTCACGTATATTTTTCATTGCGATAAAAATTATATGGACACTCCGTACAGGTTTTCATCGTCGCCGTCATTTTCCGTATAAAATCCAAGTCATTAAAATTTGTACTCACATCGTATGCTGTACGCGCTAGTAAAAGCTCGCGAGCGCCAGCCAGGAACACGGCTGAAGCATAAATTAAAGAAGTTGCCCATCTCCGTCGCACTGAGGGCGCGTGCGATAACATCGTTCCGCGTGCGATGCCTGCCGTGGATTGCTCCCCAACCAGACAGCAAGCGCCTTGTCTGTCCTTAGCTGGACCAAGGAGTATGAAGCGACGCCTGGGTAAAAGGGCTCCGTGACTGGAGCCGCAACTGTGAACTTTGACTTTTAGGGCGCGGTCATGAGCGCTGGCGAGCGCGCTAACTCGGCAGGGATAAGAAAACGGCTCGTATACTCTACTACACGCTGAGATCGCACCGCTTCGTGCTGCGAGCACTGATACGTCAAACTGCACGAAAACCATTGCTTTCACGTGAACCGGCCGCATTCCCTAACACCAGCATTTTGAAGTTTCATGAGATCGGATGAAAAAGTCAGCTGCCATCCTTAGTTCATTATAACATTACGACATGTTGCTATCGCATTCACTGCTTCGCCCTTCCGGGGGGAACGGTTTCTTTTTTCTCCTTTTTTTTTTGTTCTTGTCAAAATTCGAGGGTCAAATTTCTCGCCCGACCAACTCTTCAATACCCCCCCCCCCCTTCCCGCGCCGCGCCGCCGCCGATCCGAAGAACCCCACGCCGTTGACGCGCCGCCGCCGGAGGTGCAAACACCGGCGCGCCGCCGCCGGCGATTTTAGGACCGGCGCACAGGTCTAGTTCGCACCCTCCAGGTTCCCCTGCCCACAGATGCCTTTTGTGCGGCGTGAAATCGCACCCTTGTAAGCTGGTATCAATCACCTTGAGAGATTAAAAACCAGTTAGGTAATAATTATTTTTTTAGGGCAACAAGTGGGAAGCGCCCGTAGGAGAAAACTAATCGCCACAAGGGTAACGAGGATGCATAGATGCGTGAGCGACAGGCGGTTTGCCAACATAAAGAAATCTGGGATTGCAAAGCAAACATGAATTGCCGGAAAGGAAAAAAAAATTGTATCCTCGTGGGATGACAGTACTTGTTGGGCAAAAAAAGCATTTAGAAGGTGGCGACCTTATTAAACATTTAGATAATGCCGTGCAAGAGCATAATTGAACGTTTGGGACTTATTTGCAGTGCCTTACATGTATATCATTGACCCTAAGTTAATTAATGGACGAAGTGGTCTAGCTTTCGTGTCATTGTGAGTGAACAAACGACAGTTAACTGGTTCTAACTGCCTTTTACCATAATGCCTAATCAGCTCATTCTCCAAAGTAATATCTAAAGCTGACCCAGGATTTCTTTCCATATACAGTGAAACCTCGATGATACGAATCTCACGGGACCAACAAAAATATTCGTATAATCCGAAATTCGTATCACCAGAAAGCATGGAAGGTTACCATGCGACAAAAGAAAGCTGGCGCACATTTTCATTTATTGTTTTTCAGGGTCGCAGCAGCGTCAGGAAGAACTCTGGATGATTGTCAGTTAAGTTTTTGTTTTTAGATGTACTGCGGCGAAAGTAACGGAAGAAGCGCTTTGACGTGATAGACTAAGGCCACAAAATTTCAGAGCCACGGTCCTATTCCTATGTTATAATTTTGTTATCGCGGAGGTGTTGGGGATATCTTTTAGGAGATTTATGGCCGTGCACGCACACGTGCGACCTCGACAGACGCGCATGTTGACGTTGTGAGGCCCGACTCCTTCGCCAAGATCGTCCTTGCCTTCTTTCGGTCCTCGTCCACCTTTCATGGTACGTCTGATGCACGAGGCAGGCACGTGTAAACACAGTAGAACAACAGCAGCTCACCTCGACGCGCCAGAAAAAAAAACGCCCCCCACCTCCCCGAAGGGAATCGTGAGGAAATGCGAATGCATTTCGCGCGCGCCTCACTCCATTTATATATTGTTACGAGGCAGGGTGCATGAGCCCGCCGTGACAGACGAAGGGACGAAGAAGAAGCTGGGGGGTGCTGCGCGAGATTCTGGCAGCTATTCGGTGGCAGCTATCCGGCACTTGTAAATATTGTAAATACACTCGCTTTTGTCTTTCTCGCGTATTCTTGATCCCCGTGTCAATTTGGTGGAGGTGCGGGGTAGAAGAAGCGCGCTGTACAACGGAGCTCCGTAGTGGTCGTCGACTCGGAGTTTTCATGATGGAAAACGAGTCCGATGCCGCATCCACTCTTCCATCGGCCACGACAACGCCTGCACCAACCACTGCAATGTCTGCACCGGCCACATCGCCGCCAACGTACGTGCTGACGCATCCGAAAAACCCTGGGACGTTCTGCGGTACGGATGAAGTCGACGTCGAAGAGTGGATTGCTGATTACGAACGTACCAGTGCGCTCAATCGCTACGACCCAACTCTCATGCTGGCCAACGTGTTGTACTACCTGAAAGGCACGGCAAAGGTGTGGTACGAGAATCATGAGGAGGAGATCGGAAGCTGGGACACTTTTAAGCAAAAGTTGCGCGACTTATTTGGGAAGCCCATGGGTCGAAAAGCAGCCGCAAAGAAAGAGCTGTCCATCCGTGCTCAAACGTCCACTGAACCATATATCTCGTACATTCAGGACGTGCTGGCTCTTTGTCGTAAAGTCGACAGCGGGATGTCGGAGCCGGACAAGGTTGGCCACGTGCTGAAGGGAATAGCGGACGACGCGTTCAACCTATTCATGTGCCGGAATTGTGCGACCGTCGACGAAATTATCGACGAATGCCGGCGTTTTGAACAAGCCAAAAGCCGGAGCATTGCAAGATCATTCACTCGGCTACCAAACACCACTGCGACGTCCTCATGCGAAGATAGGAATGACCTCTCGTCTGCAGTCGTCACCGGCGTCTGAAATTACACGAATCGTCCGTCGGGAAATCGAAGCAATTACACCTGCTCTTCCCAACAACGGCCACGTCGATTCGCACGTGCCCTCTGTTTCCCTGGTCCAGTCACTTGTGCGGGAAGAACTCGGCAATTTGGGCTTCGCTGTCTGCGCCGTTGCTCAGTCTCGGACAGCTGACTTCCGTCCAAGATCGCCGCCTCGCCCCAGGTCACCGCCCCAGGAACGGTTCTACCCACGCTCTCGCAACCCGGCCGAATGGCGGACTGCGGACGATCGGCCAATCTGTTTCAACTGCCGCCGCATAGGTCACGTCGCACGGTACTGTAACAACCGTTGGCCTTCGCCTAGAACCCAGTATGCCACTGGTGCCGGCGCCGACAGCTACCGCCGTTTTCAGCCACCTCAAGCGTGCTCCGATAACTACCGCCGTTCCCAACCGTTCGAGCCGTACACCCTCGATGCCTCTGCTACGCCGCACAGCCGCTCACCATCGCCCCGAGGTCATCAGTCCCGTTCGCCGCCAGCACGTCGCCCGTCGTCTCCGTCCCCTCTACGAGGACGTCCGACCTCGCCGCTCAATCTCCCACAGGGAAACTAAGAGATGCAGCTCTTGGAGGTGATGCTGCATCTTCTACTGCTACCTCAAATCCTCTTTTAGTACTGCCGACACGACGAAATTTGATCGACGTCGACGTGGATGGCCTCACCGTTTCTGCACTTGTTGATACTGGGGCCCATATTTCCGTGATGAGTGCTCGACTTCGTCGCCGCCTGAAGAAAGTGCTGACTCCGGCTGCTCCTGGTATTATTCGTGTTGCCGACGGAAGGAGTCCTGCCATCATAGGAATGTGCACAGCACGCATCACCATCGCCGATCACCACACATCTGTTTTGTTTGCTGTTCTTGAGCAATGCCCAAATGACGTCATTCTTGGGTTGGATTTCTTGTCCACTCATTCCGCCCTCATTGACTGTGCAACCGGCGTTCTCCAACTTGAGCTGCCTCGGCTTTCTGATGTACCATCTCCGCCGTCACACCGCTTGTGCTCCGCCGATTATGTTCGGCTGCCACCGCAAGCCGCCACGTGTGTGGCCTTGACTACATGACCACCTCTGCCCGACGGTGACTACATAGTGTCCCCATTAGTTGACGTCCTCTTGGCCCGAAATATTGCTGTGCCGCACACCCTCGTGACTGTCGTCGACAACTATGTCCAGCTCCCGTTCCTGAACTTCAGTAACTGGACCCAAGTTCTCCCGCAAGGCATTTCATTGGCCAGCGTATCAGTGCTCGACGCATGTAACATCGTGGCATTAGACGCTGAAGATTGCTTGTCCTCTACTGAAAGCAGCCCAGCAAGCGCACCCACCGACAAAATCACGAAAATGATTGCCCCTGATCTTTTGCCCTGTCAAGCCGCGCAACTCCGCCACGTTGTGACGACCTATAGGGATATCTTCGACTTCGATGACCGCCCTCTAGGTCAAACGTCATTCGTACGTCATCAAATACATACCGGCGATGCTAGTCCTGTCAGACGGCGACCATATCGTGTATCCCATTCCGAACGCCAGGTCATACAACGAGAAGTCGATAACATGCTCGCGAAAGGCGTCATAGAGGCCTCTTCAAGTCCATGGGCGTCACCTGTCGTCTTGGTGAAAAAGAAGGATGGCAGCTGGAGATTTTGCGTCGACTATCGTGCCTTGAACAAGATAACCCGCAAAGACGTATATCCACTGCCACGAATCGACGACGCCCTTGACTGTCTTCATGGCGCGCGATACTTCTCGTCCATAGACCTGCGCTCGGGTTACTGGCAGATTTCTGTCGATGACTTAGACCGAGAAAAAACTGCCTTCGTCACACCGGACGGCCTCTATCAGTTCAAGGTTATGCCTTTTGGGCTGTGCAACGCCCCGGCAACGTTCGAACGAATGATGGACTCTCTCCTACGCGGCTATAAATGGTCCATCTGTCTTTGCTACCTCGACGATGTCATTGTCTTTTCCCCAACGTTTGAAAGCCATCTAACCCGTTTGTCGACCATTCTAGCCGTTTTTCGTCGAGCGGGACTCCAGCTAAACTCCAAAAAGTGCAATTTCGGCCGGCAACAAATCACTGTGCTTGGTCATCTTGAAAGTGCTGCGGGTGTACAACCAGACCCTGACAAGATTAGCGCTGTGAAGCACTTCCCTGTGCCTTCTTCTACTAAAGATGTGCGTAGTTTTGTTGGTTTATGCTCATACTTCCGACGTTTTATACGCAATTTCGCCAGTATTGCCCGACCACTCACTGACCTTCTCAAAAAGGACGTGCCTTTCTCGTGGGGCCAAGACCAAGAGGCTGCGTTCTCGACGCTGATCAACTTGCTCACTTCACCACCAATACTGGCCCACTTCGACCCATCCGCGACTACTGAAGTTCGCACAGATGCCAGTGGGCACGGAATCGGCGCCGTCCTCGCTCAACACCAGGGAGGCCAAACGCGTGTTATTGCGTATGCCAGCCGCCTTCTCTCTACATCGGAGCGGAACTATTCGATCACGGAGCGCGAGTGTCTTGCGTTGGTCTGGGCTGTCGCAAAATTTCGCCCCTACTTGTACGGCCGTCAGTTCTCAGTTATTACAGACCACCACGCTCTCTGTTGGTTGTCCTCGCTCAAGGACCCAACTGGTCGCCTTGGTCGCTGGGCTCTACGTCTCCAGGAATATTCCTTCGACGTAATTTACAAATCTGGCAAGCTGCACCAGGACGCCGATTGTCTCTCGCGTCATCCGGTGGACCCTGCTACCCTCGCTGACCATGAAAATGATTACTGTATACTCGCCATATCTGATTTGCGTGACATCGGCACAGAACAGCATCGGGATGCAACCCTCAAGATGGTCATACAGCAAGTCTCCTCGGGACGTTCCGACACTTCTTTCCGCCAGTATGTCCTGCGCAATGGCGTTCTGTATCGCCGCAGCATGAAGCCTGATGGTCCGCAATTTTTGCTAGTCATTCCACGACACCTGCGAGCTACCATTCTTCAACATCTACATGATGCTCCGACTGCGGGCCACCTGGGCGTTTCACGCACCTATGACCGTGTGCGGCAACGGTTCTTTTGGCCTGGCCTGTATCGTTCAGTCCGCCGATATGTCGCTGCTTGCGAGCTCTGCCAGCGTCGCAAACGTCCCACTCTCCCTCAGGCTGGGCTGCTCAAACCTATCGACATTCCACCGGAACCGTTCTTTCGCGTAGGCCTCGACTTGCTCGGACCTTTTCCTACGTCCGTATCAGGCAACAAATGGATTGCTGTCGCAACTGACTATGCGACCAGGTATGCCATAACCCGTGCCTTGCCAACTAGCTGCGCAACAGACGTCGCTGACTTTCTGCTCAACGACGTCATTCTTCGACACGGGGCTCCGCGCCAGCTTCTTACGGATCGTGGCCGCTGCTTCCTCGCAAGAGTCATAGATGAAATCCTTCGTAGCTGCTCTACCGAACATCAACTTACTACAGCCTACCATCCACAGACCAACGGTCTCACCGAGCGTCTCAACCGAACTCTCACGGATATGTTGTCAATGTACGTCTCTGCTGACCACCGTGATTGGGACGCAACGCTACCCTACGTTACTTTTGCATACAATTCGTCCAGACATGACACCGCCGGCTACTCGCCGTTCTTTCTTCTGTACGGCCGCAACGCGACGTTGCCATTCGAAAAGCTCCTTCCTTCTGATACTGTTGTAATAACTGTGTATGCTCAGGACGTCGCTTCTCGAGCCCTTGCGGCTCGCCAAATCGCCCACAGTAGGCTCTGTGCTTCGCAGGCCTCACAAAAGGAGCGCTACGATAAGCGGCACCGCGATGTCGACTACCCTCCTGAATCTCTTGTCCTGCTCTGGACGCCGTATCGACGCGAAGGCTTGTGCGAGAAGCTCCTCCCTCGATACACAGGGCCCTACAAAGTTCTCCGCAAGGTCACCGACGTGGACTACCTTATCACTCCCGTTCATCCGCACTCGTCTTCTGCTACACCACGTACTGATGTCGTTCATGTGTCGCGCCTAAAACGCTACTACACTGCCAGTACAGAATGACTTTGGAGGCGCCGTGACGGCGCTCTTTCCGCCGGGGGTGATGTTACGAGGCAGGGTGCATGAGCCCGCCGTGACAGACGAAGGGACGAAGAAGAAGCTGGGGGGTGCTGCGCGAGATTCTGGCAGCTATTCGGTGGCAGCTATCCGGCACTTGTAAATATTGTAAATACACTCGCTTTTGTCTTTCTCGCGTATTCTTGATCCCCGTGTCAATATGGTGGTTGTGGTTCGAAGAAGGAAAAGGCGCCTAATTTCTGCAGCCCGGTCGGGAGCACGGCGAAGCGCCTATTTTTTTTTTTTGCTTTTGTTCTGTTTTTTTTTCTTCTTTTTTTTATTTCTTTTTTTTGCTCGTTTTCCCCTTTTTCTTTTTTTTATTTTTTTTTTCATATATAGCTCCGCCGAGCTCCCGCGATGCGAGCGCCCTCACGCACTTGAAATGCATTCGCATTTAAAACTGGGGATGCGTAAAGCACGCAGCGATGGAGCGGTGTTTCCTACTGGAACATGCCAATCGCTGCTAATGTGCTATGAGAGACAGAAGACTCCGACTGGACACAGAGACTCGCAGTCAGCTTTTAGTTAACGCGCACGCTGCGCATTTTTATTGTTCAACAACGCACAGGAGAAATTTCCCACTGGCACCACCTTGGAGGTCAAGATCCATTGCCATATATACGGGGTGGCCAGTGAACGGTTGTGCAGCGCGAGCAGTCGGTTTTTTCAACCAAGAAACTCGCTAGCAGACGCTGCCTGTGTCGGCGTCGCGAGGCGAGAGAGGGGGGGGCGTAGGAGAGGAAAGAGAGGGGGGGGCGCGCATGCGCAGTGGGAGTGTGGACGCTGCGGGCAGAGATGCCTAGAGAAGAGAGGGGGGAGCGTAGGAGAGGAGAGAGAAGACAGGTGGGACGCGCATGCGCAATGGGAGTGTGAACGCCGTGGGCAGTGATGCCTAGAGGAGAGAGGGGGGAGCGTTGCAGGGGAGAGAGGAGGGGAGGCGCATGCGCAGTGAGGGTGTGGTTGCCGTGGGGAGGGATGCCTAGAGGATAGATAGGGAGAGAGGGGGGTTTTTTATTTTTATTTTTTAAAGGGTTTGCGCATGCGCAGTAATGGTGGCAACGCCGCCCACCACCACCACCGGATTAAGCTTCACCATAAGATGCTTGACATCTAACACCGGCCGGCGCTTACCTCCTCAACCTATCCTCCTCCTCCGCGGACAACGCTGGACAACGCTGCACAACGCCGGACAACGCCGGACAACGCCGGATGCCTGACATAGTCCGACTATGAAATGCATTCGCATTTAAAAAAAGAACCATGGCACCAATGCCTTCTGTAATCTAAACGCAAAGGCACCTGGAGGTACGTTAGAGCCTCAAATATTCGCGCGCACGATCTCGGATGCCGTGACGACTCTCTGAAGATTTATTATGACCGTAAGAAAAATATTTACATGTTTCTGACGATTTGGCGGTGCAGCGCGCATGCACGCGCTTGTGTTCCCGTGCTCGCACATGCTTGGCAGGTCTTCCGCGACAGCACCCCTTCGTACCTCGGCGGTAGCGCACGTTCGTATCAAACATAACGGGTGAAAATTGGTCCGCAACAACCATACTCCGTTACACTGCAGGCCAATGGGCCTTGGCCGGGACCAAAAAAATTCGATTCGTATCACCCCGATATTCGTATGAGGTGTGATCGTATCATCGAGGTTTCACTGTAAGTCGACCTTAGCCAATTAAATGCTGTACGGTGGTCAGTTTCTCTTATGAGCCAGATGTAAGTGAACACTCGATGTTTCTTCTTCTTTAATGAAGTTGTTCTTTTTAGCGTTGTTTGTGCAAGCCAAGTGTCCTATCTTAGAACAACTAAAGCATCTTGCCCTAATATGACAACACAAGGGTTGGTGCCCTTGGCCACATCTGCAGCATGTGGGCCTGCTTTATAGTCCTGCTGCTGTCTTACGAGACAACGCAGCTTCCTGGCAAGACTTGTTCCTTTGTTTCCAGTTGGTGTCGAGGCGGACTGTGTGGAGCTGTATTCTACATACCTAAGTCCTTCACAAGTGACGATGCCCATTTTGCCAGTAGAGTTCCCTCATGGCTGGTTGTTCCTGACACCATGAAAGCATTGCTGCGGCGTGCCCTTTGGCAGCTTTCATGGCTTTGATGAAGGTGGAAGCTTTCTTCCATGTTAAATCATTGCCATCTTCAGTTTCCCAGCAACTAGCATCAGATGCTCCCACAGTGCTCACACGACTAGTTGATAGCTATGTGCTTAATGCAAAATTGCAGTACATGCACTTTATTGCCAACAAATCTTGATTACCTTGTATGCACTTATGGGTGCCATATTTATCTGTGACAGCACACTGTGCCTGGTCTGTGATACTTCACGAGGAGCAACTTCAGCTGTTCACATTTTTCTTTCCGGGAGTATCAGCAAACGTCAAATTGCATAGCATCAGGTGGCACTGTTTTCCAAGCACTTTGATTAACTTACCACTGTTTTGCTTTTCAGTGAAAGTATTTACGCAAGCAAATGTATTGAAAAGTTCAAAATAGATTTCCGGATTACTCTTTATTGCACAGTAATGATAGCTCTTGTACTTTATCTGCATACGGAATAGTGACATGGTGATTCCACGAGAGATCGAACATGCATGTCCGGTCGATATTTTTGTTTTGTCTGGGTTTTTTATATGTTATGCGGGCACATTCAAAGTCCACGGAACCGAAATTTTATTTCCGAAAAGCCCTCCGAGCGCGAGAAAAAAATATTTGAATGTGGCGGCGCGGACGTCTTGTTTTTGCTCAGCGCAATATTTTTGGATTTCGCGGCCGGATTTAATGCGAACTGTAAATGTGGCGTCGAAAATTTTTCGTGTTGGTTTTAATAGGCAATACTGTGAATTACATGCATGCTTTTTTGATGCTGTCCTCCAAAGGGAAAAAATGTAAAAAAATGGCGAACACGGCCCAAATCGAAAATGTTTGCTAAGTTTGATGCGTCTTCGCCCGTTTGCTGTTTTACACAGAAACTTCAGAACTGTGCCACATATAGAAAAAGGCCTTTGAAATATTTCTGCGAAAGATCGCTTTCCTACAAGCAGCGTAAAAAAAGAACAAAATTGTTAAAAAGGCAAGTTTTTTCAAAAAAGCCCATTTTCAAAAAACAAAATAAAAAAAACCCCGGTCTCAATTTTGACGAAAATTTTTTATCGAAAAGCGCTTATGTCATTCAATGCACGGTTTCAATATCATATGTCCTCATTTGCTTTGTTAACGAGATATAACGGGCCAAAGTGACCCTTGCTGTGTGTTCTCACTTCAGTGCCTTCGATGGTTGTTATCAGCTTGCATTGTGCTTAAATATACAGTACTAATTATTTTGCTGCAGCGAAACTTCACTCTGGTGGCCTATTTTCAGGAAAAATGTATTCTCAGATTTTATTTGTGTCTAGCGTGTGCGGGGGTGGGCTACTTGCGCTCTTTAAAGGACTACGCGCACACAGTTTGCAGCCTGCAACCTCGCATACAAGCATCAGAAGAAAGGTGGACGCCTGTTAAACACATTAATCGGTTCATGTTCCTCAAGAAATGCTTGGTCTACCCCATCGCGGTTCTCAGATGTAGACAGGTTTTCCATAAGACGCGTAAGGCAATGACAGCGGACCTCTGTCACGAATATCCGCAGTTTGCACCCTGCAGCCTCTACTTACCCCGCCATTATTCGCTAATCATGAGCACGCGAGACACCGCGAGCACATGCTTTAGGTGACTTTGCCAAAACTCGCCTTGCGCACACAAAAAAAGCATCAGTATGCAGCGACAACCTAGCTTAATTTGTAACGAAATGCCACACGCCGTGTTATGGCGGTGCTTTCTCACTGCCTGCTTCCCTTCCGTTACGTGCTTTGGATGCTCTAACCATCTTATCTATTCGACGCACACTGTGCCTAAATAACATATGTAAAACGTTATCTCAGCCACTTCTGAGCCGTTAATTTCGCTTCAAGCAATCTCATGTTTTCGGCGTCGCAGATAACGTCATCTCGACCTTTACCTCAGCGTTTCAGGAGCCAGAAAACGTGTGGTGCGGCATGATTAAGCCACAAGTGACCGAAGCTGCCCAATTTATGATGTTTTGTCGGTAATTTTGCTAAAGTGCTTTCGCACGTCGAGAACAGTAGGGATTACTGATGGCTCCAGACGTATACGTTATCCTTAATTTCGACTACGAGTGTGGCCCACACATTAATTGTCGTAGTACAAAGCTTTTAGGCAGACAAAGCCTTGGTCATAAAGCGTGAGAACATGAGAGATTTCGGAAACTGATTCGCGACAGCAGCGCATGACTGAGAGAATGAGTGTGGCGCTGTTCATTGTAAACGTAGCGACTTGGTCTGTTCACTGCACACGATGCGCGTGACCCATTTCTAGGTCCGAGTATTCTGTGGCAATTATTTACGCGTTCACGAGAAGAAGATTGTTGAGAAAAACATTTTCGTTGCGTAAATGTTTTTCTTTTTTTGCCATTACTGTTTTTGTTGTTGCCTACCTGCGGAGGCCACTGCCACATATGATGAGAATATTCGCGATGGAGGTCTGCCCTTACGCATCTTATGGAAAACCTGTCTACATCTGAGAACCGCGATGGGGTAGACCAAGCATTTCTTGAGGAACATGAACCGATTAATGTGTTTAACAGGCGTCCACCTTTCTTCTGATGCTTGTATGCGAGGTTGCAGGCTGCAAACTGTGTCCGCGTAGTCCTTTAAAGAGCGGAAGTAGCCCACCCCCCGCACACGCTAGACACAAATAAAATCTGAGAATACATTTTTCCTGAAAACAGGCCACCAGAGTGAAGTTTCGCTGCAGCAAAATAATTAGTACTGTATATTTAAGCACAATGCAAGCTGATAACAACCATCGAAGGCACTGAAGTGAGAACACACAGCAAGGGTCACTTTGGCCCGTTATATCTCGTTAACAAAGCAAATGAGGACATATGATATTGAAACCGTGCATTGAATGACATAAGCGCTTTTCGATAAAAAAATTTTCGTCAAAATTGAGACCGGGGTTTTTTTTATTTTGTTTTTTGAAAATGGGCTTTTTTGAAAAAACTTGCCTTTTTAACAATTTTGTTCTTTTTTTACGCTGCTTGTAGGAAAGCGATCTTTCGCAGAAATATTTCAAAGGCCTTTTTCTATATGTGGCACAGTTCTGAAGTTTCTGTGTAAAACAGCAAACGGGCGAAGACGCATCAAACTTAGCAAACATTTTCGATTTGGGCCGTGTTCGCCATTTTTTTACATTTTTTTCCCTTTGGAGGACAGCATCAAAAAAGCATGCATGTAATTCACAGTATTGCCTATTAAAACCAACACGAAAAATTTTCGACGCCACATTTACAGTTCGCATTAAATCCGGCCGCGAAATCCAAAAATATTGCGCTGAGCAAAAACAAGACGTCCGCGCCGCCACATTCAAATATTTTTTTCTCGCGTTCGGAGCACTTTTCGGAAATAAAATTTTCGGTTCCGTGCACTTTGAATGTGCCCGCATAACATATAAAAAACCCAGACAAAACAAAAATATCGACCGGACATGCATGTTCGATCTCTCGTGGAATCACCCTGAACACTATTCCACTTGTCCGCATCCACTGTTGCTCAAAATCCCATCTTCCCCTCCACATCTTAAATACCAGGCGGATGACTGTTTTTTCAGCGGAAGTATGCCACAACAACAACAGTAAGGAAAAAGACGCGCACTCCCATGTCCTGTTCAGTTTCAAAACTACTTAATGTTGCTGCCAGCATTCTAGGGAAGAATGCCCGCCAAGTACGCAGCACACGTATCTGCCTTCTGATGAGTACCTGGAGAATCTTGGTCTTGATTGCCCGGTCCATTTATACTTCGCCTTGCATGGGAATACTTAATATATGAAATTAATGTCTAATAACAATCCACTTCTGAAAGCTTAATTGCCACATGCAATGACCTGCAAGTGAAAGATGCACTTTAATTTGATTGTGCTTCACATCACTGCAGGTAGCAGTCGAAGGTGCATTGTCATTTAATGTATGGCAGACGCTGCGTGTTCTCACAAATAGATTTATTGTTGTCCTCTCCAGGAAGAGTTCCCAGTGCACCTGAAAAGCACTAAGGGCTCAGTGAACCTCTTCATGGAAATATTTCTCAAAGTAGAGCTACTATTAACTGAGCAATGAGGTCCAGCTGTTTCCAAACCTGCCCATCCTCTAGAGCTTGGAAAAATTGAGATCAAGACCACGGGTTGTGCTCTTCACATTACCATATTGCTTTTCCACATCACACTTTTCGTCTACATTAACAAACTTATTTGCCTATTTCTCATTTTCTGCCTTTTCAAGCGCTGAGTGCATTGTCTGGAAGCACGTGTGCCTGGAGACCACCTACAAAGTTACTCCTAACAGAACTTAGCTTGTATTAGCGCGATACATATACGGAAGAAACACGACACAGACGTAAAGATAAAGGTGGGCGCTAACAGGCCTACCTTCAATTTGTCTTATTCCATTATTTGTCTACCATTCTGCCAAATTACGAATGCACCTTCACTCTTGCCTTCTTGCTAGATGAACTTGTAAAAATAATAAATTTTGTGTTTCATTCACAGTAAGTAGAAAAAATTTGGTTTCCTCCATCTCATACCTGTCAGCTTCAAAATAGGATGTGTCTTGTGTGCCTTAAAATAAAGCGATGTTCATACCCTGGTTTCCTCTGTGGCTTCGTTGATACCAAGGGTGCATGCATATTCCTGTACTGCTCTAGCCATGTATGAAACACAGTAAAGAAAAACACGTTCTCTACGGTAAAGGTACATTACAGCAGGGAGTAGAGGTTAGGTGACAAATTGCTGATGGGGTTCTTTTCAACAATGCACATAGCTATGTGGTTATGTCAGCAGAGAAGCAGATAAAACCAGAGACCAAGGTGAGAAGCAATATTGCATCCACGCCGTCCTCGATATAATTATTTCCTTTTGTTATGACTGATTTCTCCAGTCATTCTTTAGCATGTGTCTTTGCTAAGCAATCTTAAACACAATAGTGTCAAAACATTCTGTGGCAAGTTAGGGCTGTTCTTGCTGGGTCACACTTAGGTGTCTTAATTAGTAGGCTGCATTCGCATGGACTGGATTAAACCATACATTCCTTTATGAGAAAGAAATTGACTAGCACCATGAAGAAAAGATGGGGTGAAAATGACAGACACAACATATATGTGTCTGTCGCCTTCTCTCTATTTCATCTACAGCGCTGTTTGATTCCTCCCTAGAAAAAGCCGTATTCAGTAGTACACCTGCAGTGTGTGCTACCACGCACATTCCAAACAAGTGCTCCACAAAAACTGTGGGAGTCATTCATTGCAGAGTCAATTGTGTAGAAGCAGAAGCTCCAAATCTGGTATGAAAAAGAAAATGAGTATACCACTCTTGCCAGAAAGTAAGGTTTCCAAATGCTACGTATTTGGTGAAAAACTTTAAATATACCTTTCTGAGATAAACGGATTTGCAGGGAACTGTAGGATTAGCACTGTTTAAATAGTACTGCAGATGATTTTAAGTATGGTCACATATGCATAGTGTGCACATACATTTTCACTGCACAACAAGAGTTATTGCAATGAAGCCACGAAGTTTTCTGTAAATATTAAATTGCAGCTTTATACCTAGACAGATATGTTATGCAAGACGTACATTACAGACTGCAAATGAAAGAAGTTGTGCAAGGCATACAAACGATACTTCGCTGCATAATATATAGCTGTAAAGTCCATGTGACAATTATAACTGTAGTTTAAGACGGCCGAGATCACTATATATAATTTTATTGTTGGTTTTGCCTGGTTGTGTAGAACTAGACCCACGAAAATGCGATCGCGGCGCAGGCCGCGCCGGAATGTTTGAGAAATTTAGATTGCTTTAGACCAGGTACTCAAACTGTCTGGCCTTGGGGCACCTCAACGACTTTTCGAGAGTGCCGCGCAACCCCTAACAATTTTTCTTGAGCATGAAGACAATCGAAAGCGAGGCGGGGGGCTGATATCGCGTAAAATGCCCGCCACTTATACACTGCGTGCTTCAGGAGCCGCGCAGCATGAACAGTGTGTTCACGCAAACGAAGCGCCGGAGGTACAGAAGCCTGTTTTATTTTTTGCAAAACAAAAGGTTTAAAGCTAAGCCTAAATTCCCGAGGCGACGTGTCTTACGTGTACCAAAGCGCTCGTTGCGCGTTTTGATTACAAAACCAACATACAGCAGTGGCAAATCACCGTGTAGGAAAACTGCCATAGTCGCCGACGCGCCATGAGCCACGAATAAAACGCCGAGGGGCCCGTTAATGTCGTTTGATCTAGCTAGAACCACGCCCGTAGCCAGAAATTTTTTTCGGGGGGGGGGGGGGGGGGCCCACCTGTTGAAAACCTTGAAAACCACCTATTTTTATTATTTATTCTTGGTAAAACACCCCCTCCACCCGAATTTCGGGTGGAGGGGGGTGGAGGGGAGCGAAACCCAGTTTGGGAACCCATCTATTTTACAGCTATTTGCGTGCACGACACGTATAGTCGAGTTCATTCTGTAGCTAAGCCTCCGCGATAATGTTCAATCTCTCGATCATGCTAAAAAGACGATGCGTTCCACCGGCGATTAGATTATCGGTGGCCATCATGGCCGATAAATTGCGAGTGTACAATAATCGAGTGAACTTGGTTTTCTGGGCACAAGTCTGCTCAATTGAGAGTTTCTTCTTTAACAGCTGGTCTAATTGCCACCTTCGTCATAACCTCGGGGCAACAAATGACTTAGATCGCCAGGTGAGAAGCGGTTCTGAATGCTGCAGGGTTCCTACTGTGACTGAACGCAAAGCGTGTGAACTTGCATAAGCCCTTCCTAGGTATACTTCCACATGTGAGAGCTAGTGCCTCTCTCTGTATATATGCTCACGGCAAACATGCATGTTTTACCGCAAAGCAAATTTCCGTCGAACCCTTTTTTTTTCCTTTGCTCTAACTGTTGTATCGCCGCCGGATACACCGTCCGGCGGAGACAAAATGCCCGACACCACACTAACCTCTCCACTCCTCCTTTGTATCCTCCTCACCCTCCCTTCATGTTCCCATCACCTTGCTAAACTATATCATGGCTATGCTTTACCATCTCCCCTCCTCCTTTCCATACTCACCCTCACATCCCTTCTTCTCACCCTCACTCCCTTTCCCTCCCCTTGCTATACTATACTACATCAGAAAGATTTCATTCATTGTTTTTCTTTATAGGAATCACCGAAATGAAATCAGCAGACAAGCATGAGAATATGTGATCAAGGAATGCACAGATAAGTACAGCTCATTGCAGGAGTAGAGCAGATACAGGCTTGCGAGATAGTCTGGTGTGATGTAGCGGAGATGCCCTCTCCCCTCAAGAGCAACGTCTGGCGAGGCAGTCTGAACTGTCCCCATTCTTTCTGATTTTCTCTATTGCGGTACACATGATATGTGGTGTCACAGCCAGTGGAAATTTAGGAACCTTTTGCAGGACAGATGCTGGCTTTTTCGTCCAATGAGCCATTGAAGCTTTTGCGTCAAAATTGATCCCTCAGTGGCAACCTAGCCAAAGCACTGCATTTTTTTCTAACTTTCCCCACTTGCGAATTACTAGCCCAGTGACGGGGCAGCAGACACACGCGTGTAAGGGTATCTCCTTTCTGTCTAGCTTCGCACGTCACTGGAGGATTCACGTTGTTGTGCAAATAAAAATTATTATTATTATCTAATTATTATTACTACCCGCGGCCATATGTGATTTTAACCATTTGTCACTCATGTAAGTGATGGCTTGTTTTTTTTTATTTAGCAGAGCACATTTTGTATAAAGTAATTTCACGCTGCGATTCTATAATTGCCAATTGTGATTCTTAAACTCACAGCATCATCGGATGTGCTCCCAAACAACTGGCTACCTGCTTGTAATATTCCGATACTAAAGAAAGGCAATCATCACTAGTTGACAGCTACTGTGTTGTAGCACTGACCTCTTCGTGTTGGAAACTTTTAGAACACATTATTAATGACAAGGTCACTATAGGTTTCTACATGATTGAGCAATTCTAAGTCCTATGCAGCATGGTTTTAGGAAGAGCCTCTCCACTGTAATCCAATTAAGTAGTGTAATTCATATTCTTGCAAGCATTTTCGATGAATCAGGGCAAACTGGCATCATGTTTTTTTTATTTTAGGAAAGAGTGATATTGTGCATCATGCACGAAACTAATAGAAAAACTTGATTATCTAAACATTCCCTTATATCTTGTAAGGTGGATTTCTGCTTATCTTAATAACGGTAGGCAATTTGGTGAAGCTGTTAATTGCTCGTCCAGTAATCGTCCTGTAACGTCTGGCATTTCCCAGGAAAATGTTCTTGGACCATTATTATTAAACATGTATGAATGACACTGTTGGCACTATTATTCAGCCTGTACAAAGAAAACTATTTGCCGATGACTATTTACTTTTTAATGAGATTTTCAACCAGCAAGATCAAATTACAATAAACTCTAACCTTCAAAATATACTAGCATGGTGCCTCCACTGGGATATATATGCAGCTTAACATTGTTGAAACAGTATCTACGGAAAATCAACAAAAAAAACTAATAAACTGTCGCTTAGCCATCAACTTGCATCTACGCCATTTATGGAGGTTGATGAATACAAGTACCTCGGGATTATAATAAATGATAATCTTATTCACAACTTTCATTTGGAACTCACACATCTCTCACCTTTGTGACT
Source organism: Rhipicephalus appendiculatus (assembly GCA_030522465.1). Lineage (NCBI taxonomy): Eukaryota > Metazoa > Arthropoda > Arachnida > Ixodida > Ixodidae > Rhipicephalus > Rhipicephalus appendiculatus. The sequence continues at coordinate 22,608 of JALIZH010016147.1, forward strand.
CAGCTTTCAAAAAAACTTCGCTACATTAGACACAAATTAAAACACGCTCCTTCTGAGACCTGTGTAATTGCTATACCTCTCATGTCTGTCCTAAGCTCCAATATGCAGCTATTGTATGGGATCCTTATACTAAGTCTAACATCGACGAGCAAGAAAGGATCTAACATAAGGCAGTAAGGGTCATCTTCCCTAAATATTTATTTATTTCCAAATACTGTTGGCCATCATGGCCGCAACAGGGTAAGTACAGCGAATGTGCAGATAACGCAAGAACAAGTACAATGTATTATAATGAAGACAAAACTTAAAAAATACATATTTTTCAAAACAAAACCAAAATAAGAACAATGCTGTAGAAAAAACGTACATACGGATATTGTTACGGTGGCGTAGTATGCAATGTGAAATAATTTGAAGTATTTTCGAACACCTTGACAATGCACGCACAACACTAGCAATAATCAATTTTATAAAACATTTTTAGCATGCTCTTCAAAGCTTCCAATGATCGTCGAATTCAATACAGACACTGGCAAATGCTTCTACTCTCTTATCGTTTGGCTAAAAAAAAAAGGCGTGCACGTCAAGATAGGAATTTTGGAACTGACAACACAAATTGACTGCTTGATGTGACATTGCCGGTTTGCCTGGGAACAACATAAGTTTTAGTGTCAATATTAAGATGTCCTATTCATAACAGAAAAATTAAAATCTACCAAGTTTCATGCAATATCACTCCAGTGATTCTCCAAGTGACCTAATGACGCAACACAACATTCTGTCTTTGTGACGAAGAAAAGAAAAATCCACGGCCTTAAATATCTATTCTTACTAAATTGTCTTTCCTCCCGAACCTTATAAAAAGTCACTCACTGTCTGCTGAACAAGACATCACCACTCTGCCTACTTAACCCCTTATAAAGCCAGAACTAATGTCTTTCTGTGTTACTTTTTTCCTTGAACAATAACTGACTGGAACAGCCTACCTCATAGCACACTCATCAACATCGACTCTATCCAATCCATTACTACCTAAATTTAGTCCTTTCTGTTTTGAAATAGAGTTCCGTTTGTTTGCTGACATTTTTTGTGCATTATATAAGTAGTTTCCTCATTGTATTATTTTTGATTGTGCATCCTATTTCTCTGTATTGCATTCTTCAGTGTTTCTTTACTAGTTCATAGAATTCACTTTATACAGCTCCTCTTTGTATATTACTTATAGATTGCCTACATGCTTGGCACTCTTTGTTTGTACTTTTCCACTCCTGTCTGGGCCTTCTAAGGCCTTAAGTATTGTTAAGTAAATAATAAAAAAGAGTTTTATTGTGCCTCTTCTAATCAAAGCCAACTCCAATTACCACTGTTGCAACTGAAAGTTGTAGCACCATTTTTTACTTGATGCCATGTGGTGGTAAATACAATTATCCAAAAAAAAGTTTATAAGGGATAATATATCAGTGGCTTACACATGCAAATAAAACAACATTTGATAAATGTAATGCATGTCAAATGAAAATGGCATACTTCATGTCATTTCATTTCCTTACATTAATGACCCAGGAGGGGTATTCCATAAGGGGCTGTTATACAAACAAAAAATCGGAGTAATTTTCAACGAAAAAAATCTTGTTCTTCCATGAGTGCAAGTGAGGTGGTGATGGAAGCGATGTGGTAGGGAAGGCCATTCCAGTTTTTGGCTGTTTGTTGGAAAAGTGATGATCAGCCAGCGACAGTACGCGCACTTGGGCGAGCAACGTTACGTGTATGGCCTGTGCGCAGTGAAATGCACGAAGGAGGTAGATTGTTAGGTGTATGGGGAAGTAAACTGTTGTAGAATTTATCATATCATCATAAGTTTGCAATATGAGAACAATGTGCTGGGCGGTCCAATCCAGAATCAGCTTTTAATAATGAAATGCTGATATTGAATGAGAATGATGAATAAATACCTCTTACGACGCGATTCTTTGTGGATTATAAAGCTCTGCTGACGTAGATCTGGTGAGCATTCCATATGGGTGACGCATATTCAAGTTTAAGTAGAAGCAATGTTATGTATGCAAGTAATTTTACATGTTGAGGAGCACTGCAAATGTTACGTTTCAGAAATTCGAAAGTTTCGTTTGGAGATAATGTGATATTGGTCACATATACGTGTGCACCAGCTGATTGAGGTCATGTGATTGTAATGCCTAAAGTACTACTTGAATGAGTTGACAGTGTCAATGAAGGTGTTGTCAAGTGTGAAAGGGAAATGATGATGGTTATGGCTGTGAGAAATTGACATGGATGTACATTTTTAGGATTTAAGACCACAATCCAGTGGTCACACCTGTTCTTAGCATTAAGTCATTCTGCAATGAAATGAGAATGTTACTGTTATTGATAGATCAATAAAGAACGCAGTCATCACAAAACGTTCAAATGTGAGGAAACATGCAGTGGTAGATCATTCATATATATTGACAATATGAGGTTACACAATACTGAACTCTGGGGGATGCCTGCTGTTACTGAAAGAAATTTCGAAGCAGTACTGTTAATAATGACCGATGGTGATTTATTACAAAAATATTCTTTCATCCATGTTATGACGTTAGGGTGCAAGTGATCATTGATGAGCTATTTTATCGAATACCTTCCCAAAGTCAAGAAAAATATCTCGGTTACAATGTTACCATCAAGATTTGAGTAGAGATCATGTATAAATGAAGTAAGTTTGGTGTCACGCCATAGACCGTTATAAAAGCCATGTTGTGACAGATGGAAAAAGTTATTGCTGTCAAAAAAATTCATAACATAAGAAAATTATGATGTGTTCCATGATATTGCAAGGGTCACCAGTGAGTGATTTTCGGGCGATAGTTTATGGGTGATTGACAGTTACCTGATTTGTAGACTGGAACTACCTTGCTGTTTTTCCACTTGTCTGGAAGAGTGCCTAATGATAATGGTTATGAAGAGAGCAGGTTTAAGGGGGGAAGTGGGTTTTTAAAAAGTTGTCAAGATTTCCTTTACCAGATTTAATGAAACTGCTCAGACATCTTTAGTTTTCTTCACTGTTTCCAAACATGGAATTATTTTTGAGATATGTCAATTAGTTCTGAAGTTAATCAAAATTAAGTAGCATTGTTTCCGGGAACATTGGAGCAAAAACTACTCATCGAAACCTTGCTTTGAGCTCGTAGCTAGATACTAGGGAACATAAGTTTCACAAGGGTAGGAATATTTTTTAAATGCGAAGCATTTCTTAGCGAACTTCGGCGACTTTGAGCGTATCTATCTATCTATCTATCTATCTAGCCGCCTACGACTTTGTGCTCTCCTGGCCGTATCGTTAATGGGATTTATACCAAATTTGGTATGCCATAACATGACTGCATGAAGAACATAAATGGCTGGTCATATCATGAAAATCATGAATAACTTGTCATGAAAAGTATGATTTACATGCCATGCTCATGGGCGGCTCGCGGCCGTTTCGTTAGCTTGATAGACACCAAATTTGGGATTGAGTGACGTGACTGTATGACGAACATAAATTACAGGTGGTAATATGCAGATAATGACGTGCATGTCATGTACAACATGATTTACATGCCACGCTCATGGCGCGCTGACGGCCGTTTCGCTTGCTTGATATACACCAAATTTGTTATTTCGTGACGTGACTGTATGACGAACATAAATGCCAAGTGGTAATATGAAAATCATGACATGTCATGTGCAACATGACTTGCATGCCACGCTCATGACACTCTCGTGGCCGTTTCGCTAGCTTGAAATACACCAAGTTTGGTATTGAGGGACGTGACTGTACGACGAGCATAAATGACAGGTGGTAATATGCAAATCATGACCTGCATGTCATATACAACATGATTTACATGCCACGCTCATGGCGCGCTGACGGCCGTTTCGCAAGCTTGATATGCACCAAATTTGGTATGGCGTGACGTTACTGTATGACGAACATAAAAGCCAAGTGGTAATACGGAAGTCATGACATGTCATGTGCAACGTGACTTGCATGCCACGTTCATGACACACTCGTGGCCGTTTCGCTAGCATGATATACAACAAACTTCGTATTGAGGGACGTGACTGTATGACGAGCATAAATGACAAGTGGTAATATGGAAACCATGATATGTAATGTGCAACATGACTTGCATGCCACACTCATGGTACTCCCGTGGCCGTTTCGCTATCTTGATATACACCAAATTTGCTGTTCAGTGACGTGATTGTATGACGAGGATAAATGACAAGTGGCAATATGCAAATCATGACATGTCATGTGCAACATGACTTGCATGCCACGCTCATGACACCCTTGTGGCCGTTTCGCCAGCTTTACATACAAATTTTAAGGTGAAAGCCTTTAATGTCTCATGTTCACGTCCGACGTCCGCCCGTCCGTCCGTCCCTCCAGCCGTGCCCTGGTAAAGTGCCAGATGGGCGCCGGGGCGCGCAAACGGACGCTGGTCGCGTTGGACTTTACAGCGCTCGCGCTTTGCTTGCGTAGCGTCACTGTGACCAGCGTCTCTAATCATGCAAGGAGGGAGACGCGCGCATCACGTTCCATTCTGACCGACCCCGTCTCAGTGGGCGCAGGCGTTCGAGGAACACACTTTGGAATTGACAGGGTGTCCGTCAATGTAAACGCTGGAACGTGGATGGCGTCTGCACGATGCGCAGAGCGCGAGAATACGAACGCATGCGAAACGGAGGCAGATTGGTCTCGCGTCTCGTTGCGATTCGAGGTAAAAAATTAAGCGAACATAAGTGGCAGGTTGTAACATGAAAATCATGGCATGCATGTCATCTACAATGCCATTTACATGTCACGCTCATGGTGCGCTTGCGTCCAGTTCGCTAGCTTGATATACACCAAAATTTGTATTGCGTGACGTGACTGTATGACTAACACAAATGACAGCTCCTAACATGTAAATAATTACATTCATATTATGTACAGCATGATTTGGTCCTTGCTGGCTGCTTCGCATCACATCGATTCCCACAGTGCGTGGGATCTGCCGGTTTTTTGATATGACAACTATTAACAATTGTACAGCATATCAAAAATTTCTGTCCAAAATGTGGCTAATTAGTTTAATAAATCAGCAATAAAAAAAACATTCAAACTGAAATACAAAAAATGTGCTCCTACCCCTGTGGGCATTGCTCATGTAGCTCAGCACTGCAACAAGATTTACAAGTCTAGGTGCTCCGATTACTGGGAAATTGCTTCCGAAAGGTTGCAAAGAGTAAAATATTCAGGTTTTGAGAAAATCCAGAAAAACAAATAAAGCCAATTTTGAACCTCATGTAACACAAGATGTTCAAATTTGTTTAGTGGATGATTAGAAGCCACCAGGGATATAGCCTGCATGCCTACTGCTGCAGCATACATCATTCAGCAGCAGCATGGCAAGAATAAGTTTTTGGGCTTTTTTTTCAGTTAGAATATAGGCTACCTTGGGGGTATAAATTGCTGTTGTGGCCAAAATATCAATCCAAGGTGTAAGAAACTTTGTCAGTACTTGCGGCTATGCCTGTCTGTTACAAAAATTCTGTTTTCAAAAAATTTATTTTTTTATGATTTTGCACACTGAAAGACCAGTGTCCCCCCCCATAAATACATGGCAGAGATGTAGTTGATGTTTTTTAAAAGCTTCTAGGTAATTTTGCCAGCACCAGCTGATGAAGATAACTCATGACTGTCACTCAGTGCAGATATTCCGACTGGTGGAAAAATAATATCAGGCATTGAAGGCATGACAGGAACAGAATATCCCCAAAAATGCGTGAGAGGTTCGGTTGTGAAAACATGTGGAAAAGCTAAATTAAACATATTGGCACAACCTAGGTCAGACATTATGCAGTGAAACATTGTCGGTGTGGCTTGTAAGCGAAGTTAAATACTTTGCATTACTTGTTTAATTTGCAGTGTGTAATCTGTCTTGCATAAGATTTCTCTAGATGCAAAGAACGTATTCAAGGTGTGCTCTGATTATTTTCTGCGGCTCCAAGCAACAGTTACACAAAACTTTGCCGGCTTCACTGCATCAACTTTGTTGCGCAGGGAAGATCTACTGACGTGCAAACTATGCATGTGACCACACTGCAAATTAAAAATTGTCCACAGTACTAATTAAACAATACTAATCTTGCAGTTCCTGCGAATCCGTTTCTCTCAGAAACATATTTAAAGTTTTTCGTGAAATAGCTAGCTCTTCAGTTTTAGAACTGTTGACATGCATTTAACTTTCTGGCAAGAGTCCACAGTACCAATTAAACAACACTAATCTTGCAGTTCCTGCCAATCCGTTTCTCTCAGAAACATATTTAAAGTTTTCATGAAATAGCTAGCTCTTCAGTTTTAGAACTGTTGACATGCATTTAACTTTCTGGCAAGAGTCCACAGTACTAATTAAACAATAGTAATCTTGCAGTTCCTGCGAATCCGTTTCTCTCAGAAACATATTTAAAGTTTTTCATGAAATACCTAGCTCTTCAGTTTTAGGACTGTTGACATGCATTTAACTTTCTGGCAAGAGTGGTATCTCAAGTTTTCTTTCAATTATAGAAACCATACTTTTCAGATGTAGTGCACCTGCTCTTATACTTGACTCTGAAATGAATAACCCCCCACAGTTCGTGAGGAGCACTTGTCTGGACTGTGCTTGGAAGCACGCACTGCAGGTGTACTACTGAGGAGGGAATCAAACAGTGCTGTTGATGAAATAGAAGGCAACAGACATGTATATTATGTCTGTCATTTTAACCTCACTTTTTTCTTTATGGTGCTGTTCAATTTCTTCCTCACAAAGAAACTGCATGGCTTAATTCAATGTATGTAAATGCAGCAAAGCCCAATCTATTATTTTCGTAGAGCAGGCAGGGCTGCAAAAAAGAGCTTGACTGAAGACGAAGACGTTGGATATTTTGGCCCTATTGTGTATCAGAAGATGCTCAGCGTGGACACGTGCTAAAAATGATTGGAGAGATTAGTCAAGACAATAGGAAATAATTGGCATAAATGCAGTATTGTGTCTCACCTTGGTGCTGGCTTTTATCTGTTTCTCTGTTGATGCAACCACATAATTCTGCTGAACGTGGAAAAAAAAACCCCGCTAGCAATTTGTCACCTAAGCCGTAATCCCTCCAGGGCTTCTTTCATCGTACTTTTACAGTACAGAAGAAAGTTAGTTTTTCCTTGCTGTATTGCATAAAACATGGCTAGAACTGTACGTGCACTGCGCATGCACCCCTGGCATCAACAAAACCACACAGGAAATAAAAGGTATGAATATCAGTTTATTTTAAGGCACACAAGAATGTCACATTCTATTTTGAAGCTGACAGGTAAGAGATCGAGGAAACCAACTTTTTTCTTACATACTGTGAACGAATTACAAAATCTATTGTATCTACAAACTCGTTCAGCAAGAATGCCAGAGTTTTGGTGTGTCAGCGATTTGTGCAGCATGGTAAACAAATATTGGAATAAGACAGATTGAAGGCCAGCTCGTTACAAGCCACTTGGTGGTTGTTTTCCAGGAACACATGCTTTCTTAGCACCTTTGACATACCAAGAATGTAATTTCAGACAAGGCACCCAGCATGTTAGGCTTTAAATGTATGAGTGCTTTTTAGGTGCATTGAGGTCCTCTTCATGGAGTAGGCGACACTAAACCTATCTGCAATAACATAGAGTGTCAGTCATATTTAAATGCAAATGCACCTCCTCCTGCTACCTGCAGCGATGTGAAGCACGATAAAGTTAAGGTGTATCTTTCACTTTCAGTTCAATACATGTGGTAATTCAGCTTTCATAATTGTTGTCATAAGACATTGATTTCATATATTAAGCACTCTCGTGCAAAGCAAATAGAAGTAGAAATGGGCCGAGCACGCAGCACTGAGACTCTCCAGCTACTCAACAGGAGGCACACATGCGGAAGAAAATATCACGTGTGCAATTTAATGACACCCTTTTTTTTTTGCTGGAAAGTCATGCATGCAACTATGCAACTTTTTTGTTGTTGGTGGGCTAATACTCTTCATAGAAATATGGTGGCCAGAGGTAAGGTGGGGCTAACATTACTATATTGCGTGCAACGTTAGAACTTAGTGAGATATCCTCCTCAAAGGCACATGGGTAGAGCCTGAATCAACGCTCATGCACTTTGGCTGACGTAATTTCTTTCTTAAAGGGAGAATCTAGCTTGTCATCGTGCTTTTCGTCGTTGTGTTGACACACTCTCTTTCTCACAATTTTTTATACAGCTCACAAAATTGCCCACCTTACATGATGCACGCATGTCACAGCACACCAGCCATCAACTGCAAATTACCTGTCCTCTAACATGAACCACAACACTTCAAGCGCCATTTATTTTTTGAGCTGCCAGAGACTAGAATGACCTGCCCCACCTTAAAATGCGGATGCACTCCGCAGTTTCAAGGGATCACTGTGGTGGATAAGAATAAGGATGAGCAAACGCGCGTAATCAGTGAGGCGGCCCAGATGATGCGAGAATATAGCGGATGCGTAAGCAAGCCATCGATTGCTCTATCGGAATGAGAGCTGAGGTTTTTAGAATGCGGGGGTGTGCGCAGCCGGCCGCTGTGACGGTTACTTTTATACTTTTTTTAACATTTTTTACATTTTTTTCTTTCTCCCTTTCTTTTCCGCTCTTGTTTTTTTTTTTTTACTGTTGCCGCGTGCATTTATAAGATGCTCTCGTGTCAATAAAATTTTCAGTTGGAAGTCAGCGCTTGTCCTGTGTGTTTCCTTTGAGTGGCCGTCCGTGTTTTGCGCTGTTAATTTTAAGTATGCATAACCAACTAGCCCAGTCAGCAACACTGCCCCACCATGCTGTTGCCTTAACATGTAATACCGCATTTCTGGATATTGTGCATACTGTAATGCCCTTCGGCCTCTGCAGTGCTCCCGCAACATTCGAGCGAATGATTGACACCATTCTGTATCCCACCATGACAACATGTATCGCACCATAACGCCTGCTTTTATTGTACTAACATGCTAGCCACCCCTTAAGTAAGAGGATGGCCGGTAACTCTGCCATGTGACTCATGAGCGCGACTATTTCTTTAGCAGTGGAGGATATCAGCAGTCATGCTTCAGGCATCTGGGCCGGTCCTCTACTGCCTTCTGAAGTTGTATGGGACAATATTGTTGCGAATATATTTACAACTTATTTACAATAAGGAATAGTCCAGCAGTCAAGATGGCGGCTGTTATTTTCCCGAACACCGACACGTCGTCTCCCTCTTCTTCGCACACTTCACCATAGTTATAGCTGCAACCCCGCAACATCGACCCCCGGCGGCGAAAGCGCCGACTCGGCGCTTGTTAGCAGGTGTTGGGCGAAAGGTACGGCTTCAGGCGAGCGACGTGGACGACGTTTGAAGATGTCGAGGGCACCGTAGGGTCCAGAGGGGCTATGTCATAGGTGACGTCAGTCACCTGGCGTAGCACACGGTAGGGGCCGGAGTACTTGGGCAGAAGCTTTTCGGCCAGGCCAACGTGCCGAGACGGCGACCACAGGAGAACGAGGTCACCCGGATTAAAGCGGACGTTGCGGTGGTAACTGTCGGATGTATGCTTCTGGCGGAGCTGCGAGTCCGAAAGGCGTCTATGGGCAATCTGACGGGCCTTTTCGGCTGTGCTAACAGCATGGCGAGCACATGCCGTGGGCATGTGGGCAGGGGTGGGTACGAGCGTGTCGAACGGCAAGGTCGGTTCTCTTCCATACAAAAGGTAGAAAGTAGAATATCCAGCTGTGTCGTGGCGCGAGCTGTTGTAAGCAAAAGTTACAAAGGGTAGCGCAATGTCCCAGTCGCGATGATCAGTCGAGACATACATGGCGAGCATGTCAGTGATCGTGCGATTCAAACGTTCTGTGAGGCCGTTCGTTTGGGGATGATAGGCCGTCGTAAGCTTGTGCTTGGTTGCACAAGAACGAAGGAGGTCATCGATTACCTTGGATAAAAAGTAGCGACCTCGGTCTGTGATAAGTTGACGAGGAGCGCCGTGATGTAAGATGACGTCTTTATCAAAAAGTCGGCGACGTCTGTAGAGCAGCTGCTCGGGAGAGGTCTCGTAATGGCAAAACGGGTCGAATAATCTGTAGCCACGGCGACCCATCTGTTACCGTTGTTAGAAAGTGGGAAAGGACCCAGAAGGTCGAGGCCGACCCGAAAAAAGGCTCAGCAGGTATGTCGATAGGTTGAAGGAGCCCGGCGGGGTGTACGGCTGGCTTTTTCCGGCGTTGGCAGGACTCGCAAGAAGTGACATAACGATGTACGGAGCGGTAGAGGCCGGGCCAGAAAAAGCGTCGGCGGACACGGTCGTACGTTCTGGCAACACCAAGGTGGCCGGCCGTTGGTACATCATGTAGTTGCTGAAGTACGGTCGAGCGGAGATGAGCAGGTACTACGAGTAGTAGTTCCTGTCCCACTGGGTGCATGTTCCGGCGGTATAAGATGCCGTCTATGATGACAAACATGCGAAGTGAAGAGTCCGTCGAGTCAGTATTCAGGCGGTTCATTAGATCTCGTAGGGACGCGTCACGCCGTTGCTCGTCAGCCATGTTGCCGAAGGCGGAGAGCGAGGAAATGCAGATGGACGTGTCATCCGTTACGAGGTCTGGAGCGTCGACGGGGTACCGAGAAAGGCAGTCGGCATCCTGGTGTAAACGGCCTGACTTGTAGACCACTGCGTACGTGAACTCCTGAAGGCGCAGAGCCCAACGAGCTAGGCGCCCTGTTGGATCCTTGAGTGCTGAAAGCCAGCATAGAGCGTGGTGGTCTGTGGTAACGGTGAAAGGTCGACTATATAAATAGGGGCGGAATTTACCAACTGCCCATACAAGCGCCAGACACTCGCGCTCAGTAATAGAGTAATTGCGTTCAGCAGGGGAAAGGAGCCGGCTGGCATACGCAAGAACTTGATCATCACCGGATTGACGCTGGGCTAACACAGCGCCAATACCGTAGCCACTGGCGTCAGTGCGGACCTCGGTTGGGGCGGACGCATCGAAGTGGGCGAGGATCGGCGGTGTGGTGAGCAGCGTAATGAGGCGGGGAAAAGCACTGGCTTGGTCAGGACCCCACGAAAATGGCACATCTTTCTTGAGAAGATCAGTGAGGGGGCGGGCAACATCCGCGAAGTTTCTGACGAATCGTCGGAAATATGAGCATAGGCCCACAAAACTCCGAACGTCTTTGACACAAGTTGGTACTGAAAAATCGAGGACTGCGCGAACTTTGTCGGGATCGGGCCGGATGCCAGATGAGTCAACGAGATGCCCTAGAATAGCAACTTGGCGATGCCCAAAGTGGCATTTCGAAGAATTAAGTTGTAGCCCAGCCGGACGAAACACCGAAAGAATGGACGAAAGTCGGGTGAGGTGAGACTCGAAGGTTGGGGCAAACACAATGACGTCGTCCAGGTAACAGAGGCAGATAGACCATTTAAAGCTGCGAAGAAGCGTGTCCATCATCCGCTCGAACGTGGCCGGCTCATTGCACAAGCCAAACGGCATTGCTCTGAATTGGTAGAGACCGTCAGGTGTTACAAAGGCGGTCTTCTCACGGTCGAGGTCGTCTACGGCGATTTGCCAGTAACCAGAGCGTAGGTCTATCGAAGGAAAATAGGTTGCACCATGAAGGCAGTACAGGGCATCATCGATACGAGGAAGCGGGTAGACATCCTTTGTAGTGATTTTGTTTAAATGCCGATAGTCCACGCAGAAACGCCAGGTGTGGTCCTTCTTTTTAACTAAGACCACGGGGGAAGCCCACGGACTCAAAGAGGGCTCAATAATACCTTTTGTGAGCATCTTGTCAACCTCCTGTTGAATAACTTGGCGCTCTGATGGTGAAACTCGGTATGGACGCCTGTGAATTGGAGCTGCATCACCGGTATCTATGCGGTGCTTGACTTGCGAGGTTTGACCTAAGGCCCGGGCCTGCCGTCAAAGTCAAATATGTCAGAGTAGGTCATAAGGAGATCACTGAGGTCTTTGACTTGAGAGGGCAAAAGGTCTAAGGCAATCATCTTGGTTATGTTGTTGTGCAGTGTAGAAGATGTGGCTGCGTCGGCTCTATGCGGGTTCGGGGGGGACGACAGCGGGAAATTCAGGCGACACCGATGAGATCTGGCACTCGTGCGACGGTGACAGAGTAGCGAGAGCAATGCCTTGTGGCAGGACTTGAGTGCAGAGTCCGAAGTTCAGAAGAGGAAGGCACGTCTTGTTCGCTGTAACAGTTACAACTGTGTACGTAGAGGAGACGTTGTGGGCCAGTAAAACACTGGGAGAGGGAGAGACCACGTAATCCCCGTCCGGTACACTGGGATATGGTTCAACAGCGACGCAAGTTAGGGCTTGTGGTGGCAGACGAACAAACTCAGCACACGAAAGCTTGTTCTGAACCATCTCCGACGCGTCGGCGGACTTAGGCAAGTCAAGTTTTACGACACCGGCTGAACAGTCAATGACAGCGGAGTGGTCAGACAAGAAATCGAGTCCGAGGATAACATCATGAGGACAATGAGCGAGAACATGAAATAGAACGGACGTCTGGCGGTCGGCAAACCTCACACGTGCGGTACACATTCCGAGCACAGCCGGAGTTCCTCCACTTGCGACACGTACAAATAGGGACTCGGGCGGCATAAGGACCTTACTTAATCGTGCGCGGAGATAAGAACTCATAATAGAAATATGTGCGCCGGTGTCAATTAGGGCAGTAACAGGCAGGCCATCCACTTCCACAGCAAGCAGGTTCTGGTCCGTAGTGAGGGTCAACAGAGGGTTTTCAGGTCGGGGTCCAATGCAGCGTCACCTTCGGGAGCTGCATTGCTCAGTTTTCCGAGTGGGGGGCGACCAGTATGGCGGGGCGACGAATAGCGACGGGGCTGAGTTGACCGGGGGCGACGATCGGGCGGGGACGGCGAACGGCTGGAGCGTCGGACTGATGTCGCAGGAGCCTCATCGTATTGTGGTTCACCGTCAGGAGCGGCAAACTGCAGGGGCCGGTGGTTGTCGTCACGTCGATAGCCATAAAACGAGCGAGATGGGGAAGTGCGAGAACGACAGTAGCGAGAAATATGTCCTACACCATGGCAGCGAAAGCAGATAGGCTTGTCGTCCTGTGTCCTCCACTGGGCAGGGTCACGATAGCGGCGAAACATTTCCGGTGCACGAGAAGGCGTTATGGAACTGACACGAGGTTCCGTCAACGAACATGTGGGCTGCAGTCCAACATTTGCGAGCTCCTCCCTCACAACCTGCTGGATCATCGAGATCATTGGTCGAGGATCATCAGATGGCCGCGCCAGAAAAGATGGTGGCGACGCCGCCTCGATTTCTCGACGCACAATGCGGACTACGCTCTCGTTGGTAGGCGGTTGACCGCATGGCGGCTGAAGATCCTCGCAGGATGACGTAGCGGCCGTGTTCGGAAGTCGCATGAAATGCTGGGCAATGCGGCGACTCTTCAGCTCTTCGAACCGGCGGCACTCCTTGATGATGTCGTCCACGGTTGAGCAGTCTTTAGACACGAGTAAATTAAAAGCATCATCCGCAATTCCCTTGAGCAAATGGCTTACTTTGTCATCCTCTGTCATGTTGGTGTCGACACGACGGCAAAGGGCCAGAACGTCAAGGATGTAGGAGACGTAAGATTCGGTCGACGTCTGTGCCCGACAGGAGAGTTCTTTAGAAGCGGCCCGCTGGCGTCCGACGGCTCTACCAAATAGGTCACGAAGCTTCTCTTTACAGGCGTCCCAACTGGTTAGGTCAGCTTCATGAGCCTGAAACCACGCGCCTGCTGTACCGCAGAGATAGAAGCCAACGTTGGCGAGCATCATTGTAGGGTCCCACCGATAGACCGCTGCAAACCGCTCGTACTTCGGAATCCAGTCATCGACGTCGATGTGGTCGGTGCCGCAGAAGTTCCCGGGATCGCGCGGTTGAGTCAATACGACCGGCTGTACCGGAGTCGCGGTCGAAGCGGCAGCAGCAGAGTTGCTTTCTGTTGGCATGTCGGGGCTGTCCAGAACACGTCCGCTGCGGAGTTCCGTCTTGCGTCGTACCCAGCACGTCCACCAAAATATTGCGAATATATTTACAACTTATTTACAATAAGGAATAGTCCAGCAGTCAAGATGGCGGCTGTTATTTTCCCGAACACCGACACGTCGTCTCCCTCTTCTTCGCACACTTCACCATAGTTATAGCTGCAACCCCGCAACAATATATTGGGGTAGCAGGGAAGTCGCATGGTACTGCGACAAGAGCTGCACGAGTCGTCGATGCGGCCCGCTACAGTGGGGATGTGCAGATTCAGATGTGACCTGTTCACGCAAGTTTAGACGTGACGGGTCTTAAGGATTTTTCGCATTTTTCGTAAGACACTCCATGTGGTTATCTTTTGTTGAAACAACCGCAGAACAAAAACTCTACACTTGAGTCCAGATTTTAGTCATTGTGGAGATCGGTATAGATACGTTTCTCAATCATCATGCCAAATAAAATGTTGCGTGGAATACAAGCAATGAGCCAGTAGAAAACATGACCGCTCGCACAACAACGTCAACCTCTTCACTTCTGTCCCAGACACATTTGAAGGTATATCCCACTATGAGCTGTCTCCGTCAGTCAAAACCACATAACACAACCCCCCGGCGGCGAAAGCGCCGACCCGGCGCGTCTATGGGGCCACAGCAGAAGGAGGGTGGTAGCGCTTGAGCCTTGATACATGGACGACGTCACGGGATAACAGAGCAGAGGATGTCGAGGGATTATCGGGCACAATTTCGTACGTAACGTTGGTCACTTGTCGAAGCACGCGGTATGGGCCCGTGAAACGAGAAAGGAGCTTCTCAGAAAGGCCTGCATGTCGCGTAGGGGACCAAAGAAGAACGAGGGAACCCGGCGGAAATTGTTGGTCGCGATGCCGCTCGTCGTAACGATGCTTCTGTGTTTCTTGGGACGCCGTTAATCTGTTGCGGGCAAACTGACGGGCGTGGTCAGCGTAAGCAATGGCGTCGCGTGCGTATTCCGTGGTAGACTGTGCGGCATCATCCGGCAGGAAGGTATCCAACGGCAATGTTGGTTCGCGTCCAAACAAAAGGTAAAATGGGGAGTATCCAGCAGTGTCGTGCCGGGAGGAGTTGTACGCGAACGTCACGTAGGGCAATGCGAGGTCCCAGTCACGATGGTCGGCCGAAACGTATTTGGATTGCATGTCTGTCAGGGTCCGGTTTAAGCGCTCTGTAAGCCCGTTTGTCTGGGGGTGGTACGAGGTCGTGAGCTTATGCTGGGTGGAGCAGGAGCGCAGGATATCGTCAACCACTTTTGAAAGAAATGTACGGCCTCTGTCAGAAATGATCCATATGAGATATAGGAAAGGCCTTTTTTCAACCTCTGTTCAAACCCCCCCCCCTCCCACCCGATTTTGAACTTTTCGCTGTCCCAGCCTCCCGCGGGACTAAACTTGCATTTGCGACCTGGTACTTGATGGGTGTTTGAGACCCCTGCTGTAAATGATGCCTATTGCAGTCAACAAACCTTCTTACGGTGCATAACTTTGCAATGGCTTGCAGGTCTTTCGACAGCACTAGTTCGAACACATATAACTGAGTTTCTTATGTTTCAGCGCAAGGAGACACGAACACGAGAGAGAAGACACGAGGACACAGCGCCGTGTCCTCGTGTCTTCTCTCTCGTGTTCGTGTCTCCTTGCGCTGAAACATAAGAAATGCAGTACCAACTAGCCCACCAGTCGGTTTTATATAACTGAGATGGCTCGTTCCGTGCATTGGTCAAGCAGGAAGGTTCCTAAAGGTATGGTTACAGGAACATCGGCAAAAAGTAAAAAATGTGGGTAGGGACGTTTCTTTGACTTCTCATAATTAAAAATATGGTTGCCAGCCCCTGTTCAAGAAAACATGAGTTCTTGTGGCTCACCCTCATGATGGCACCAGGAACCTTCAATATTTTTATCTGTAAAGAACTGTTACCTGGCATTATTGGCATGTGCCGTGCCTCCCTTTTTTTTATGGTCTCGCTGTACTTTCGTGCTTTACTTCTTGGTTATTTGTTTTTAACGTAAGCATGTTGTTTTAATCTTGGGTATAGGCAACATATTTGGGAGTTGTGATGAATTTCGGTTGGATGTCAGCGCCAGTCCTTGTCTCACCTGTATTGCTGTGTCTACTTTAACGCTGGGCAGTTTTAAGTATGAAATACCAACTAGCCCGCTCCCATACGTTGCTGCGTGCAGAGAACCCATGGGGTGCGAGCCGCATGCTCTTACGTACTACGTGATGGCGGCGAAGTAGAACGTATTTTCGCGTAGAACTATCGATCGTGCACCCATGGAGGCTTGAGCATGTGGCGACTAATACGTGTGTCACATGGCCACTTTCTACCGAAATCAAATTTCTGGGCCGTAATTGACTCCGCATCTAGCACAATTAAGTAAATCGAGATCATGAAGCTTGACTCGATCGCCATCGAAATTACATCGTGTCATGCCCATACTACGAAATCGGGGATGGACAGCGGTTTTTCTAAACGACGAAGTGGTTTAAGTACCGTGCATTTAACAGCTCAACCACGGCGAGTTCGATCGAACAAGCGCAAAAACCAGAGCAGGTTGCCGAACGAGTAAGAGCGGTCGCGCAAACCGCAAAACTAACTTCCCTAGAAGCGCGCACAGCAAAACTAGCACAACGTACGGACTACCACAATGTTACCACCGCACACGCACCACATGAAAATGAATATCACGGATCTCAAAGAGCACTGAAACAGGTTCGCGAAAGTCCTAGACATCGTAGACGCAAGAAAATTCGACGACGCAAACGCAAACAAATAATTCAGCAATGTTGCTGCAATGTTTCTTGTCAATGTTGCGGGAATGTTACTGAAGGCGGACATTATCCACGTTGTGGCAACATTGAAAGGCAACACTATGGCAATGTTGCAGCAATGTTTTGTGATACCAGGGTAGTTGGTATTGTTACAAGAAAATTCGACGACGCAAACCAAGGAGAAGAGAAGGCGAAAGGAAAGAGCGTCAACCAAAAACTCTGTTGTTTTCTCCGCGGCTCATCAAAAACTGAAGTACTTTCATAAAGCCGCGGAGCAAACAACACCGTTTTGGTTGACGCTCTTTCCTTTCGCCTTCTCTTCTCGTTGGTTTTCTTGTAACAAGCACCAACTACCCTGGTAGCACAAAACATTGCTGCAACATTGCCTTTCAATATTGCCACAACGTGGATAATGTCCGCCTTCAGTAGCATTCCCGCAACATTGACAAGAAACATTGCAGCAACATTGCTGAATTATTCAGGCAACATTGATAAAACGTTAAATAATATTACAGCAATGTTTATTAACGTTACTTTGGCAGCAGTGTGGCATTAGAGAAACGTTTGCGCGCATGCTGCACACCACTCAGGCAAGATTGCTGAAACAATAAATAGTTTTTTGTAACAAGAATTTTTGTAACATGTTACAAAAATTCTTGTTAATGTTACTTCCACAGCACTGCAAGACTGTAATAGAAAAACATCTGCACGCATTCTGCACCTCATTGAAGGCAGTAGTCATTTTGAACCATTAGGTATTCCCTGCACTGACTGTCTTTTTGCAGCAATCAAAGGTGAGCAGGAAAACGAAATTGCATGGAAGAACACTTTATTGTCCCCGGAATCAAGGTCAGCACTAATAATCTGGTGAATCTTCCCTGGTGGGCACTTCTGGTGAATGTTCCCTAGTGGGCACATTTGCAGGATTACATGGCGTTCAGGTGCTGAAAAAAAATTATATGCATGCGTCTTAACAGATGCCATTCAAAAGGTCATCATAATTATTCGTGCCCCATCAACATGTTACCGTTTTTAAAGGAATACCTCCACAAAAACTAGGCGTCGAGCGCTCTTCCAGCAACTATTGATGTCACTCATTGGAGAGTAGTGCTAGTGTACACGGACTAAAGGAAGGCACATGGACACACAGATGGAAGCGCTCTAGCAACTTGTGTGTATTGAAAATCCGCCGTACATACACATTGCTTTTTTGGCCACATGACAACTTTAGCACACTGAGGTATATAAGAACACGAATTATTTCTCTGACAACACAATCGATTGCGTGCTGACACATTTCGCCCCTTCGATGACAATTGTTTTTGCTTCTTTGATTTCCCGAGTGCTCTTTCCTTTGTAGCGGCTGATTATGCTACATAATAAACCACAATCATTGCAGTGTGCGGACAGGTGGCCATCTCTCTACCGAGCAACGTTTTGCTTGTGCGTTTTGGTTGTGTGAGTATGATTAACAGCTCGACGCTCCACGAGCTAGCTACATGGCGTGCAAGGAGTTGGTGAAAGTTCGGACAGTCAACAGATAGAGCTCGACAAATAAAATACACACAAAAAAGGACTCACCACGTTTACTGCAGGTAGCCATCGCGGAAGAACCTCACAAAGGTCGCACTCGAACAGAATGAGAGAAATAGCCAGCATGGCGGGCGCTGTGAAAAACGGGCTTTCGAGCGGCAGCCATACTGGCCATACTGGCCGCCTCAACGTTCCTGGCGGCGGACTAGGTGGCGTTGGTGGCGCTGGATTGTGCCGCTTAATTTATTCGCTGTAATGTTTAATGTAAGCATCTGCTTGAAGCGTATGCTTATAGAAAATTCTAGGCAAAAAAATATAATGCTCAATAGTTGCGCTCGTTGGCTTGAGCGAGTTTGCTCTTAGTCGGCTGCACCTTCGCCGTCACGTCATCTGCGTAGGTGGTGTCTCAAACTTCCGCTGCGCACAAACAGTCCACAAGTTTATTACTATTCATTTTAAAGTGACGACCGTCGAGATACAGTTGCATCGTGTGCCGTATCACGAGCCCGAATCTGGGGAGTTAGCATAAACTCGCGGGGCTGTGATTAAATTGGCAGATAGTTTTCTCGTTCAATTTTTCGCTTCGTGGCAAGTCGCGAAAGTTCAAAGATTAAAAAACGGGTGCATGCGATGCGCTTGAAGAAAGTATTGCGATTGTGGCAGAGAAATCTTGAACCGTATTTCGCAGCTTAAAGGCATAGCTTTCGGTTTTATGATACCCTGCAGCGTTTTTGTGTGCACGCAGTGGCGTATCCAGGGGGTGGCACACCGGGCCCGTGCCCCCCCCCCCCCCCCCCCCGCGAAAAAAAATTCTGGCTACGCCCCTGTGCACGCCATTCTTGCTAAGTGCATAGGCCGTGTTTCGATGAGAATGTTGCAGTTACGTTGATGGGATAATGCTGCTGCGTTGTCTATTACCGACATTGCGTTAACATTGTTAAGTAACGTTTCATCAATATTGCTGGAAAGCAATGTCAACGTTTCAACAGTTATCAATGTTGCAGCAACATTACACTAGTTGTCCAACGTTGTGCAGCAAAACACAACATTCGACACATTGCTCTAATGTTGCAGCAACATCTTGTGCTACCAGGGTAGCCCAACAAGTTTTGCTATCGTAGATGCAGCGGCCGTGGTAGTGATCACGCAAGCTCAGGGGAACCAGGAAGGACGGCGAACCACAGTACCAGTTCCAAACGCGAACACAATCGAACTATTCGCGTTCAAAAAGCACCCGGGCAATGACAAGCACAATCACAGTGTCCGCGCCCACCACATGAACACCGAGCCGATCACAAACTCGCAAAAAAAAACATGCCTTCGTAAAAAAGCGTCCATAGGTTGCCTGAACCGGCGTTGTAAACTTCCAACGAAAAGCCGCAAATGTTTCACAGATCCAAGCCAAGTTGGGTGAAAAAGCGCCGTGTGTTGCAGCCGCCATAGACACTAGCGCCAGAGTTCCCTCTAGTGCATTTATAGGAAACTCTATGGCAGCAACGGCAGCCCTGCGGGCATAGGTCGGCAAAAATTGTGGAGCTCACTCAGACTCACTCATGAAATATATTTTGCGCTTAGGGCTCCCTCGGACTCAGTCTCACGAAATTTTCCTGAGCCGGACTCACTCACACTCACGAAAATTTTCTTCAGTCGGACTCAAGCTCACCAAAATATTACTCACTCAGACTCACGGCTCGATCTGAGTCTGAGTGAGCCGACTCACGAGTCCGTTAGCCTAGAAATTCACTGCAGACACCATAGTGCCCCGCGCCGCAGGAAAAGTGGCGCGGAATCTGCTCCCAACAAGTGCTGAGCGTAGTCACAGCAGCCAAGCGGCACTACCGCCCCAAGTAAATTTGGCCGACCATCGCTTTTTGGCCAATGTCGCCCCTTGCTCGGCTGCAGGGGCGCTGCCGACTTAATCGGCCGTGAAAGCATGGCCAGTAGACGGGCCCTCCTAAGCTGCTGACCTCAACGGCACACGTAGCTCACTGCACCGGCACTAGCTTGGCCGCCGACGCTGGCACCAGGTTGCAGGCCGGAGTTGCGCCGAGCGCGCGGTTTTTGGCCGGCTAGAGTGGCCGTGCGTACGTCGGGCCAGCCTTAGCAGCCCAGCGCACTTGCCGACTGTCGTTTCTTTTTAGGGGCGAAGCTCCTTATGCCGTGGGTCGTGCGTCCCACACTTGTAGTAGCCACCTGCGTGATGACGATGACGATCGCGATGCCATACAACACATGGCATCGCGATATGGTCTCACATGCACATCGTTTGACTACATGCAACCAACCACCATCACGTCTTTGCCGTGGGTCGTGCGTCCCTTGTAGTTTGTAGTACGTACAGGCATAGAGTTTCCTAAAATTAACTAGAGGGGACTCTGGCGCTGCGATCGTTCAGCCACGATGGGAATGATGGGTAGTACACGGATTTGCCTAGTCTTCGTGCTTCCCGGCTTCAAACGCAGTTGTGGCTTTGTTTATTGGTGCGTTTTCGTTCAGTTTCGGATAAAAGGATGGACCGTTGTGAACTTCGTGAGCATATTTGAATCGTGAGCCTAAAAAGGTGAAGGTGGTGAAGCGTAACTGCTAAACCTTTGTTGAACTTTGTATTGCGGCAAAGCGAATTCGGGCCATACGCAGCCAAAAGAACGAAGACTAGGCAAGACTAGGCAAATTTGTGTACTACCCATGATTCCCATGCCGGCTGAAGCGCCGTGTGTTGCAGCCCCCATCGACACTAGCGCCAGAGTTCCCTCTAGTGTATTTATAGGAAACTCTATGCGTACAGGGAGATACCCTGTGTGATGACGATGACGCTGCCATCACGGCACACCACATGGAATGTACCCACTATGCGTCATAACCACGACCTACTCTACTCCTGACCTGCCCAGCTAGCGGCGTTCAACGAAGCTGCCTGCTCCGGCTCTCGTTCCGGACTTCACCGCTAAGGGGGCGCTCGAGTTACCCCGGCTCAACGCCCGGTGAATGCATGGCGATGCGTGCGTTGTCGCCGGTTCGAGCAGTGTTTCATCACGCATCGTGTTTAAATGTGGCGCGTATCTTGAATCGCTTTATTAAATGTGACTTTGAGAATCTTGTTTTGCATTTTAGTTGACATTTCAGTGCATTAATTTTCAAATAGAACCGCAAATGAGATACAAACACATCTAACAGCGTGCAAAACTAGAAAGGATGACGACATAGACAGAGTGTAAAAAGTGCCGACCTCCAAATTTTTATTCAACTGACGATACCAGGTATATGTGTATGCATGGAGGAAGTATTCCTTCCTCCATGTGTGTATGTACAACGGTAGGCTTGTAACCGTTGGCGTACTAAGTTGGCGGGCAAGAAAGGGCGAGGACCTTGACATTTGACAGCGGCCGCGGCTTCTTTCTTGAGGTTGTTGGTTTCATTTTGCGCTAATATATGTCTCAGCCAGTTATGCACCACCAACTAGCCCAGCAATTAACTCTTTTAGACACAAGTAGTCCTTTATAATACGTACATGTTTACATTTTCAGCACGCGAGACAGCGCGTAATTGAGTAGACTTACCGTTTCTAAAAATCACCTTGAACCATTTTTCACGGACCTTCGTTAGTGGGAACTCATGAAAAGTCACATGAGGAGTCTTCCCTTGCCTCGATTCGCAGAAAGGCACGCAGCAAACCACCATCGTGATGGTTCATTTTCCCCAAGAAATCTTGCCTCGCTGGTGTACAAAACTGCACCTACCTGTTCTGTCCCGGCTCGGCACGAGCAGACGGTAGCAAAAGATCGTTATCACTTCTAAGTTTATTTAAAAACACGCGTAAACATCGCTGCTTTTCTCCCGGCTTCGCGCGAGCAGACGACAAGAGAAGCGCGGTGGATGGATGGATGGATCGATGGATGCTATGAGCGTCCCCTTTATAACGGGGCGGTGACATGTCTGCCACCAGGCTCGAAAAAAAACTTTCTTTTTATGTTGGCCTAATGCCTTATCTACATTGATTAAATTTATGTTATTATAGCAAAGAAAAATATAAATTCACGGTCCATCTCTCTGCCTCTTAAGGTAGAAGGACCTTATTTTTTCCCCATTCTTCATTTTTGTCCTTTATCTCTACTTTTCTGCCACCAATACTCTAACCGTCTCTTACTTATTTCTATCGCGGACGTGTTCAGCTTTCCATTGTTGTCCCTAAAACCCAAGGCTTCATGTAGACTCGTGCCCACACGTATATCTGGGTGGATATCGCCACATTCAATCAGTACATGTTCCATCGTTTCCTTAGTTCCCCCCACAGCATGTACATTGTTCTTCTTCGTTACAGAATCTCGCTTTATAGCTACGCGTTCTAAGGCAACCCGACCTTGCTTCAAACAGTAAAGCGCTTCCCCTTGAATTATCATAACACCTTTCCCTCATTTCGTTTTTTCCCTTTCGGTAGTTACTGAGAACCGGCTTCTTTTCCATCGCTGTCATCCAATAAGTCCTCTCCGCCTCTCTGACTTTTCGCTTAATGCTCCTTGTTGCCATGTTGCCCACACTGCTAGCCGTATATTTACTGGTGAGCCTCCTAGTTCTTTTTCTCCACTGCGTGTCGACGCTTTTTCTATACAAATACCTGAAAACCTTCCCTGCCCATCTACTCTCCTTCATTTTCCTCAGCCTCTCTTCAAATATAATTTTGCTCTGAGCTTCCCTCACTTCAAAACCTGTCCATCCCATATCACCCTTTACAGCCTCATTTGTCGTCTTCCCGTGAGCGCCCAACGCGAGGCGTACCACAGTCCTTTGATTTACATCCATTCGTGATTGCACCTCTGACTTCATGCACACCACTGAGTTCCCAAATGTAAGCCCCGGAACCATCACACCCTTCCACAGCCCTCGAAGCACCTCGTACCTATTGTATCCCCATAACGCTCTGTGCTTCATGATTGCAGCATTCCTCTTTCCCTTTGTTACCGATGCTTTCTCTTGTACCTCCATATATCTATCCCCCCTCATTTATCCACACTCCGAGGTACTTGTACTCGCTTACCCTCGGTATTTCTTGGTCCTGTATTAAGACCGCATGGTCTTCGTGATCATTGAATACCATCAATCCACCTTTTGTTGCACTAAAATCTAGTCCTAGAGCCTCGCCTTCCCTTCCGCATATATCTGCCAGCCGCTGTATATCATCTTGACTGTCCGCAAATAAGACAATATCGTCAGCATAAAATAGACCTGGAAGCTTCAGCTCAACCATCGCGCCTGCCTGTTTGTGTGACAGATTAAATCCAATGTTGCTACCTTCTAGCGCTTTTTCCATCCTCACCATGTACAGCATGAATAACAGCGGGGAAAAAGGACATCCCTGTCTCAGCCCCTTGCTAATGTCAACGCTGCCCTTGCTGCTTATTCCTTCCCATTCTACACAAACTGTATTTTCTCGGTATATTTCCCTCAAAAGCTGTATACAGTCGTCACCTATGCCCACTTCCTGGCGCATGTTGCGGCCGCCACCAGCCGGTGCTCGGTGGGGTAAGTTGCAGCGCCACAGGGGTCAAGCGGCAGGCACCTGTGCTAGCATGGGCGTGCTGGCGCTCCGCTCGCTGGGCAGGTCAGGAGTACAGTGGGTCGTGGTCATAACGATGACGCTGATGACGATGACGATCGCGATGCCATACAACACATGGCATCGCGATATGGTCTTACATGCATATCATTTGACCACATGCAACCAACCACCATCACGTCTTTGATGATGTACCTCCGGAGCTTCGCCCACTCATCATCATTCACTCCGCGGATATGCTGTGATTTTTTAGATGCGAAGCATCTTATGCTCGGGGCTCTGTCCGTCCCTACCGTGTCCCGCGTCCCGCGTCCCCCCGTCCCCCCGTCCCGCGTCCCGCGTCCGGCCACTGTCATGAAGTAGGGAAGCACCCATTATGCGAACCAGAACCCTGTAGTAATATGAAGGCCGTCAACCCTAACACAGTCATCAGAGTCATGGCTGAGAGCACAGAGAGGCTGCTTAGCAATGGCTAGGCAGGTGGTGTCTGTCGCCCAGGTTGACCCCATTCCTTGAGTCATGGCCGAGAGCAAAGAGAGGCGGCTTAGCAATGGCTAGGCAGGTGGTGTCTGTCGCCCAGGTTGGCCCCATTCCTTAATCTTGCTTGCATGTGTTTGGAGGGGGCTTAGTCCGTTCCTCCTTCCCGCGTCCCACACCATCACAGCGCATGCGCGTCCCCTCCCCCTCTCTCCTCTAGGAATCGTCTACTCTACGGAGTGGCATGCGCGTCCCCGTCCCCTGTGCTCTCCTACGCTCACCCCCCTTCCTCTACTCTAGGAATCATCTACTCTACGGAGCGGCGCATGCGCGTCCTCTCCCCCCTCTCTTCTCTAGGAATACTCTACTTTACGGAGCGGCTCACGCGTCCCACAGCGCATGCACGTCCCCCCTCTCTCCTCTCCTACGGTCCCCCCCCCCCGTCCTTTCCTCTAGGAATCCTCTACAGAGCGGCGCGAACGACAGGTGGTGTGACAGCTGCTTACTCTGCTGGGGCGCCGCGGTAGTTCCGCCGTATGAAAATGACGGAGCGCGTGCGCCTCATTCTCTCTCCTGCGCAGCGCCGTGATGAGCGCCCAGGACCACTGCCGTGAAATGAGAGCGGCGACGTTCCTCCCGCTCAAGCTAATTATCTCCCCGCTGCTTCGTATCACACATGGTTCCCTTTAGCGGGAGATGGGAAGTTTTTTTTGTTGTTGTTGTTGTTTTTTCGCTTCGTGGCCGCCACAGCTTCGGCTCTTCGCATTTTTTACAGCGTGAAAAAACGCGCGCATGCGACCACGTTGTCGCAAAAAAAAGTGCGCACGCGCCATATCGCTTTCATAATCGCTATTACGGTGCCGCAAAGCCAAATTCCACGGCTCTTCTCTTTATTTGCATCTACCTCGAATTTTCGCTCAGGGCAACAACGCTGTTCTTTCGCTCAAAACTAAAGTTGACGCCGCCGTTGACACCGGGATTTCTGCATGCTGCTGCCGCGGCCGGCATTGAACCCGCGATATTCGGCAACAGCCGAGAACTGCAAGCACTGCTCGACTACGGTGGCCCCAAAGGAAGAGTGGTTTGAGAATATAACGTTCATACTCAGATGAAAATGGAATGTGAATTCCCAGCTGCAAATGGAGTTTCCTGCTTGGTCTTTAGCTGGAAACGGCTCTGCTGGCTGGGAATTTGCCATTTCCAGCTGGAAAATGGCATTTCCAGCTGGGAATGAAACTTATTCCTGGCTGGAAATGGTATTTCCAAGCTGGAAATAGAAATGATTCCCGACTGGAAAGCCATTTCCAGCTTGAAGTTTTCCAGTCCCAGCCTGGAAGTTATATTTCCAGCTGGAAATTTTTCCAGCTTCAGTTGAAGGGTATTTCCAGTCTGGAAATGGAAAGCATTCCCGACTGGAAAGCCATTTCCAGCTTGAAGTTTTCCAGTCCCAGCCTGGGAGTTATATTTCCAGCTGGAAATTTTTGCAGCTTCAGTTGAAGGGTATTTCCAGTCTGGAAATGGAAATTCCCTACTGGAAAGACATTTCCAGCTTGAAGTTTTCCAGCCCCAGTCTGGAAGTTATATTTCCTGCCGGAAAATTTTCTAGCTTCAGTTGGGAAATAATTTGCTCGATCAGCATGAAATTTTCCTGTATGAGCGAGAAAGTATACCGAAATTCGATTTTTTTCTTACTGGACGCAATGAAAAGTGACCCCTCGCGTTGCAATCGTGGTCGCGTTAAGTAAATAAAGCAGGCTGTGCATTTGAAGATGACTTAGAATATTGGTCACACGGCACATAGGATAGGACACATTTTACAACAGTGATTTAGGCGCCGTGTACGGCTGAATTGCAAAATAAATGAAAAATACATATATGGCTGGGGCAAAACACACTTTTATTTGACCTTAGCGGTAGCCGTGCGTCCGGCCGACACGGCGTTGCAAAATGTTACAACTGTAGACGTCCTACCAGGTGCTTCCTCAGTTGATCATCGAGCCATGCGCTATAGTGTTTACTCCACCGCAATTATGTGACCGTCGCGCCCAGAATCGAGCCCATGTTTAGAAGGCTGAATTGTGCAGCAGCAAATATATTTTGTTAACAAAACTGGCCACAGTTTCTTAAGCTTCGTTGTAGCGAGCGAAAGGACATGGACACGAGAAAAAAACGTACGACACATAGCGTTGTGTGCCGTTGTACGCTTCTTTCTCATGTCCAACAAGTCCACCTACCCACCTTTATTGAAAGAACTATTTATCTCGTGTGGGAGAGCTCAACAATCGAATACGTCTGTTGTAATTTCAGCACGAATACGTTTGCCAGAACACTAGCCAGCAAACACACACACAAAGAAAATGACACTTCAATTTGAGGCATTTAGTTTTGTGGCCATCCGGCAGGTCCCAGTTATCGTGCAACGGTATCACCTCTGTGTTTTCACTTCCAGACCGCGCGCGCCGGCCATACAAGGCGTTACTATATATAGCCACTTTATCAACATTGTTACTTCACGTTTGCTCCACTCGATCACGATTAGTCGCGTCAGAAAGCCACATATACAACACGACCAGAGTAACCAGGGCAATGTCAGAGCGTCCATATTAGTAGCCGCCATGTTTGTTGTTTTTGTTGCTCAGTTGCGTTTTTCACTCAGCGTTAGTCACGTACATATCATGCGTGAACTTGGGCGCAGTGACACTAACATAAACGTAATTTAGTCAAACTAATTATGTTTTAGAGCAATGCTGCATTTATTTATAGGTGAAAGAGCAAATTTAAAGCAGAAGAGTTCTAAAACCGACGTCCACAGTTTCGTACGGCCCACGTGATACGTGTGTCATGGCGGTTGTGTTGATATGAGAGGTGCGAGTTTTTGTGTAGTGGATGAAGAAATAGTTTTAATGAATGTTTTATGCAGAAATCTCGTTAATCCAGTTGTATTTTGGGACATTTCTACGTGTGGAAGGTGTTACGACTTCAAGTGTTCCATGTTGGTTTCTTGTTCTACGGGTCGTGGTGAATCTTCCGTTCTTCCCCGTCCGCTTCTTCCACTACAAGGTAACTATAATAAAGTTTTTTCCTCTTCGTGTATCAGTTGCAATTATCAGCGTGCGTGCACGCGTTCGTGTTTATACCGAAGGGCTTGCTTATGAAAATTAGGGGCTTGATTGTTGTATGCAGTGTTTATACGCGCGAAGTATGTGTGTTCCATGTTGCCCTAGTCCCACTGGAAAAGTTTGTGCCTTAATTGTGCTCATTGTTAGAGGAGTCGGTGTAACATGCTGCAAGCTAAACGGCACAAGTGACGATGACTAAGGACCCGTACGTACAATAGTACCTTGCGTACACGTTTTTCTATCTTATCGTGTTGTTTAACTTGCAGCTTGTAGAGTTGCACATCCAAATTTCTGCTCGCTCCGTATGTCCGTACCTCTCCATCTCGACCCATCTTTTTTGTGCATCTTTGCGTGCAGTTTTCGGTTTCGCAACTTAAATCTGTCCGG
This sequence comes from Rhipicephalus appendiculatus, assembly GCA_030522465.1. Taxonomy (NCBI): domain Eukaryota; kingdom Metazoa; phylum Arthropoda; class Arachnida; order Ixodida; family Ixodidae; genus Rhipicephalus; species Rhipicephalus appendiculatus. The sequence goes on from JALIZH010016147.1 coordinate 50,599, forward strand.
CGTGATCGTGTCATCGGCGCGTCCTTCTACTAAAAATGCATTTTCGCAGTTATGTCGTTGCCTCGATCCGCATGTCATTCAATGATCGGAATACAGCCACCTCGTAGAGAGGCGGTCAGAGCGCGGTGAGATTTAATTCAATTAAGCTACAACGGCTGTCACTTTCCCATCCACTTCATTGGGTAGTTACATTTGTGTAAACCTGGGAAGCTTGTAGGTTCGCGGTCCGTACCAGCGGCAAGCTGATTTCTCATTCACTTTAATTTCTTTCTATTTATGTCATAGTTATACTATATTACAGTTAAAACATGCAAATAATGTCCCCTGTACTTTCCTTAGCTTCACTGTGTGTTGATTTCATTTAGGTTTTGTGAAACATCATTTTTGAATTGCTTGGCAGGTATAGCACATTCTCTGTAAAACTAACTGTGACATCTGAAGGCATTGCAAAGAGCAGAAAAGAAGTGCAACATCGAAGGCTGCTTTTCGTTTCAAATGACACCGTAAGCACGAACCTCCTGAAATGCTACGGATTACTTCTGATGTGACGCAAGTTTTAATTATTATGCTGGTCTTTAAAATGCAAAGTAAATTAAGAATTCCCGTTTTTCTACCTTTATTTATTTATGCACACAATTTTGTGGAAGCCAGTCACAGTGAATATATACGAATCTGATTGCTCGAATTATATTATGAATTGCCGATCATCTGCCTTCGTTTATATACGCGATTTGGTGGAAACCGGTCACCTGATTGCTGAACTATGATTGGTGTTATAACAGGTCTTGTTGCTGAGCTAGTTATTTCATTGCTTGAGAAAAATTGGTATGGTGCAAAGAGGACGGGGACGAAATGAAGATACAAACTGACAGACATGGGTGCCAACTTCCAAATGCTTATTAACAGAAACCACGCCGCTTTATATATTTATAGGCTGCTGAATCAGGTGATCTCACTACAGATATAGAAACATTGATGAACTAACAAGTCATCATGAGCCACTGAAACAGCCGAGACATGCGCTGGAAACTGCATTGACCCGAGCTGCAAAATCATGCCAGCACACATGAACATATGTCCATTACAGGATCAAGTCGAGTGAGAAGCAAAAGTGGTTGCGCACAACTCAAGCTTGACACATCTGCAGGCTATCTTTAAAAAAATCACTTCTTTCTCACTCTGACTGCCTGCCCTTTTTATTATTAGAAACGCCTCGATTAACTCCCTTTCAGGGCAGCTGCTTGCACTCCTTAGAAAAGTCGTTTGGCTGAAGTGTAACGCAGAACCACTGCAGGTGCTGTGGTTGTGCGCCATACTTCAGCCAAACCAAGTTTGTAACGAGAGCAAGCAGCCGCCCTGAAAGAGAGTCAGTCGAGGCATTCCTAATAACAGGGACAGGCAGTCAGTGCATTAGTGCGCCATCAATAGATTTAAGTCATAAAGAAGTCATTTTTTTTAAAGATAGCCTATAGATGCGTCATTGTGCGGTGAAACTTTTGTTTTTCACTCGGATTAATCCTTTAGAAGGACACGTGTTCATGTGTGCTGGCATGATTTTACACCTCAGGTCAGTGCATGTAGCGACTCTGTTTCAGTGGCCCATGATCACTGTTAGTTTGTCCATGTTTCTATTTGTGTGAACGAGATTACCTTGTTCGGCAGCCTATATAAATTGACCTAGTTTCTGTTAATGAACAGTTGAAAGTTACTGCCCTGGTCTTCATTTCGTCCCTGCCCTCTGTGCCAATTTTTCTCAAGTAGTGTCATAAAATCAGCAGCAAACATAAAATTATTTGTCAAGAATAACACCTTGGCTTGGGTGAGTTAGCACATACTCGGACAAATGCAGCACAACTTAGACGAAGACAAGGAGACACATGGGACACGACGAGCGCCGTCTGTGTTTTATATGTCTCCTGTCTTTGTGTAAGTCGTGCTGCATTTGCCTGAGTTGACAAGAATGTTACTAGGGGTAAATTGTGGGAGGATATTTCTGACAGGTATACATGATGGGCAGTGCACCTGAAGTTAAAGAAAAGCTATACCTTTACACATAATAACAAACAAGTGCTAGCTTTTTCATTTTGTGGTTTAACCCGAATTGCATATTAGCTAGAATTATGCTAGAGACTGCTTATGAGTTACAGTTAAAAACTGACTTCACCGTGCAATGTAGAGGTATTGGCTGCTCAGTGCTCTTTTACCTGGCCTGGCACTGATGCCCATTCTCGTTTGTAAAGCTTATTAAAGGCATAATTTTCATTTCCATATATCTGAAAAAAAACCTACTGTTGTAAAAACTAAATGGCTGACATGCAATGAGGAGTTTATTACGTTGATTGCTTGTACTTACTGCATCTTAATATTTCTTTCAGATGTTGAAGCACAAGAAGTCTGATAGAAGAGGACATTCAGGATGTGTTTTTGTAACTGCTGCTGCAGACGGCATTGCAATAAATTCCTTCAAGATTCAGCATCACAATGATTTCAATTTGTGCAGTTTACTGAACCAGTTTGCCCTGTGGCTCTACAAGGCGGCCACCAATAACAGCGGGCCAGGATCCATGCAACTTTTATGACAGCTTGCTTCCCCATAATTTGCCTAGCTATGACTCAAATGTGGTTTACTCCTGTCACTAACTGGAACAAAGTAAATGAACATGCCAGCTGGGAGATGCTCTCAGGCTCAGCAGGAATGTCGACTGGTTCAAGCAAGGAATAGATCATTTTACAGCTGGGACTAACATGTGTTCACCTGGAAAATTCATGCTTTCCAGCCAAGAGTAAAATCTTCTCTGGTGGAAATGCATGCTTTCCAGCTGGGAATATTTTCCATTTCCAGCTGTATTATTGAACCGGAAATTTTCCCAGCTAGAAAAAGCATTCCAGCGGGAAAATTATCCAGCTGGGAAAAAATTTCCAGTTCAATAATCCAGCTGGAAATGGAAAACTTTTCCGCCTGGGTACGCAGTTTTTTAAGGTAGGCATCATTCATGTACCGCCGCGGACGCGCACAACACGATGACATGACATAAAGGCATCTCCCAACGGATCGCGGGGGGCCTCGGCGCGGAATGCGACGCCTGCCTGCACGCGGTGTCGATAACACCGTGTATCTCAAACCTCACTGCAACGAGATATCAGAAGAACGTGATGTAACGGCGACTATCTTCCCTTTACATTTTGTTTTATTACTACTCCTGCTGTTGGCGAACGAACGCTACCCGCGCCATTCGCTCCTTGCAGAAACATAATAATAATAATATCTGGGGTTTTACGTCCCAAAACCACGAGATGATTATGAGAGACGCCGTAGTGGAGGGCTCCGGAAATTTTGACCATCTGGTGTTCTTTAACGTGCACCGACATCGCACAGTACACGGGCCTCTACCATTTCACGCCTCCATCGAAATGCGACCGCCGCGGCCGGGATCGAACCCGCGACCTTCGGGTCAGCAGCCGAGCACCCTAGCCACTGATCCACCGAGGCGGACCCTTGCAGAAACCGTGGCAACATCACAACATGTGGTAACTTGCTAGCCTACGCGTCATGTCATATTGCCAATATTGCGACGAAGAAAGTAGCGCGCAAGAGGATAAATTTGTGATGTGTTGGATTGCGTCAGCAATCATAATCATGAAGAGTTCAAAGGTCTTTGAAGAGTTCAAAGGTCTTTAACCAATAAGCTTTACGGAACTAATAACAGCGATAATAGCCTAACTACCTAACGGGCTTCGCAGCGGCGCTGACAACGACAGCGCGGATGGATATCCGTCCTGCCGTCTGTGTCAGCTCAGCGCTGGGAATTCCGACGTGCGGTCGCGTGTGGCGCGCTCGCCTCCTCTCGTTTTATTTCGTGCAGTGTAAATACCGCGATTCATGGAAGGTATGAACGCGCTTGTGTAGAAGCTACTTCGTGGTATGTTCAACAGTTGTGGACCTGCATGCAAGCACTCTGCGAGTGGCTGCTGCGCGGACTGTGAGTCTTAGTTCCGTAATCGTTCCGACGGAGAAATGGACGTCTCAGCTTGCGTGCGCGACTCTCGCAGCTTCATTTCTGCTTAGCCGCAGGAATGGACGCGATCACCTTGATGTGCTTTTACCACTCCTGGAATATGCGGATTAAAAAACTATGGGCCACTGCCATCGTTTAAGGTGAGTTCGTTTTCTTTACCCGCAGACCCTTTTATTCGAAAACCATGAACTTGAAATGAAAACGAGTGTTTTGTTGCTACATCGGCTGCATGCGCGACATGTTTCAGAAGTACTTGACTGCGTTAGTGTTGTGCCATCATGATTTCAACTGTCCTAATATAAATGTTGCTTTTCATTTCTGTTCAGTTTGGAACGCGCTTATTTGAGCTTGTTTCAAGGTATGCATTAGCGCTTACATTCGAGCGCATGCACTACTTTTTTGCGTCTTCAAAACTGCTTGTGCCTCGTAATTAGGCACACGCTATTACGACAGGTGTCGTGTTCTTTGTTTTGTCTGCAACAAGTTTGCGGGTAAGAAAATGTTTGTAGCAGCACAGTTGTGTCTTTCTCCACAGTGCTATTTCCGATAACTGGATGCGCTAATCTAGTAAAGTTTCGAATATGTGAGGGCGAGTGTTGAATCGTGTTTTGGGGCGAGGAGTTATGCGTCTTTTTTATGTGCTATGATGTTACTTTGCCTAGTGTGTGTCGACGCGCGCCTTCAAAGTTGTGGCTTAGCGTTTCCCTTCCATGTTAATACATATCCTCGCTCTGTAAAGCTTGCACCTTTAGAGAGACCCGCGCGTCGCTTCAGCCTGGTCATTTGTAGCATGTTCGCCCTTCTGCAGCCGTATGATGTGATGGAGTTCTCGCCTTTACAGACCGACCTCTTGGTAGTAACTTATGTCACAATTTCCTTTTTTTTATATTTTTTTGCAGGTGGGACTCACCCTTTACATGTTGCAACAAACGCTACATCAATTAAGTTATGGTTTTCTTCTCTGATGATGTGGTTTTTGTAGTTTCTTACTTTAATAAAGGTACATGTCCGCACATTCGCGTTTTTCTTTTATTGGGCCTCTTGAAAGAAAATGAAAGGCCACAGAACTTAACAAAAAATTGACTTCTCCGAGTGACTGTGTATATAAGTAATTCAATTTGCTTTTGTGCCCGTTTCATGATTTTTTTTAGTTTTCGCTAAGTTTACTGTGTTTCCAGGTTTTCACGCGTTTTGGAAGAATTGAAGCATTATAGCTGGCGATAAAGTTTTTGCTATAACATGCGAACTGTGCAGGCCCAGTGTAGCTCTTTATACAAGCATACATCGGAAGTGCGGCGTAATTTTGTTTCCCCGAGGGATCGCGCACGCGAGGAAGAAAAAGGAGGAGTGCGAGGAGGAAACCGGGACCGGCGGAAGGCTGTTCCGCTGCACGGTTGCACCCCCGGTTAACTCACGCCACGACCACGGTATGTCGCCACCGTCGCCACCGCACAAAACATATGGCCGCCGTCCTTGCGGCGTGAGATGCGTGAGGTGTGTGAGCATGGTTAGGGTGGCTAGGCATGGTGGTGTGTGTGCGAGGGACGGGCGGACGGATGCGTGCACAGGTCGACGTAGCACGTTTGTGTTTTCCAATACGCGTACAACTATTGTGGCTAGCTACTAATTACTGTCGCGGTTGTGGACATCACTTGTGATATATGTAGTAGAGTTCGAGCTGAAAAACGATGAGGTAAAATGGCTTCTGAACCAACTCTGGCGTTTTGGTTAGCGAGCACGGACGGAAAGATTATGCGGGATTGTCTACATAACTTCGAAACTGTTACTGCGCCAGCACGGAAAGACTTTAATTTTCTGCCTGCGAACTTGCTGTTAATATGTTGGAAGCTTGTTGAAGAAACTAACCCGCCAACGCAGCGGCATCGCCTCCCTACGCGCGGATTGTCTGCATGACTTTTGATCTCTTTAGGTTTTAATATAGTAAACTATAATACTTCTAGAACACTGTAGCTTGAAGTAATGACGAAACACAGCGTTGCTGGAACTCACTGGTTCGGACGGCTGCGTGAGCACGAAAGACGTTTAGAGGTTGACTGCATAATGTGGTGCGTAATGTGGTTCTTGAACACTTATGCTCATTCACGGCACAGGCTGACAATTCTATGTTCGTCGCATGACAGATATGTTGGAAGCATATTGTGGAGACGAACCGTTCGCACGCATATCGCCTATGAATATCGCGAAATAGTGTGCATAGGACTCATGCTAGATCTGTCATGACTGACTGTGCATCTTGAAAATCACGAAGTCGTTCAGTTCAATTTTAAATGTGCAAAGCTTTTGTTTTGATCCTTTAGAAAGTATGAAAGCGCATACAATAGAAAATGGGACAGGGCAAACAGGGGCAACGAACACTGCAGTGAGAGTTTTGATTCACGAGATGACATTTTTATCAGGACGCTGAGTGCGAAATGTGTCGTGGAGTTCAAGTGACATGCACACATTATTATAATATATCACATTATTTGAGAAAAAAAATGTTTTTTTCTTTCCCGCTTTTCTTTCTTTTTTTTTGCGATTTCCCAGTCGACAATCCAAGACGTTTTCGTCGCTTCACTGTATTCGGTCAGCCATGCGTAGGCATCTCCGTCGGTCAGCCAACGCGAAGCACATCGATGTCCTCGGTGGAGGCTCCAACTCTAACTCGGACGCGAAAGTTTCCTGGCTGCACGCCATAACTAGACAGTCTGTAGCGTCGCGTGCGTTCGTTGGGTACGATATTCACTGTGGGTAGCGAAGGCACCGAGGGTTAAGCAAGAGGTTTGCAACAGTAGCCAACGTTCCGGGGTGCAGCCCAGCGGCGGAACAGCCTTCCGCCGGTCCCGGTTTCCTCCTCGCACTCCTCCTTTTTCTTCCTCGCGTGCGCGATCCCTCGGGGGAAACAAAAAATTACGCGGCAGTGCGCATGTACAGACAGCTGTGCGCTCATATAAAACCCACGAAAGTGCACCCAGCAGCTTTTATTCAAGTTCTGTGAAACACCTTTTGGACCATGCCTACTGAGGCCTGTGCCTCAGTAGGCATTGTTCGTAGTGAGGTGGCGTATTGAACTTGCATGTCTACAAAAATTCATCTATTAAAACGTACAGTATATGTACTTTCAATAACTACGTCATGGAATTTCAATGTTGCTTCAATTGTAGGTCAATAATTGTTCAACAGAACTGTCTCCCAATGAATTCTCAATGCTCAATGTACTTTCAATAACAAGTCGACAACAGTTCAACTACTTTTATGTCAATAAAATTTTGGTAAAAGATCAGTGGCCAATATTATATACGTGTCAACTATAAGCTCAATGACTTTTCAGTGGACCGACGACTATTCAGTATATGTCAACATTGAGCAATGGCGTTTCAATTATTTTTCAGTAAGATTTTTTGTAAGGGGAGGCGACAGGAGGCAGTAGAAACGGAACGCGACATCAATGTAGAGTCTCCTTGACGACACCACGTGGGGCACCTTGACCAAAAGTAATTCATTTTTACTCAAACCATTGAAGGATAAATTCAGGCCACTGAAATCATATTTGTGTCCGTCTGATTCTTTATTGGTCGAAGCCCATGCGTGGGTGGGTGCAAATATACATCATAGAGCCTCAGCAGCAGTTGCATTTGTCAATGTTAGGCCCACGATGTGTACACTCAAGTACAACTGGACTTAGTTGCCCTTGACAGTGCAAACAAGTGAATTTGAGCAAAAATATTTCCTTTATTATTAGTTCTCAACATCTGAAGCATTCCTTCAGCGATCATGTCTTCATTTCTTTTCCGTTGCCTCAATCGTTGCATAACGAAAAAACCTAAGTGGATTGAATATTGCTTATTTAAAAAAAAACTGACCCCCTCGTTAGGTCGAAATAATATATACTGCATGAAATAAATTCAGAATATATAGCGGTGAATAACGGCAAAAGAGCGTTGCCGTGCTTTTGCCATCGTTGTCAAGTGCTCAAGACGCGTGCGGCCCGAGGTAGGCACTGCCAAGTCCACGACATCGGCCCGACGTCGTTGGCCGACCAGCTGCCGATGGTCGGCAAACAGCTCGGCCACTTGCAAAAAAAAAAAACGACATCGGGCGGACGTCCGCTTCGGTGGAACAGTGGCTACGGTGCTCGGCTGCTGACCCGAAGGTCGCGGGTTCGATCCCGGCCGCGGCGGTCGCATTTCGATGGAGGCGAAATGGTAGAGGCCCGTGTACTGTGCTATGTCAGTTCACGTTAAAGAACACCACATGGTCAAAATTTCCGCAGCCCTCCACTACGGCATCTCTCATAATCAAATCGTGGTTTTGGGACGTAAACCCCCCCCCCCCCCCAGACATCGGGCGGGCTTAACTTGCCGACGTCGGGCCGGCCATATTTTGAACGGCCACGGACGTCGGCCCTACCATCTGCCGAGCCCGTTTTGTCCCTTAGGGCACTACCACCCTACCACTGCTACCACACGCCTGACATGCCTGTGCTCGGCAACGCTCACAAGGCGTGTGTCTCCGTTGCTAGGCGACGGCCACGCATGCGCAGAGCAAAGCCATGTGGAACGTACTGCGAAGAACCTCTCCCCCCGCGTTGGTAGCGTGCGTGGAGACATGCAGAATCCGTACCTAGAGAGAGAATCTCTAGCGATTTTTCGATCTAGGGACTTGCGATGGTAGTGCCGTCACTTCGTAGCGGAGCTTTTTGGAACGACGCCGCTTCGCCGGTCGGTGTGCGTAACGAGCGTATCGCCGGAGTCTGGCTCCCACCGCGAACAATGGATGACGTCGTTGCTACGTCACCCACGTGACCTGACGCTATGACGTCAGTTTGATGTTTTTTCCCCTAAGTCAGTTCCGAATTTTCCCCGTGTCCCCACAGAGTGCCTAGTATGTCACGTGCTTGATGAAGTTGCTCCCTAGTGCCATTTTGACCTCGGCGCTCGTGTCATCGACGGCACCAGCTCTGACGGCACTCGGCACTCCATGCCGTGCCTGAAAGGATTACAGTGCCGCAAGAAAATCTAATCTACAGAAAATCTAGTCGAGCCAATATGGCGTCGTGCTGCTTTTCCTGCCGTCGTCGTCTCCGACATTTCTGTATTTCTATCGTGTTCGCCTCGCTCTTCCGTCCACGTCGTGTCGCGCCTACCACCAGTGGAACCCTTACCTCAGGCTGTCGCGACTGGACATCTGAACCATGTTTTCTGGATATTTCAGCTCGTTTTGCCTCCACCATCCGTGAGCCTCGATGTAAGCCTAACCGTCGACCTGTTGCGGCCCCCCCCTCTCAAGAGCTGGCCCTCTGTCGCCCGTCCATGCTTACCACAGCTTTCCCCTGACTGGCGTCTCTCCCGAGCAGCCTGGCCCATCCCTGCTTATATGCGGCGACATCTCCCCCAACCCAGGGCCAGCAGTATGTGCACGCTGCGACAAACGTGTATACGACCACCAAGCAGCGCTTTGTTGTGATGACTGTGATCGATGGTGCCACCGTCAGTGCGTGTACATGTCGCTCCAAGAATACCGACGCCTCGGCGGCTGCAACATCTCCTGGGTATGTTTCCAGTGTACCTTACCCCACTTCCCTGATGACATTTTTCATATCCCACCATCCCTTTCCATCTCAACACCCGATCGCCCGTCCATCCCCGACGGCCTCGCGTTCGAGCCACTCGGCGCCCGCCACACCTACATCCAGTCCCCGCGCGAAGACGTTAACGTTTTGGTACAACAACTGTCGAAGCGTCCGCAACAAAATAGTGGATTTACATGCACATTTGTCTACAATCCCACCAAATACTGTCGTGTTGCTTACAGAAACCTGGCTCGACGCAAGCGTGAATGACAGCGAACTTTTCGACACTAGCGGGTACACAGTGCTCCGGAGGGATAGGTGCGGCCGGGGAGGCGGCGTCTTGATGGCTTTCCCAACTTCTGCAAAAGTCAACCGCCGGCTCGACTTGGAACACGATGATCTTGAGGCTCTTTTCGTTGAGCTTATCTTACCGCACAGCACCGTGCTGGTCTGCTGCGCATATTGCCCAGCCCTCACTAATGGATGAAGCGTATAAGCACCTTGATTCATCCCTCTCACTCGCCTTGAGCAAGCGGTATACCAACGTTCTGGTATTCGGTGACTTCAATGCTCATATTGACTGGACCTCACACGATGACCCCCTCCCACATGACCGCTCCGACGACCTACTCCTAGACGTCATGACATCAGCCAACCTCGTCCAGGCATGCCTCGAACCCACATACTCCTCACGAGATGGTACCTCCTCCTCCCTCGACCTTGTGTTCGTGGCCGACCCAACCCGCGTAACCTCCTGCACAACAAGTGAGGGCCTCTCTAACAGCGATCATCGGGCCATTGAAGTGTGCTACGCTGCAGTGTTACCCCGAAACGGGTACCACGCTCGTCAGCTGTGGAAATTTGACCTAGACCGACCATACTCACCTAGCGCGCTTAGCGCACCTTGCACCCTGGTGCATGACCTCATCTGGCGATGACTGCATTGGTAACTATGAATTGTGGTGCGACATGGCATCGGCAATCCAACGCGAGTGTGTACCATCGTGCACCCGAACGTCCAAGCGAAGGCACCGCCCTTGGATCACCCCAGAAATCATGAAGGCAGCGAGACAAAAACGACTGCTGTTTCGGAGGGCCTCCCAGACACAGTGCCCCATCACTTTCCAACTGGCGAAGGCCCACCAACGCTCCCTCAAGGCAGCGATCCACGTAGAGCATCAGCGCTACACCACCAAGGTAGCTGAGAAAGCTACGGAGAACCCCAAGGTGTTCTGGTCTTACGTGAATAGTCTTCGGTCATCACGTCACCGCCCCAGCTTCAACATCCAGGGAAAGCTTGTTGACCGCCCTGCGGAAGTCTCTGCTCTCTTTGCTGAACAATTTTCTTCCATCTATGATCAAGCTCCCGCCGATGACAGCGAACTACTTGAAAAGTTCTCTCCACGCGATCAAAGCGCGCATCCCACTCAGCTTCCCGACGACTCACGCGACGATTCACTCCTTCTCAGCTACTTTTTCACCAGAAGCACTGTCCTCAGCCATCTCCAAAATCAATCCATCTCCCAGCCCCGGCCCCGATGGCATGGCGCCCACCTTCTTTCGACTGCTTGCGCCCCAAGTGCTTGTATCTCTGTGCACTGTGTTCCAATCCCTACTTGACCATGGGACTGTGCCCGCTTCTTGGGAACGTGCCCTGGTTACCCCTGTTCACAAAGGGAAATCCAAGCCCTCTAACGATCCCAAGAACTATCGCCCAATCTCCATTACGTCGATCATATGCCTTGCGTTTGAACGTGTTCTGAACAGCCAACTCCTTGACTTTCTCGAGCGGACAAAGTTTTTTCCTGCCTCGCAGCATGGCTTTCGCCGTGACCGCAGCTGCGACACAGCCCTGGCTACCCTGAATCAAATCATAAGTCACAATCTTGACAACCGCACAGAAACCGATCTCATTCAGCTCCACCTGAGCAACGCCTTCGACACCCTCAACATTTCCCTCCTGCTGGACAAGGCGAAGGAATCAGGAATTCGTGGACGCCTGCTCAGGTGGCTGGCCAACTTCCTGATCGGGCGCAGCCAGCGCGTCTTATATTGTGGTGCCCACTCTAAGAGGATACCCGTGCCCTCAGGAGTGCCTCAGGGTTCTGTCCTGGGGCCGACCCTCTTCCTGATATACGTCAACGACATGCCCCAGGACAGCCGTTTCCCCCTTGTGCAGTGCGCAGACGACACGTCCATCCTTGCCCCTATCCTTTCTCCCACCACAACTCAGGATCTCCAGGCGTACCTAACGGTGATCGACTCCTGGATTGTTTCCAACTACCTGAAGCTGTCCCCCTGCTAAAAGCAGCGTAATGAAGTTCTCGAGTGCTCGCCTGCCTGCCAAGCCCTCATACACTATGCGCGGTATCCCTCTTCCCGCGGAGGACTCAATGAAAATCCTAGGTGTCACGTTCACCAGCACTCTGGACTTCAGCCTTCAAGTTGCAAGCGTCGTGGCTAAGGCCCGCCGCGTCCTCGGCTTCGTGTCCCGAGTGTCTAAACCATGCGGCCCCGCTACATTTGCCCTCCTCTGCACATCACTCGTGCTGCCTATCCTTGAATATGGCTGCGCCGTGTGGTCACCCAACCAGCAGCACCTTATCGCCCGCATCGAAAGCGTACAAAGGCGAGCCTCGCGCACCTTTCACGCATGCTCTGTAAAGTCTCCGTCGGCGGACTACGCTACCCGCCTGAAGATGGCCAAGTGGCGTCCTCTGCGACAACGTCGTGCTGTGACCCAAATGCGCCTGCTCTGTCGTCTACTCGACGGCTCCCTGAAGGACACCCCCCTTATCGTCAGCAGTACGTGTGAATAAACGCTCGGGTCAGCCGGAGCCTCTCCATACACGAACTAAGCGTCACGTCTCCTCCGCCATCCCAGCCGCCGTGCGCGAGTTCCTCACTCTTCCGATGAGTGTCCGCGCACCTCCCCCTCGCACCAGCGAAGATTCCAAACAACTTTGCTCCCTGTACAGTCGGCATTTGTCGAGAGACTCGTAATCACCTCCCCCTCCCCTCCCCCCCCCTTTTTTTCTTTTATTGCGATAGCAATTATATGGACACTCGCGGCTGGTTTTTGCCGTCGGCGTAGGCGTCATTTGCCGTATATGTATATGTATATATATAACCGGGCCCGCCCGTCGTTCGTGAGCGTGAAAAGACGCGAGGGGGGGGGGGGGGGTCCCTCGAGCGACCTTCGATTTTACGAGCGGGGGGCGCGCGCGTTATCTCCCCTTCTCGGCGGCCGACAGCGGGCGGGGGGGGGGGGGGGCGACGTTCGATTTTACGAGCCGGGCGCGGGCGCGCGCTTTATCTCCCCCTTCTCATCTCCCCTTCTCGGCGGCCGGGCCGGCGTACCCTTCTACGTGCTGCGCTTTCAACTCGAAGACAATTCTCTTAAACAAGCGTGCCCGCGGGCGCGCGCTTTATCTCCCCTTCTCATCTCCCCTTCTCGGCGGCCGGGCCGGCGTACCCTTCTACGTGCTGCGCTTTCAACGCGAAGAGAATTCTCTTAAACAAGCGTTTTCTAGAGTTGCGTGAGATCGGATCCAAAAAGAGTTAGCTGCCAGCCTCACTTCGTATAACATTACAATTTTTTGCTATCGCATTCATTGCTTCACCCTTGCGGTGAAACTGTGACTTTTTTTGTTTTCTCCTCTCTCTTTTCTTTCTTTGCCTTCCGGTGACGGGCTAGCAGACGCACGCGCGTAAGGGTCTTTCCTTTCTGTCTAGCCTCGCACACCACCGGAGGGCTCACATTTTGTGCAAATAAAAATTATTATTATTATTATTACAGGTTCGCGCAGCTATGTCCGTTCTTGCTCGCTCCGCTTCGGAATGGCGCAGGTTGACTATGATCGAGCTGTCACTGGCAATCAAAGCCGTCATTGCGAGATTTTCAGTATGCCGTTCGTTCACCAAGAGGAAAAACATGCTGCGGCACGCCAGGAACGTCCATGATGTAGTCGTAGAAGTCAATAAGCCCATGAATTGCTACGGTTGCGGCGTTGGCCTGTTTTCACTGGAAAAGTATGTGGAGCACCACATCGAAGAGCACAAGTTCGCCGCCGAGTACGTGCAGCAGGCGTTCCATAACGATAAACGCAGGCGTTCCATAACGAACCCATGCTGCTTTCAGTAGATAGTTGTTGGAAAATACTGTCACGTGGTCGTGACGTCGACGAAGGCAGCAGGCAGTAGTCCAAGATGAAAACTCTTTATTAGGCCGAACTTGTGGCCGGTAAACGGAAAGTAAGATTACAGCTATACACGCTGGCACTGATAGCGGCGAACAGAGCGTCGGCCGTCGATGAACTGAACATCGTTGGAGCGCGCCGGGCTTTTATGCATCACGCGTCGAACATTCTAGCCTTATCACTGGTCATCACGCAAGCTCAGGAATAATCTCGAGTGGTCGCGTCTTGCGCGGAATCTTAACAAAACGGTCTACAATAATCGCGAAGGTTCTAGAACAATAAGGCGCGGTTTGAGCTGAGCTTTGCTGACGGTCTTTGTGGGCGAAAACCGAATACAACAAAAGTGAAAATAAGAATAGCGCGTGGCAATACACTGAGTACATTTTTATCATGTTTTGTGGTGCGACTGGAGAGCATATGATTGCTTCCACGTACATTCACTGAGCTGCAGCTAAGTTCACTGAATCAGGGCCGTAGGCAGCAATTCTTTCAGGGGGGGGGGGGGGGAGTGGACCCCCCTGGCTACGCCACTGCACTAAATGACTATGAGAGCCCACTTGAAACAGCAACTGAAACGAGCCAGGCATTGCACATAGTGCTAAGCATTGCGAAGCTGTGTCAAGCTATATAAGCATTATTCAAACCAAACATGGTGTCTGTCAAACCAGGGCCGTAACTAGGGGGGGTGTTGAGGGGGGTTCTGACACCCCCGAAATTTTTTCATGCTTTAACTTTTCGGGTGATACTAAAGCATTTACACGCCTTCGCATCGACCACCAGTTGCCAAAGTTAGCTGTTCTACACATAAACACCCCCCCGAAAAGAATTCCTGGGTACGGCCTTGTGTCAAACAAGCAATAGTGTATGAGGAAGTGGCTGAGAAGGTGAATAAGTTGTTTCAGCCAGTCTTCCTGCTTGTCGAAGGTGACAGGAAAAGAAAAATTCCAAACCAATTTCATGAACCAGCAAACAAGAAAGCCGAGCGTCAAGTGAGATTCTGTTCTACAAAGAAGCCTAGACTATCCCAAGGCCTACCGAATCTCAAAAGGAAGATTTAAAACAGCAGCTCATAGACAGAAATGCGGAGTCTGCACAGATAATAATGTCAGCAGGGCATGACAACAACTAGCAGAAAAAGCCTTCAAAGTGATGGAGAATTGCCCAACTTAGGACTTATTCAAAAAGCGAGTTAAGCGCTTGTCTACTAGCAAGCTTGCCATGACAGGCATATTCTGATAAACACTGGCTTCCCTTCTTGGTTGTGGTTTGCAGCCATACATAACAGTTGGATGGTACGCACGTTAGAGCATGAGAGGTGCCTCCATGCTCGTTGTAGGAGCTGCTGGTAAGTATTCCTGTAAACAGTGTAAGCAAGTGCATTTGATGGTGTGTTTAGTTATGCGACATAGCTTCCAAGGTGTTTTGCTGCTTATAAACGCAAAAAAAGTCCCTGTGGTTGTACAGTGGCTGTAACAGCGTGCTACCAAGCTTTAGCTTGTCGGTTCGATTCCGAACATAGCAACTGTATTTCGATGAAACCCAAGTAGAATCACTTGTGTACATAAATTCCTAATGGTAACATACGGGGCAGAAACCTGGAAAATAACACAGAAACTCCAGAAGAAGCTAAGGACCTCCCAGCGTGCAATGGGGTGAAAAATGATAGGCATAGCTCAGAGATAGGAAGGCAGCGGAATTGATCAGGGAACACACAGGAGTACGCAATAAATTAGTAGATATTTGGAGTACAAAATGGACCTGGGCAGTTCACGTAATGAGGACAGATGGTTAATTGGCGCAACAAAATGTATAACAACAGATAGGAAGGGCAACCGCGGACTGCAGAAGGCTATATAGAACAATCCAAAAGTTTCTAGGCTTAAAATGGAATTGTCTCGCGCAGAACAGGGTGTGTTGGAGAACACTGGACAAGCTGTCGTCCTGCAGTGGACATTAGGCAGGTTCAAGCTGATGGCTTCAATTTGGGGGGTAATTGTGTGCAGTTCAATTTATATTTCACTGCCTTTTTAGCAGAGCGCTTCTTGCAATCCGCAGAGCAACAGGAAATCATGAACTGCCTCTTTAAATAAACTTTTACTTTTCAGATTTCAAAACTTGGCGGTACCTCTGCAGTGATGTATACAGTGCTGTTGAAAGCTTCTCTGTATTTGGCTGCAGCAGGCACATTTCATACTGATTTAAAACAACAGGCAGAAAACTTTACTTCACACTAAATGTTAATCCAGTAATCCAGTAATTTTGTTGTGTATCATCTCTTCCTAAATCTTCCACCCAGCCAGACAGATTTCTCTCAAAATGTTTACATTTAAGCTAAAACTGGGGTTGTGTGCTCGAGCTGGCGTTTCGACAAGTGGACTTTTCTTCAAGGCTAGAAGAAAACAAGTCCACTTGTCGAAACGTCGGCTTGAGCACACAGCCCCTGTTTACGGATTTTTTCATCACAAGATTCCATCTTCGCCTTCCCCCTGTCTTGTGTACATGTGTCACTTCAGAATGTATAGCACTTGACAGTTTGCTTTTGCTTACACATGTCGACCATTCCTGTTTTCATGATTGTCAACAGTACCCATATCTACCCCTAACAAATGTAGCGGAAATTCTCCTTCAACCACCGTTTTATCTCGTTTAGCCTCTGTGGCGGCAGCCAAGCCAAGCCAGGAGGGTGGCGCTGCCTGGCGGCTTGGCTTGGCTTGGCTGCCGCCACAGCACTCACCCCCTAGTGAGTTGCCGAACGGAGTTAAAGGTCCAGGCGAGTGGGTGCTCTTCTTGGACACGTCATCTCCGCATCAGGAGTTCTTCCTCAACCCAACAAGGTTGAAGCCGTGCAAGGATTTCCGCAGCCAACCGCCAAGCGCCAGCTTCGGGAATTTCTGGGTTTGGTAAACTTCTACCGCCGTTTCATTCCCCGCTGCGCCCAGATCCTTCAACCTCTCCACGACCTGCTGGCCACTTCACGGAATGGCTCAGACACCCTCTCCTGGTCTCAAGAAGCAAAAGAAGCCTTCTGCGAGGTCAAGGACGCTTTGGCAAACGCCGCACTGCTTGAATACCCCAGGTCCGGTGTCCCGCAGAGCGTAATGGTGGATGCCTCCGATACAGCCGTCGGGGCTGTATTACAGCAGCTCGTTGGGGATATCTGGCGCCCGATTTCCTTCTTTTCGAGGAAGCTAACACCTACCGAGCGCCGCTACAGCACCTTCGGGAGAGAACTGCTGGCCGTGTACGCTGCCATAGGACATTTTTGCCATTTCCTGAAAGGTGTAGAGTTTTTCGTCCTCACCGACCACAACCCCCTTACTTATGCATTGCGCTCGCTAAGCTCCGACGGTGGAACGCACACAGCACGTGAACGGCGCCAAATGTCCTATATATCAGAGTTCACGACTGATATCCGCCACGTCAAAGGCGGCGACAACCGAGGTAGCGGACGCCCTCTCACGGAATCCTGTGAACGCCATCATGCCCACACTACAGGTTGATCTTCCCGCTTTGGCAGCCGCTCAACGTGAAGATGACGAACTGAAACACCTGTTGACCGCGACCACTGCCCTGAATCTTGAGTGGATCCCTAGTTCCCGGATCCGAGGACAAGGTTTGCTGTGACACAAGCGTCAGTAGAACTCGCCCGTTCGTGCCCGCGAGCCTCCGTCGCCATGTGTTCGAGTCCTTGCACAGACTGTCTCATCCGGGGATTAGAGCCACCCAAAGACTGGTGACGGCAAGATTTGTCTGGCCGGGCGTAAATCGGGACGTCCGACGCTGGGCACGCGAATGTGCAGCTTGCCAGCTCTCTAAGATACAACGCCATACCTCGACAGCACTGGGAACACTCCCCACTCCGGATTCTCGCTTTGATCATGTCCACCTGGACATCGTCGGCCCACTGCCACCCTGCCACGGAAAGGCTTACCTGCTGACCTGTGTCGACAGGTTCACCCGCTGGGCGGAGGCCATCCCTATCGCGGACATCACTGCCGAGACGGTTGCGAGTGCTTTCCCGTACCACTGGGTAGCCCGTTTCGGTGTGCCCTCCACGATAACAACAGACCGTGGCTGACAATTCGAATCAGCCCTTTTCACTGCCATCAGTCAGCTCATGGGCACCTCACGCATACGCACGACAGCGTACCACCCCATGAGCAACGGCATGGTGGAGCGCTTTCACCGCCAGCTGAAGGCTGCGCTCACGGCAACCGAGGAACACAACTGGGTGGAGGCCCTCCCACTCGTTCTTTTGGGTATAAGGTCCACCTTGAAAGAGGACATTGGCTGCAGCGCCGCTGAGCTGGTCTACGGCACGACACTCAGGCTGCCGGGAGAGCTCTTTGCGCGCGGCTCAAAGGAAGGCATCCATAGCTTGCAGCGACTATGCACTTCGCCTACGCAACGTCATGAGCAAACTGCGCGCGGTACCTCCACGGCCCCCCAGGGTCGCGTGTGGTGTACGTCGACCCACAGCTCACATCGTGCCCATATGTGTTTGTACGACACGACGCGGTTCGGCGACCTCTTCAGCCACCCTATGATGGGCCGTTTCAAGTCCTCCGCCGTGGCAACAAACAATTCACAATCAAGAGAAACGGCCGTGAGGAGGTCGTGTCGTTGGACCGCATCAAGCCAGCACACATGGACCGTGACGACGCCGTGTTCCCTCCACTAAGGGAATCATCGCCAGGACCCCCAGCTTCAATGCCAGCCCAAGTCCACGAGGTGCCCTCCCGGCTGACGCACAGCGGGCGGCTATCAAGAGCACCCACTCGCCTGGACCTTTAACTCCGTTCGGCAACTCACTAGGGGGGAGTGCTGTGGCGGCAGCCAAGCCAAGTCAAGCCGCCAGGCAGCGCCACGTACCCTCCGCTGCTCTCCGGAACCTCCAGAGAACTCGAATAAAAACCAGTTGATGTTTGGGATCCACACCGCGCGGTCGTGTCTGCTTCTCCCGCGCGTACACGCGTCCCAACACCTCCAATTCCGTAATAGATTCAGTCTCGTTTGGACACGTAAATTTGTTGGTTAATTATTAGTATTATTTAATGTGGAACATATGTTAAGCAAAATGAAGTCCTCTATTGTAAGTGTGTCAGAAATAAAGCTTTTATTTTACATAACCTTGGCAAAGATGTGTCCGCCGGGGTGGTTCGGTGCTTATCGTGCTCGGCTGCTCAGCCCAAAGTCATGGGTCGATCCCAGCTGCGGCGGTCACATTTCTATGGAGGCGAAATGGTAGAGGCCTGTGTATGTGCGATGCCACTGCACGTTAAAGAACACCAGATGGTCAAAATTTCCGGATCCCTCCACTGCGGCGTGTCTCATCATACCGTGGTTTCGGCACGTAAACCCCCAGAAATTCTAATGATTCTTGCCAGTGATGACCACTGCCTCAACAAGCACAAGTACCATACATTGATGTTGGCACTCGACAGGTTTCCACTGAATATAAAATTTGTCACTCATCTGCTCTATCTGATACAGTGCTGCATTGCATAGTGTTTGATTGTTGAATGTACTGACTGACCTGCTAATTTCTCACTTATGATTTCTCATTTCAGATATTGTGTTACTGATTGGAAAGCTGTTAAACAACATTGTAGATTTCTCAAATCAATGGAGGAACCAAAATGTGTGCCCGAGCTGTTAAATATTCATTCAGAAGCCTGGCCAAAGCTTTATGTTCTTTCAGAGTGAGGGCATTGCGCTGACAATCAACAGCATTTTAATAAAACCTCCATGCCAAACCTTGACCTGATTGTGCGTTTCTGTGTTGACAATACATGAACTTGTACACGCGGTTTTTGCCCTACATTCGTTACGGTAACGCAATGCAGTTTCATTTCAAGGCACGGGGACGAGGAGCGAAACGCATCGGTTAGAGTAGACCGCGGAAACAGAATCGATTCAGAATAGTTTCTTTACAAATGCGTAGATTATTATTATTATTATTATTATTATTATTATTATTATTATTATTATTATTATTATTATTATTATTATTATCATTATTATTATTATTTTTGCAGCGTTATTTGAGTTTTCAATCCTATCTACTGAGGAGAGCTCGATCAACATCGACATCATTGCAATGGCGGATTGTTTACTTGTAGAGCGTTTGCGCGATTTCATTGTTGTTTCGCTAGTTTCTTGTGTTATACGCAATAATGTTAATTATCGTTGTCGTTCGTTATCGTGTTCCGGCGTGTGTTTTCTCACGCGTGAAGGTGTGATGCTTTCTTCACCAGTGGATATTCGTACTCGACACCGCTCGCCCACTACAGCAGGGGAGGTCATAGGTAAGATACGCGTTACGAAGCAACTTCCAATTGAACTTTGTGCTTTTTATGAGTGTCACGCGCTGCACTTTCTATATGTATCGACTTGATTGATTGTTCACTTGCGCTAGATGCGCTATAGAGCCAGTCCAGCTCTGAAAATTCATTTCTGATCATCGGGGAACGATCGTGAACGTGCATGCACGCGCGGACACCTCACAAAATTTAAGCTGAAGCTCTGCAGCAAATTCAGATAGATGTACTAGGTATTGCCGCGAACAAATATTGCTTCGCTAAAGCGCGTCGATGGCTGCTCAGCGCCCTTCTCTGCCCCTCCCCCTACTTTTTTTTTGTATATGTAAACCGTGATTTCAAATTGACAGCTTTGCTGCGAAGGCGCTTTTGGTGCTGTAATGCTAGCGATGGTTAGCTTTTGATGAACTCTGTGCTGTCAACGCTGCAGGACATTGAATTATTGATCATCAACATCTCTCGCAACGTGATGCCGAAAATTCTTGCGCTAATCTTGCTGGTTGTTTCGAAAGAGGGTTCAAGCACTCTAGACCTAAAGACTACCGATTTCGTGTTATCAGTGCCTGCCAACAGCGCACCAGTTGAGGGTGTGTTCTGTATAGTAACTTTGTGGAAAAATTGACGGCAGATCCACGAGGTGAATGATGATGAGATTGGGCGAAGCTCCTGGAAGTAATCATCGGTTAAACCGTGAAATTTCTTCCGTTAATTCGCCCGATAAAATTGACGTGAAACGATTGATTAAATGTTTTATCAAACTTTTATTGCTGGTTTCCGTTGTCCTTTCATTATGACCGCTTTGTGGTCGGTGAAATGTAAGCTAAGTGGTTCTTGCATACGAGCACACACCGACGGCAACGAGCATCGTCAACTACAAACCTGTATCGCGATATGGTTTTTGATTATAAAACCATTGCTTTAGAAAACACCTGGCGTCTTTCGTTAAGCAGCTGGCGTCTTTTCGTTTTGCTTTAGAAACATCTGGCGTCTTTTCGTTTTGCTTTTAGAAAACATCTGGCGTCTTTCGTTGGTTTATTTCATCAATCAACGGCGTTTTGAACAAAATTTTTATTGTTTAATCACGCACAGGAGAAATCTCACCAGGCACTACCTTGGAGGTAAACAATGGCTGCTACTGGGAATGAGAGACAGCAGAAGTCGGCTTTTAACACTTCTACTTCTACTAACGTTTCCTACTGGAACATGCCAATGGCTGCTAATGGGGAATGAGAGACAGAAGAATTCGGCTTTTAGTTAACGCGCACGCTGCGAATTTTTTTATTGTTCAACAACGCACAGGAGAAATCTCCCACCGGCACCACCTTGGAGGTCAAAGCGTAAGACTGGTTACGCACTACGACGAGGGACGAACGGGTGCCGCTTTAAGGACCTTCGCCCCTAAAAAGGGTAGAACTAAATGCACCGCAGAACTTGTTATAACCGAGCTGCAAGTCGGGTGGAACTTCGATTCAAGTGTGTTTTCACTCGCCTACATTTACCCTTTCAGACGCGACCTATGTACTGTCAGTAAATGCGTAAGAGTTACACATTATATTGAGGGACTCGATGTTGCAACAAAAATATTGTCATGAATGTGCTTTATAGTAATTAAGCTTAATTAAACTTCAATTGCGTTTAACCTAAAGTGATTCATGTTCTGTTTTTGCATAAATACAACGAAATCTTGGGCTAGAAATATAGTGCTAATTTTTCCTTTGGTCATGTTCATTTCGAGCAAAGATAAATTATACCTTTTAGGTGACTTGGGGAAAGCGGGACATCGAATATGGTAGTACCTTCAGCTAAGTGACTATACTCAGCAGTACACTGCAAAATGAAGGTAAATGAAAACAGAATTATTACTCAGAAAATTCAATTTATCCACTTTTGAATCTACCTTGTTCTTTCTTAGCCACTAGTTGACACGACTAAAACAAGTGATGGACAGTCGTCAGCAAGCTTAACGGGAACGCTGCACAGCGTGTCCTGAAGCAGTTTGATTTACGCTAGCGCCGCGTAGCTTTGGGTTTTGTTGCCGAGATGTTACCCTAGCATGCCGACATACTATCCAAGCATACCGAGGTATTTATCTCGGCATCAGCGCCCAGTGCTTCGCGGTTGGCATCAGTCAAACTAGTCCAGGTCACGCATCGGAGCGTTCGTGTTAAGCTTGCTGACGACTGTACACAGCTGTGTACAAAGCGTCTCAAAGAGTTGTAGAAAAAAATTGTGCTAGAAGCTGCAGCAAGACAGAGTATAACTTTGCGAAGCTGCAGTCGTAATTGCTGCCGCTTTAGGCTTACAGGCTGATCTATCCACGGCTTGGATGTAGACCGTACTTTGAAACTAACTCAGATGATACCGGTGCCGCGTGGTGCACCGGTGATAGCAATTAAGTCCAATCGGGATCAAATTTCTCAGCAGTGATTGACACGTTTCTCTAACTTGCGTACAGCAAATAATCACGGTAGAGAAATTCAACCAGGTCAGGCTCTATCATGATCGAAATTGACAGTATGACACCCATAAAATACATATTTGTCCAGGAGGCCAACTTGTGGATATACAGGTACAGCATGTTGGCTCGCACTTTTTCAACCACACTAAAGATATGGCATGAAACTCTAGCTAAACTCTTCTTGCTCACCTTGTACCAATCAGCTTATTTGCCATGTGGATATACAAATAGATGCGGTCACCTACAGTGCACACTATGGGCTCACTTTCTTGAGCTCAATTTTCATGACATACAGCCTGACACTTAGAAGCACCATGTGGCTCTCTTGTTTGCAGTTCATCCGCCTTGGTGCAGGTGGCCTGCCAAGATTGCCTTGCAAACTCATAAATGGGCATTGTGTGTTGCTGCCATGTCTTCCGTTGATTTCTCTCAGTATCATCAACTATCCAAGCCCATTTTGTCTGCACCACAACAGAGATGCCTCAACTTCAGCACAGCCTATGTTAACCCCCACTGCCTTCGATGGAACTATGTCGACAATCCCAGCACCTGCGTGCCACTGGGCCTCATAATACAAGCTTGCTCGATGCTCCTAACTGTGCATATACTTTCGCCCCACAATGCAAATGTGCCGTTCTCAGTGGCCCGTCTTGGGAAGCAATCCCAGATCCATGAACACTATGATGTGCTGTCGGCTGTGAGAAAATAACTCGTTTGTAGCAGCAGATTTTTGCAGAACGGAGGAAGGTTTATGAATGTGAAAATGGCCATCCAGTCCTTGTTGCACAAAACTATGATGAAATCCATTTGGATTTCTCATAAAGCACAGCTTTTTAGTTGGCAAAAAATTTGACATAGTCTACAGTTAGAACGCGAGACCGACACGTTTTTGGAGCGGTCGCTCCATCATTTAAGCTACCCAGTATGCTAGTAATCACAGTGCAAGGGCGAATTCAATTTCAAGCGTCTGAACACTGAATATGACAGATAAGTTCTGTAGAAAGCACAGTAGGTATAAGTAGTTTATAACGGGCTGCAAGTAATGTTGTTTCTTTCAAGTTTGATTTTCATGATTATATATATTAAAGCGGAATCGTGCTAAAAGCTGCAGCATGTTTCCACAGAACTCATTTGCCACATTCAGCATACGTGTGCTTTGACATTTCGACTTATTGGCCCTTGCACTGCCCTTTGCTAACCTCCTGGTTATCTCTGTTGTAGGGTAACAGCCCCGGGAAAGGTGTTGATTCTAGGCTTGAGCCCAGGAACAGAAGAAATTTTTCGTCTTTTCCGAAAAATCAGTATGGATTTCTTGGTAGCTTTGTGCTAAAACAGGTGGTATGGCCATTTTTCATTTCCAAATGACCTTGTTCTCTGCACAGATTATGTATGCGAACCCAACTGTGATGCCTTTAATCATGTCCATATGAGCTGGGCTTGGAGTGCGTAGCCAAATGTGATGATAGCTCCAAGAATGGAGGAAAAAGCTAAGGCACACAGCACTGCGTGCCTTGGCTTCTTTCCTCGTACTGTAACATAACGAAGCAGTGCCAACTAGCCCAGTTCGTTGCACTCTAAAATGTGTTTAGCTACTTGTGATGCCGCTTAGACCTATCTGCTTGGCACATTCACAAGTAGCAACAGAGGGCACGCAGAGATAAATACAAGGCCTGCACCTGTATATCCGAGCACGTGCAGATGCATAGACAGTCACTTGCTTGATGAATTTGCAAAATGTGATTTTTTGGGCAATAAAGGTGTGATGACATATGCTATTTCTACATTTATTTGCTGCAGTGCAGAAATGTTCTCTATTTCTTTGAGTAGTGATTAGCATTTATGAAAGAAAATTAATGCAAAGTCATGCTTATGTACTACTTTCAATTGAAAGACCCTGCGGCACAATCTCAATTATAGGAAAAGTTATATACAGCCAGCAGAGTCAAAAAAGCGGGCCACAACTCCTCTCGTGCAGTGCATTGCCTCTCCGAAACCTTGGTGTAACATGGCAAGCATCAAACAGCGCAAAAAAAAAGAAGAAAGTTTGATGGGATTATCTTAAATATGTGTAGTGTTGCGTACGCTCGACTTGGTTTTTGCTGCTGCTACGACATTTTTGTACCTATTTTGTAGGAAGACAAACTTTGTGCATGCACGTGGTGTTCAACACAACATAATTTTACAAAAAGGGTCCGACCTAAATCGAGGACGATACAGCAAGCCGTGGAAAAGAAAATTATAGGTGTAACGTTAAGGGACAAGTGAGTCACGGAACATTTGTGTGTGAAGGACATCCAAGTCAAATAAGAGATAACCGCTGTTCATTAAGGGTAGCAGAGTGGATTCCAAGAGAAGGCAAGCATGCCAGGGGGAAGCAGAAAGTTAAGATGGCTGCGGATATAACGTGGCCACAGCAAACACAGGACCGGGTTAACTGGAAAAACATGGGAGAGGCCTTTCCATGCAGTGGATGTAGTCAGGTGATGATGATTATTATTATTATATATATGTTCACATTCACACAGTCCTCCATCTTGCATCACCGCTTTGTTGTACAGGTTGATCCACTGTTAGAGGGAACACGCGGCTCACGCTTCGCACAGCGCCATACACAGGAAGCGGTGAAAAAACAAGCGCATGCGCAAAATGATGCAGAGCCGGCACATGCCGCGCATCGTCTGCTACTTGAATGCCCCTTTGCCTGAGCGTGGTCGCGCTGTCGCGGCATTGCCGAGCAATCGCGCGTCAAGAGGCATGCGAATAATTTGAGTGAATCCCTACTCTCAAGGATAAGGTTTACTCAGGTTCAGGCGTGGGCTAGTTGGTTCATAGTTGCGACAGGGAAAGAAGAAGGGTAAAACATTTGACGGAACACAAGACGAAAAAAAGGACAACAGCGCTGTTTCTTCTTTTGTATAACGCTGCTGTCCCTTCTTAGTCTTGTGTGCTGTGAAATTTTTTGAGCCCTTTCTTCCCTTGAAGAATGAGGGCTGGTAGCAAGATGATGGAGATTTGAAGTGCTGCAAGGCCGCCAGGTGAAATGTCTTTTGTCTGGTTTATATATATATCTGTAAAGCTTAAACATTGTGATCTCTATTTTGCATTTAATCTTAGAAATAATGTGTCACTCAAAATTTTCGCTCAGCTAACCAATCCTTAAAATTGTTCGCGAGTGACAGCGCTGCTGTGCCCTTGTACAACACTTGACAGGCAATTGCATGGCAGAGCCGTGACAGCGTGGCCGCACGCAATCTCTGCAAGGGGCATTTCAGTAGAAGACGACACGGGGCATGTACCGCCTCTCTGTCGGTTCGCATATGCGTTTGGTTTTTGCCGCTTGCTGTGCATGGCGCTACCTGGAGCGTGAGCCATGCGCTCACGCTGTGGACCGACCTGTACAGTGGACCGACCTGTACATCTTGTGCTCGCTCTCCTTGCTTCCTCTTGTATATTGCTTGGTCAGAGTATACCGATTTCAGACTCTAGGTCTATGGCCCCCCACAAATGACAATGTACTTCATTTTTACCGATTAGGGATGACGTAGGACCTAGTAGACACCGTCAAAATCTTCGTCACGGTGTCACGGTGTTTGGTGCGGGAATCTCAAGGTGGCGTTTCCACCCGCATTTTCTTTTCACGCGTTTGCTTGCTTACCAAGTGTCGTCTCGCGGTAAGTGTGGCGTTTTCGGGATTGTGGAATTGTGCTTTGCTAATAAGCAAAAAATCGTTTTTCTGTTTAGTGTCCCTTAAGGGGCCCCTAAACCACACCGATATCGAAATTCAGTTGTGGTGTTGCAGTTATGCATGAGTCTACAAAGAACACATAGCCATGAGAATTTTTCGAAACGGTGCCATGATAGTGGAGTTACAGGTATTTGATGATCCAAAAGATGCCTTCACTCTTCACTCTTTCTTTCACTTGCTTTGTTCGTTGGCTTGTCTCTTCCTCACCGTGCAAGGAGGAAGATTCCCTGGCCAGGCAAGCCAACCAGGAAATCTCCTCAGAGGGTAACAGTTGAGAGTATTTTCAACCAACTGGACAACAATGCATGGGTGGCCCTCAAAAGGGCCATTTGATGGCAGGCAGCATCCACCAAGGTTCAGTAAGGTTGAAAGTCTGGCGAATTGGTGACAGAGCATCTGAACATGTGAAGCAGTCCACAGAAAAAAAAGACATGAGAGGATTAATATGATTCAACAGGACAAGCGCTGCACTTGCCATTAGTTTATTCTTTTAGAAAATGTATACATATACATACCCACAAGTGCACCACGTGCAACAATACACTCGCAGGACTTGTGGCCTTTTGTGTTGCAGTGGCAGACACCAGACTTGCTCTGTCCGTGTGACTCGATTCTGGGTCCAAAGTCACAAGCAAGAGAACTGACGATTTTGGCCAGCTGATCGATCTTTGGCTTCTGTGCACATGGTACCCATCAAATGCGAAGAGTGCGCGTCATGGCTCTTTTGAAGAATTCGGAAACCGATGCTGTAACAGCAATAATTTAGTGCAATTAGGAACAATGCAATGCGTTGAGGCAAGAAAGAACTCGAAGGTAAACTGAAGTCACTGCACAAAAAAAGGAAGGGAAGTGAACAACATGGGGCCACAGCGAACAGTTTCATAAGATAAGGGAAAAATCTGGCGACATGACGTGTTTCTAGTATGCTGCCATCTGAAAATTGTTCAGATGGGGCTCTGCTGGAACTTTCGAAATCAATACACGCTCCTTTGAATGTTTGTCTTGCACGAGGCTTGCACCAGTGTAACAGCTTGAAATTGCATAGCCATCCACCATTACGGTGAACCACTAATCAATGCTGACCGACCACCACTGAAGCTATAGTGAGAATACTAGAATATGTGCATGCATCTCAGATTCAATTAATGGTGATCTGCACATTTGTATAATGCCCCAACTGCTGGAACATTAAAGCAAGGAAGCAGCAACCAATGAATACAGTAAAAGCTCGTTAATTCAAACTCGGTTAATTCGAACTGACGCCCTGGTCCCGGAACAGCCCTGTGTATTTCCATGGGGGGGGGGGGGGGGGGGGAAGCTCCCGATAATTCGAATGCGTCGGTATTCACAACGGTTAATTTGAACCGGGAGCCCCCTGGCTTTCATCGTTCCTCACACAATTCGACCCAGAGTGATGACAATGTGTTGCACAACCAAGCCAAACCAAACTCACTAGATATGCTAAACAACAAATCAGCAGCATTTCTCCGCAGATAAGAATTCAGACGCTGAGGTGGAGCTCTTAGGCAAGCTGCAAATGATGCTCGTGGAGTGGCGACAGAAGAAGTGCAAGCAAATGCAACTTGCTAATCAGCAAGTTTTAATTTTGATTGCGTTAACACTTCCATCTAAATAAACTTAACACAATGCGCTGTCAGCGCATTGTGTATCGTTCCTTCTCTGTCTTCGTCGTTTAAGTGCTGTTTTTTTCTTTCGTTATGCAACACCAACTGGCCCAACGTCATTCACTGCTAAATGAATGTGTTTTGGAGCATAAACAGCGTCATATATTTTGGCATTAAGGCTCAGTGCTCACATGCATGTCGCTGTTTGTTTGACGTATCACTCACTGATCAATCAATTCTGTTCGCTGTCAGAGCTCCATGAACTAAATTCACGAAATCACCTGCCACAGACGTGTGGTATCGCCTAATTCGTGATAATGAGCCCAGAGGTAGCTTCTTTGGGTTCTGCCTGTACAGTGTGGTGTGATGTCCGCTGATTCTAGCGCCCACCCGCTAATTCGAACTCTGCTTAATTCGAACAATTTTATAGTCCCCTTTGAGTTCGAATTAATGAGCTTTTACTGTATGAATATTTCAGCCTGCTGTACATGGTGAACAAGTGCAAGCATCCAATGTTCATATGTGAAAGACAACCGTGTAAGGGGAGAGAGCCTGGTGCGGATAATTGTGATGTACACTTCACTACGCACTCAAACCTCTGACGAAAACTCGTCAGATGAGAAAGGTACCTGGTCAAAATAAAAAAACATGCCTCAAATTTTTTATACGTACATAAAATTGATAATTGAGGACCACTATGAGCCCTTTGTTCTCATTAAAAAAACATCAGTGGGGTGCTTATGTATAGCCTATGTGCCACAAGGTGCAGGTCGGACACGTTACCAAATGTACAGATAATTGCACATTTTTTTCAATTCTATGAAGGATTCCATGAGCAAACATGAAGGCTACTTTGGTAACACACTGAGCAAAAGCGGGTGTAGGTTTGCAGCTGTGCTCCCTTGGACACAATGCTCCCTCACGGACACACTGGTCACCGCTGCATCTGGCGGTGGCCATTTCTGCTTTCCACTTAAACAATCATGCAACTTCGGAGTGCGTTCAAAAATCAAGGCCACATGGGAAAAAAAGAAACTACATAGAAGAAAACTACTGTTTCTTTCCTTCATGACGTATGGCTCAGTGTGTCAGTGAATGGCGCAGAATGTCTCGAAAACGGCAATTCAAACCATCAAAGCTCTACGGCAGTGAGTAATGCTTGCAATGTTAATAATAGTAATAACAATAAATAATGATAATAATATCTGGTGTTGAATGTCCCAAAACCCATAATGTGATTATAAGGGATGCCGTAGTGGAGGGCTCGGGAAAATTCGACCATCAGGGGTTTAGCGTGCACCTAAATCCAAATACACAGATCTCGAGCATTTTCGCCTCCATCGAAAATGCGGCGACCGCGGCCGGGATTCGATCCCGCGACCTTCGGGTGAGAGAGAGAGAGAAACAACTTTATTAGAGGTCAGACTAAGACCTATAGATATTCCTCCGCCAGGAGGACCATGGCCAGCTGGTCAGCGAAGGCCGCCTACGCCAACCACACCCGCCAGGGGGGAGGTGGGGGGTTAGGATGGTGAGGGGATTGTAGGGTAGCGGGGCATGAGAAGAGGACAAGCAGTCGAGCACCATAGCCACTAGCTTGCAATGTTAGGGGAAAGTGAGTGCCACCTCAGTAAAGAAGGGTAAGAGCAAAGACAGAAAAGGAATGCATGTTTTCTGTGTGCGTTTTCTTTGACAGAGCTAAAAAAGTGGTTGGCTCAACACAGCACGGCTGGAAAGTTAGTTGCGAAAGAAATACCCATCACCAGATACCGGCTCTCCCTTTCTATTGTCTTTGTGCGCTCATCGGATCATTGAAAAGCTATCGGACATCCATCTCTAACTGGGCCTCAGTACGCAGGACAAAAAAAAATTCAGCATTGAAGACGAGAAGAAAACGAAAGACACTGGAGGACTGCTGTAAAAAAGTATGATGGTCTCCAGATCACAGTGAAAGACAGTGAGGGCACCCATAGTTTAGTGTGCAAATATTGCAACACTGAGATGGTCACTGATAGAGTGAAGACGCCTTATCAACGAATTCGCGAATATTTAGCGTCATCCCATCAGTTCAAGATGTCGACCCTTGAAGCCGAGAAGGCAAAAACATCTCAGGAGATGCTCTTCATTGGGTCCTATAGGCCATGCACGAAAGAAGCAGAAGTAGATGGTGTAATGCACGATCTTGTTCATGCTCTAGCATACATTGGAATCAGCACGCAATAGAGGAACGGACCTCTAGAAGACTTCACAAACAAATACTTTAAGGCCACGAAAACCATGCCAACAAGACGACTTCGAAAGATATACCTGAAAACAACTTTTGACGAGGACTTGGTGAAAATCGGCAATGATACGCAAGCGAGTGCCATCATCGACGAGTCCCAAGATATCGCTGGAGTGCCTACCATCAACACACTCCAGTAAAAAAAAACAAGAAGCAGGTTGTTTCCGTCGACGTCGACAGAGTGAATGCTTTGAACAGCTACACAATGGCCAGTGCAGTCGGCAAGGCTCTCGGATTGTAGGTACGATGTGGACTACATGACTGTAGCCAGACTCAGCGGACTACATGCACAAAATGGGCAGAGAAATCTGCAAAGTGGAAGCAATGCACATGTTGATGTGAAAGATTCAGCACATCCGATTTATGCGAATGTTGACCGTGCCATTTATTCACCATGCTTCAGGGGCGTAGCCAGAAATTTTTTTTCGGGGGGGGGGCACCTCCTTGATTTCGGGGAGGGCACCTCCTTGAAATGGCCATATTTCGCTATATATGCCATGGCGAAAAAAAAATTTCGGGGGGGGGGGCACGTGCCCGGTGTGCCACCCCCTGGCTACGCCACTGCCATGCTTGTCTGATGTTTGTTCTGTATAGTTGAATACAACTTTAGAAGCATGCGGCACTTTCTCCTCAAAGGCAGATGCGCACAAGACCAATGAGTGGATACTCCAGACTGACATCATGAGCTGGACAGCCGGTGACCCTGCCTTCGAAGAGCATTACCAAGTGCATGAGCAGGACTTTTTTAAATTGCGGAGGCAATCAGCTGCTGCATTTCAGTCATCTAGACGAGGCATACACAGACTGCTTAAATGTTATCAGAGTATAGTGATCAAGTTTGTAGCATTAATTAAACACGCTAACAAGCTGTACCTAAAGTACACCAAAATTTGTGCTTCTACGGCCTCTTTGGGCCTGATGAAAAGAAGCCACTTTCTGTGGTCCTGAATAGATAGCAAAGCTTCTACAAAGCGCTTGTTGTTGTCATAGAAATGTGGGGCTCATTAACGGAACTTGCTCAAAACCCACTTGACAGCAGCAAAGTAAAGCGATACTTTCCAAAAAAAGAACAGTATCCGTAGCAGAGGATGCTGTTCAACACTACGCCCCTCAAGCGTCTGCGCACACGCGAGCTGCTGCCGGCGCACGACTGCAGCGCTAGCCGCACCGCAATGTCTTACGCTCCGAAATTTCCCCTAAGTGTGAAACAGACTGTACATGAACCCATTTCGTTGACAGGTTTTCACTCGTCCACTCACAGATCGAGGTGACAGTGACTTGTGGGCTTTCATTTATTCAAGGGTAACAAAGGTTACCTAATGACGTCATAGTGAGTTAGTTGTCACTGAGAAGATGCTGATACTGGCGGTTGTCTTTGAATTTGGTGCCACCACATACTGATCTTTCAGTCGAAGATGTCTTTTCACATGCCTTAAAACAATGTCTACGCTATTGGTGGGCTTTGGCGAGAAAGGTTTAGGATGCTTGTGTCACTACCATTGCCAACGCAGTCACGGCCGTCAGAAATGGTTCGTCATCATTATCTCTATACATACAAGCCGGCTCACGTGATGTCACTGCAAGCCATGTATTCTCAAATGTCTCTAATAAAAATGACAACGCCCTCCTCACAAATTGTGAATTATTATCACCCATATGCCGTGATCACTGCAGCCATTGTCATAAACATCCTTGAATTGATGTCAAGTATTGTTCGTCTGAACACCCTTGTCAATAAAAACAGTAAGGAATTTCAGATGACGCAATCCAGTCCTTTCTACTTACATAATCACAAACGTCCCCGTTGAATCAGTTCTAACGTATAAGTATTTAAGCGTTAACTCTATCCCACGACCTTTCCTGGATTGTGCATGTGACTAACGTCATTTCATCAGCAAACAAGACTTCAGGATTTATGAAACGTCACCTCCGTCATGCGCCTCAGCAAGTCAAACTTCTCGCATGCTCGAAGGTTGCAGGTTCGGTCCCTGCCCACGGCAAGTTATGTTTTCGTCCACTTTTCTTTCTTCACATTTACATTACATTTACTACTAGTAACATCCCCTACACTTTCCTTGGCATTGTTGTCTGTTATCATTAATATTGTGTCTAACAAAGAAAAACGAGCCCTAATATATCCACTTCTTTCCTTCATTCATAGCGAGGGTCTCATTCTGGCAGGCTTAATGCTTTCAGGCAGTATGCGACGGATCATTTGTCAGCTGCCAGCTCGTAACAAGATCACATGCTATGTGACGCCAACAGGCAGGAAAAGAATAATAATAATAATAGAATAATATCTGGGGTTTAACGTCCCAAAACCACGATATGATTATGAGAAACGTCGTAGTGGAGGGCTCCGGAAATTTCGACCATCTGGTGT
This sequence comes from Rhipicephalus appendiculatus, assembly GCA_030522465.1. Classification (NCBI taxonomy): domain Eukaryota; kingdom Metazoa; phylum Arthropoda; class Arachnida; order Ixodida; family Ixodidae; genus Rhipicephalus; species Rhipicephalus appendiculatus. The sequence continues at coordinate 83,201 of JALIZH010016147.1, forward strand.
TCTTTAACGTGCACTGACATTGCACAGTACACGGGCCTCTACCATTTCACCTCCACCGAAATGCGACCGCCGTGGCTGGAATCGAACCCGCGACCTTCGGGTCAGCAGCCGAGCACCATAACTGCTACACCACCGCGGCCAGGGCCGTAACTGAGGGGGGGTTGAGGGGGGTTCTGACACCCCCCCAAAATTTTTTCACGCTTTAACTTTTTGGGTGATAGTAAAATATTTACATGCCTTCACAGCCACCACCAGTTGCCAAAGTTACTGTTCAGCGTCCAAACCCTCCCCGAAAAAAATTCCTGGGTACGGCCCTGCCGCGGCGGACAGGCAGAAAAAGAGTGTTCCACACTGGCCATCATGGCTTCTGGCGGCGCTGACTGATGCACATATATACCCCATAAAGTGGACGGGGGGGATGGCCACTGCGGTAGCTCAGTTGGTAGAGCATCAGACGTGTCGTTCGAAGGTCGCAGGTTCGGTGCCTGCCCGCAGCAAGTAATCTTTTTGTCCACTTTTCTTTCTTCACATTTACATTACATTTACGACTAGTAACATCCCCTATACTTTCCTTGGCATTGTTGTGTGTTAGTTCTCATTAATATTGTGCCTCACAAAGAAAAATGAGCCCTCAATATTTCCACTTCTTTCCTTCATTCTCGCGTACAAATCATTTATCAGACCGCAACTAGAATATGCCGCTGCCATCTGGAACCATCACCAAGCATATATCATCAATGCACGTGAATCAGTTCAGAATCATGTCACAAGATTGATCCATTTTTCATATTCATATGACGTCAGCATTTCTCTCTTAAAAGCAGAATCAAGCGTATCATCCCTCGCTTTTCGTCGTCGTGTTGCCATGCTCTCTCTCTCTTCACAAATTCTTTTACAGCTCACTAAACAGCCCACCTTACATGTCGCCGCCATCCTCACGCACATCTCAGTGCACTGGCCATCAACTGCAAGTAACCCGTCCTTGAACGCAAACCGCAACATTTCAAGCCTGCAATAGGGTACGCATTTGGGCTGGTTGGTTCATGATTTCCAGTAGAAAACAGCGCTAAAAGACGGGACGAAGAAAGGACACAAACCACGGCGCTGACTAACAACCAAACGTGTTTTTATTCTACCAGTCCGCATATATATGCTCCACCACAATCGCAAGAACAACAGAAAGAAATCGATGATCAGCCTGCGCAGAGGCAACAAAAATACTCAATTGGACAGAAATGTTATCTCCTTCGGTAGGAGGGAAATCGACGGTAGGCTAACACATGCCTCGCCGCCGTTATAAATGTGATAAGCTTCAGAGATGAGGCGCGCGCGTTCATCATAGTACTTTGACAGAAAAGTTGAATCTTTAAAAGATGGCTCACAACCGCAATCATTACAATGAAGAGACAGTTGACTATCTCTAGCTTGTTTACGGACCTTGTTCGCGTGCTCGCGCATGCGGTCATTAGCGCACCGGCCCGTTTGACCAACATAGTAACGCCCGCAAGAAAGTGGAATCTTATACACCACAGCATCGCAACATTCAACAAACTTTTGCCGGTGCTTCTTACTACACCTTTCCGTCTTGGTCTCTCGATTTACTTGCTGACACAAGCTACCAAGTTTATTTCTAGCAGAAAACAACAACCTGACGCCTGCCCTGCTGACCACTTAAGATCATGTGCCACCTTGTGCACATAAGGTATGACCTAAGGGTTGTTAGTCAGCGCCGTGGTTTGTGTCCTTTCTTCGTCCCGTCTTTTAGCGCTGTTTTCTACTGGATTTCAAGCCTCATTTTTTCCTCAGGCTGCCAGAGACTGGAATGACCTGCCTCACCATGCTGCTGCCGTATCAGTCATTCGAATTTCTGGACACGTTGCAAACTTTATCACGCCATAACACGTGCTTTTATTGTATGAATATTGTCACGCACAGTTCAAGAAGAACACTTTAATTCAATAACTTAAAATGGGCGAACTTGTGCCCTGTAAACAAACAAGACAGAGAAATATGTCTATGTGTCCACTGCACGAACACCTCCTCTTCTTCAGAGTTCGGCACCTCGTCGTCTTCTCTTCTTCCGCGCAGTTCGCACGCGCCTAAGTTGTCAGCGTTGACCCTGGACGTGCTCTACAGGCGTGTTCCACTCTGTTTCGCACGCACGCCGCAGACAACATGGAGGGCGTAGCAAACGGCTGGCGCGCGTACTTTAAATGTACCTTGCGTCATTGTCCCCCTTTCGAGAGTGCATCGTCCCGATGCTTGTTTTGGTTCCAGGCTGGTATTTGGAGTAATTGCCGGTAGAAGCCGGTATCATTCAGCAGTGTTGCTTGATTGCTCATTGCCTTTCGTAGTATGGCTTCATTCGGATGACGTGCACAATTTCTGTGCGATGCCGCCGTCTCGATGATGTTACTTGCTCTTCTGGGACTACTTCATAGTTCAAGGGACCAAGCTGGCGAAGCACCTTGTACGGGCCAAAATAGCGTCGAAGTAGCTTTTCGGAGAGCCCACGTACGCGTACGGGTGTCCATACCCACACTTTGTCTCCAGGGGCGTACTTGACGTCTCTTCGTCGCAAATTATACAGATTGGCATCGTCTCTTTGTTGCTTCTGAATGCGATGTCGCGCCAGTTGCCTTGCTTCTTCAGCTCGTTGCGTGAAGTCGCTGGTGTTATGGTCGTGGTCGGAGTTGTCATCCAAGGGCGTGGTAACTGTTCTGCCAAAAACAAGCTGAAACGGTGTCATTCGTGTCGTCTCCTGCACAGCGGTATTGTATGCGAACGTTGCGTACGGTAATATCCTGTCCCAAGTTCGATTCTCTACGTCGACGTACATCGACAGCATGTCAGTCAACGTTCTATTGAGGCGTTCTGTCAACCCATTCGCTTGTGGATGATACGCCGTGGTTTTCCTTATGAGAGGTGTGCGTCAATCTCATAATCGAATTTGTCAGCTCAGCTGTAAACGCTGTTCCTCGATCCGTGATCAGCACTGCAGGAGCTCCGTGGCGCAGCACAATGTTGGTCACAAAGAATTCGGCTACTTCCACAGCAGTTCCCCGAATAAGCGACGCTGTCTCCGCATATCGAGTTAAATAGTCCGTTGCAACGATGATCCATCGCTTCCCTGATGAGGACGTAGGAAATGGGCCAAGTAAGTCCATTCCCACTTGTGCGAAAGGCGGGGCTTCTGGTGGCTCTATAGGTTGGAGGAGACCAGCTGGTTTCACTGGTGGTGTTTTGCGCCTTTGGCGATCCCGGCAAGTTCTCACGTAGTGTTGCACAGAATTCAGCAACTTCGGCCAGTAGTATTTCGTGCGAATACGTGCCAACATTCTGCTCACTCCCAAGTGCCCTGCTGATGGGTCATCGTGGCATGCTTTCCAAGATCTCGGGTCGTTGCGCTGTAGGAACGACAAGCAGGAATGTCTCTGTACTATGTTCGAAATTTCTTTTATACAAGACGTCATTTCGGAGGACGAAGGACGACAGGCTACGGGAAAAAACACGAGGAAGATGAACGGGCTGCCCCTCTAGGTACTTGATCAGCAGCACTAAGTCAGGATCAGATTTCTGGTGCTGTGCCATCTGCGATGTAGTCACAGCTCCCAAAAAAGGGACATCCTGTCCGCTTTCCGTAGACGCGGCTTCCGTAGAATCAACCGGTGCACGTGACAAACAGTCAGCATCACTATGCTTGCGACCGGACTTATAGACAACCGTTATGTCATATTCCTGTAGTCGTAGGCTCCATCTCGCAAGACGTCCTGACGGGTCTTTAAGATTCGCCAGCCAGCACAGTGAATGGTGGTCGCTGATGGCTCGAATAGGTCTGCCGTATAAGTATGGTCGAAACCTGCTGATGGCCCAAACCACCGCAAGACATTCTTTTTCTGTCGTCGAGTAGTTGACCTCAGCCTTCGATAGTGTACGACTAGCGTACGCAATGACCCGCTCTACACCATCCTGCCACTGAATGAGGACGGCCCCGAGACCTAAGTTGCTTGCGTCTGTGTGAATATCAGTCTTCGCTTCCTCGTCAAAATGTGCGAGAACTGGGTGGCTCTGAAGGCGCTGTCGCAGCTCATTGAAGGCATCCTCCTGTTCCTTCAGCCAAATGAAAGGTGCGTCTTCCTTTGTCAGCCGCGTTAGTGGTTCGGCGATCTTCGAAAAATTTTTGACAAAGCGTCGGTAATAAGCCCAAAGTCCCAGGAACCGTCTAACCGCCTTTTTGTCCGTTGGTTTTGGAAAATTTTGTACTGCCGCTGTTTTCTCAGGGTCTGGGCGAATGCCTTCAGCACTGACAACATGGCCAAGAAAAAGGAGCTCCCGGAAGCCGAAGTGGCATTTCTGTGGCTTTATCGTCAGGTCTGCCAAACTAAGAGCTTTCAGTACAGATCGCAGTCGTTCGACGTGCTGCTCGAAGGTAGCCGAAAAAACCACAACATCGTCAAGATAAACGAGACAGGACTGCCACTTCAGTCCGGAGAGCACACTGTCCATCATCCTGCTGAAACGTTGCGGGAGCGGAACAAAGGCCGAATGGAAGTACCTTAAATTCGTATAGCCCGTCCGGTGTCACGAATGCAGTCTTCTCTCGATCTCGTTCGTCCACTTCAATCTGCCAGTACCCACTTTTTAGGTCTAGGGAAGAAAAGAACTTCGCATCTCGTAGTCGATCGAGAGTGTCATCAATCCTGGTAAGGGGATAAACATCTCGCTTAGTGACGGAGTTCAGCCTTCGGTAGTCTATACAGAAGCGTAAGGACTGGTCTTTCTTCTTTACGAGTACCTCCGGCGACGCCCACGGAACTCGCCGACGGCTGGATTACGTCGTCTCTGAGCATTTCTTCGACCTGATTTCCGATAACTTCTCTTTCCTTTTGTGACACCCGGTAGGGGTGCTGGCAGATGGGTCTGACTGATTCGTCGACAATGATGCGATGCTTGGTAATAGGCGTTCGTCGGACTTTGGATGACGTAGAAAAGCACGCGGCAAATTCTCTCACGAGGTTTTCTATTTGTTTCTTCTGGCTTGGTAATAGTCGTTGGTCGATGTCAATGGATGCTAGTACAGAATCCACGTCTTGGAAGTCGGGTGATGACGTCTCAGAGGCGCTCAGGTTCGAAACTTGGACGAAGTCATGGATACTTGCAATGACGGTCCCCTTCGCAAGGTGCTGTACTTCATTCCCAAAGTTTGTCAGCAAGACGTTAGCACATCCCTCACGAAGCTGGACAAGGCCTCTTGCCATGCAGATTCCCTTTTCGAGTATGAGCCCAGTGTTGCTGTCGGCGAGCCCTTTATGGTCACTAACCGCATTGCTCTTTACTCTGACAGCTATGCTGGACCTCGGAGGTACCGCCACGTCGTCGTCCGCAATACACAGATCATTGACTTTTTCTTCTGTGTCGAACGTTGCAATCGCGTGCCTGGTTGAAAATGAGACGCATGATTCCGGCAAGTTAATTACAGCACCGTTAGCCTTCAGGAAGTCCATACCGATAATTATGTCTCTAGAGCATTCCGGCAGCACGATGAAACTGGCGACGTATGTGAAACCCCTTATTCCAATTCTTGCCGTACACATTCCAATCGGGTCGATGAGGTGTCCCGCTGCGGTGCGAACTTGCGGTCTATCCCAAGGAGTCAGTACCTTGTGCAGTGTTCTGGCAAGCTCGCTACTGATTACTGAGTAATCCGCCCCTGTATCCACTAGTGCGTTCACTTCATAGCCGTCAACAAATACACGCAAGTCGGAAGCGACGTCTTGATTACTGTATCGGCTTCTTAATACGTCGTCATCGTGCGGAGTCAGCGATGGAGGTTCTGTTTCAGCGTCGGCAGCGGCCTTACCTCCACAGGTCGCTGACTCTAGTTTTCCCGACGCGGGCTTGGTGAACGGCGCCTTGGAGAGGCTGATGAGCGGCGAGGGCTCGGCGACCGGTATCTCAACGGTGCTGTCGAGCGGGGCTGATGTTGCTGAAGGTCATGCGGGCCCTGACGAGTCGACAGGTATTGTTCAATTTCGAAAGGACGCTCCCCGTTCCGAGGCCGCGGTGCGTTCACTGCGAAGCTACGAAGCCCTGCCTGACGGTACTGGCACATTCGATACAGGTGTCCAGCCTCTCCGCAGTGGTAGCAGAGAGGTACCCTGTCAGGAGTGCGCCATATGTCAGTCTTCCTTGGTCTCCTATCCGGCGGCGGGAACGTGCTCGGTGGCGCAGTGCTGTACACCGAAGTGGCTGCGACGTCCATACGCGCGGGGGGGTCCTTGCAGTAGAGCGTCGGCATATGAGACTCTCTGCGATAGCTGTGGTGGCACTTCTGGCTGGGCATAATGCTGACGTTCCCGAATGGGCTGGGGATTCCGAACCGCCAGTCTGACTTCCTCACGCACGACGTCGGCCAGTGACGACACAGCTGGAGTGCTATGGTCGAGTCGCTGCCTCTGGAGCTCCTCTCGCACCACAGACCTCACGAGTTCACGCAAAAACTCCATGTTGCCTCCCTAAGGTCGGTACTGCGTCTACGGAGGCGATGCCTAGATCCCGGTTGTACATCCTCGCTCGTTGCTGAAGCGTTCTTTCCATTGTGGTCGCCTCAGAACGAAACTCGGCGACGGTGGACGGTGGACTCCGAACCAAGCCGGCAAAAAGTTCTTGTTTCACGCCTCGCATTAGATGGCGAAGCTTTTTGTCCTCGCTCATGTTGGGGTCTGCTCGGCGGAAAAGACGGGTCATGTCCTCTACGTACATGGCTACACTCTCATTGTTGCGCTGGTTTCTTGCTTGGAGAGCAGCCTCGGCTCTCTCCATGCGATCCGTACTCGGGTAGGTGGCAAGCAGCTCCCGTCGAAAGTCATCCCAGGACGAGATAGCAGCCTCGTGGTTTTCGAACCACGTTCGTGCGGAATCCTCCAACGCAAAGTAAACACGTCGTAGCTTGCGAGCAGTATCCCAGCCATTGACCCTCGCGACGCGCTCAAATCGTTCGAGCCAGTCCTCTGCGTCTTCGTATGCGTCGCCGTGGAAAGGCTCGGGCATCATCGGCGGATCCACTACAATTTGCGCTGGCGTGACCTGAGAAGTCATCTCGGCTAGGGTGCCTCGATGCAATCTCGGCAGCTTCTCCGCTGAGAGCTGCTGCTGTTCTCGCGCAATCCAAAGGGGAAAACTCGGGGACCTCACCGCGTAGGCGACGGCTGCTGCGTTGGTGAACAGGGGTCAGCTCGGTGGATCCGAGTCTTCTTTCCTCCGGGTTGCTTCCTCCAACTTCAAAAGAGCTTGGGTTCATACCCAGCACCTCCACCAGATTTGTCACGCACAGTTCAAGAAGAACACTTTAATTCAATAACTTAAAATGGGCGAACTTGTGCCCTGTAAACAAACAAGACAGAGAAATATGTCTATGTGTCCACTGCACGAACACCTCCTCTTCTTCAGAGTTCGGCACCTCGTCGTCTTCTCTTCTTCCGCGCAGTTCGCACGCGCCTAAGTTGTCAGCGTTGACCCTGGACGTGCTCTACAGGCGTGTTCCACTCTGTTTCGCACGCACGCCGCAGACAACATGGAGGCCGTAGCAAACGGCTGGCGCGCGTACTTTAAATGTACCTTGCGTCAATATGCTAACCACCCCTTATGTAATACCCCAAACAGGGTCTTTAAGTTAATAAAAAATTCGGCAGATCCCACATACCTTGGGAATCGATTTTATGCGAAGCATGCATAGGGAAGGTGACTGTGTTGTAAGTTTTTTATAGAGCGAAACGTTACGAAATGACTTTAAAGATATGTACAAATGTTGTATGTACAGACATATGTTGAACAGTTGCATATGTTTTATATAACCAGTTGTTTGATAATATGTTTTTTTAAAACCATTGCTCTTCTCGGAATATATATAGGTGTGCTTGTTATTGTTTGTATAATTTTTTCCCTTACTGTTAAAATTGTTCTCATATGTATCCCCGTTGCTATTTTAATTCTTTGTCTTGCTGCGAGTTTTCGCCAGTCACTTTGAACTTCTACGTCTTTTTTTTTTTTCGTTATGCCTTGCTGTTTATATTGTTTTCTTTATGTATCTCCACTCCCCTCTGTAATGCCCTCGGGCGCCGAGGGTACAAGAAATAAATAATCGGGTCTGTTTTCAGTGCAGGCAAGTACGGATATGCCGTACCGTCGTTGTCAGCATGTCGGTATTTTAATCCGCGAAATCTTTATCTCACCACTTTACCGCATGCAATGAACAACTAGCGCGGCTAAACGGTTTTTAAAAAGTGCTGCGTGCCGACCACGACGGTACGGCATTTCCGTCTTTACAGTAGGGTAAACCAAGACCGCTAATTGTTAACGCCTCAGCGGCGCGCACCAGCATGCCGGCGTAACCTTGCCTCGGCGTTCAAGATTCGGACACACGGCAAGCGCTTCAGCGTAGCCGTCAGCTTACGGTTCAGCAAGCGTGCTTTCTGTATCTTGCGCTCCACATCGGCGTGATCGGAGCTGTAGCAACGTGGGGACACCTTGAAGACGCACAGCTCGGGGGGCCACATCATGCTGCAGTTAACTAGCTCCTAAAATGTAAAGAAACACAACCTTCAGCGACTGACGCCAAGCATCTAATAATTTCAGAATACGTACCCTGTGTCGCATATCTCGTGAGGCTCCGCGTTGATTGCAAAGATCCTTTCCACCAGCATGACTGCAAAATCTACGCGCTGGTAGGCGCTGGAAGCACGTCGCAGGGACTGCCTCAGCCATACACTGCGTCATATACACTGAAACTTAATTTGCAGCTCTCGACTGAGGTTTTCAAGGGAAGGCGACTCCTGCTCACTTGGCAGTCGCCTGTCACCACACCAAACGCAATGGCCGGCGGGAGAGGAGGTCGTGGTCGAGACGGCTTGGAGTAAAGGATGGGCGGCTGGGGACAAGGCCGAGGAATCGTCGGATTGTTCCCTAGCTACAGTAGTACCTGCCTAGGGGCAGCGAGTACCTCCCTAAAGATACATCATATCCGGTTTCGAGCCAAACCGGAAAGAGCCAGACTCCGGCGATACGCTTTCTGTGCGTAGGCATCCCGCCTGTTAAACCACAGCTGTGGTTAAACCTACCTAACCGATCAGCTCCAGTGGCGCACAGGGTTGCCAGGTTGGGCTATAAATAGCCAAATTGGGCTACCTTTTTCTGGAGTTGGCGGGGTTTTTTGGTCGTTGGCTATTTGGCTACTTTTGGGCTATTACCTGCCTTCGCTTCAAACGCTCATTTTCCAGTGCCTTTTTCTCCTCTTTATTGGTTGTTGTGTCTCAATGTCGATGTGAATCCCGTGTTTATGTGTATACTTTCCATGTCCTTTTGCATTCTTTAGATATCAGCAGCTTTCATCAGACAGTTGCGGCTGTCAGTAATAATGAATTCCTTTCCTTTCAAAGAGACGCTTCCTTTGCCACTTTCGCCTGCCTGAGTCGTTCATTCTCATGGCGGATAAAATAAATTTGTGGATTTCAATCAAAGTGTAAATTAAAGCAAACGCGAAGTGCATGATCTAAAGGATTTTTAAGCGCTATGCCTGCAATCATCAAACTCTACGCATCATCGTTGGTTTTAAAGGATACAATTTGCCACTTTACATTTGTTTCACTTGAAATGAGTTCCGACATAAGCGTTGGATGTGTTGCGCATTGTTCAGCTTTAGTTATTCGCTTTAAGTAATCAACAAGCCATTCCCCTCCTCCATGGGGCTCCCCTTTCCTTTGGCTACAATCCTGAAATTGTGGCCTCACTTCAAAGAACACAGATTAACTCCTAGACAATTCATAAAGTTGATTATCTACCTACAAAATGCAACAATAAAATACAAAGGCCAGCAAGCAAGGCGGCATTTCACTTCCGTTTCTGCTCTCTGCAGCAGATATGCGCTCTTGCATTGAGGAGCAGCAGACTCGAAGACATGCATGTCATATGATAGGGGTAACTCTCTACAGAAGGTGTTGCTTGTTTTAATCTGGCTTTTATTTGTTAATCTTGATTCATTTCTTTGTTTTGTTCATTTATAAACTCTATCTGCATTAAAATAATAAACAGAAACCTTTTTCTATAATGAATTTTCTTTTTGGCTATTTTGGGCTAATTTTATAAATTACATTTGGCTACTTTTGGGCTATTATAGCAGTTGAATTTGGCGGGTTGCTCTCTGAGTACCTGGCAACCCTGGTGGCGCAGCGGACTAACGTGCCGTGCTCGGAGCAGAGAGGTCGGTGGTTCGAATCTCGGCAAAGTTATTTTGGTTTTTTTAACTTTTTTTTTTTGAAGTACTGTTCTAATAGTATAGCATTAATGCTCCACGGGCGCCGCTAATATATATATATATTTTTTTTTTCTTGAAGGAAATCGCCTTCGTGACGGCGGCGGGCGCCCCAACCCACGTAGCTGCCACTCTTTCGCTGTAATGACACGAGCCACTTGAGCAAACGCTGGCAAAATATGTGACTGGCCTTATAGTGAGCAGTAGCATATAGTGACGGCAGGTAAGGAAAGGCGCTAGTAAAACTGGCCTTATAGTGAGCAGTAGCCTACGGCAGGTAAGGAAAGGCGCTAGTAAACTGGCCTAGCAGTAGCCTATAGTGACGGCACGTAAGGAAAGGCGCTAGTAAAACTGGCCTTACAGTGAGCAGTAGCCTATAGTGACGGCAGGTAAGGAAAGGCGCTAGTAACGTCTGGACGTAACGACAGCGGTGGCAACAGTTACGTCTGGACGTAACCCTAGCCACACCGCTCAAGCAAAGGCAGTCATAGATGTTCTCTGAGGCAGTCACGACGAAGTCGCTACGGGACACCAGATCGCGTACTACGCTGCCGAAACGAAAGCTGCAGGACTCGCGGTCATCGTCCATCGTCGTCGGAGCAGAGACGAACGCTGAAAATCGCTCCAGCAGGGCGCTAGCTCGAGAAAATAACGGCGATATCGGGCCACACCGGCCGGCGAAGCAACATTCCAAAAACCTCCGCTACGAAGTGACGGCACCGACGGAACCAACGTATCTATAAACGTTGGACGGAACCACGTACCATCGCAAGTCCCTAGATCGAAAAATCCCTAGAGATTCTCTCTCTAGGTACAGATTCTGTACGACAAATAGACGCTCGCGTGGAGACATGGGTGCAACTAACACCACCTAGCGTGCGCAGCTCTCGACCACGTCAGCGCACAGAACTGTGACGCACTTCTGCACGGTCCGCATCAAGAAGTCCTTTAGAATAGGAGACGAGACGGCAGTGTCGCCAAACACAAAACTTTCAACGCGTGCGCCGCGGCCACGGACTCGCGACCAGCCGCCGAGAAGTATAGACTGCTGGAACAAACGCGGCAAAAGAAAAATGGCGGCTATGACTTCATCATAACTTGTTGCAGCGTGGTCACGTGAGGGAAGTAGGGGGGGGTCACCGAGGGTCACCCCTGATGGTGTCAGTAGCGCGAGGGAGTCGATCGCTCACGCAAACTTCAAAATCAATTTAAAATACCTTCCAAGCTATATTCGCTGTTGATATTTTGCAGATGATATACACATGTTCACGGGAATCGAACCCGCAGGCTGTCTCGGCCGCGAAATTTTGTGTCAGTACAATGAACTGCGCGGTAAGCGGCGTAGTTGTGAATGTAATGTGCGGCGAATGTCGCCATGCTCGCGATCGAACTCTCTTCATGGCTCCCTCAGTCTCGTTTCGTGTCACGGGTGTGTTCGCTATCGTAAGGAGGTGTATGTGCTCAGTGACTTCATGCAAGACGCCATTTACTTGGTGAACCTTGCGCGTTTGTGCTAACTTTTGCAATCTGCTAAATGTGCAGTCAGTGTTCAGGTTCACTTCAGAGCGCTTGATTGCGTCCTTCGAATGATCGCTGAACCATACCTTGCTTGCACACCTTACTTGCTGTTCAGCTTATTGATATGCGTAATATAGGCGTGGTGTGTGTACGGTAACTGGAAGTTGTGCGCGACGTATTTATGTCTCGGTTTGGAACACCTGCAGCCCATTCTACGCCGATTGGCGTGCGGTAGGGTACTACACGGCAGGGCTGGGCAGTATCGAAGATACATGTATCTTAGATACTATCTTAGATACTCTTGGGGTATCTTGTATCAGTATCGCGATACGTCCCGCAAAACGAGTATCTGTATCTGTATTTCCGATACATTCAATAATGTATCGTGTATCTTAAGATACAAGATACTGCTATAGAAACGCCACCCTGCGAAACAACAAACGTCGGCTGAACTCTGCTTCTTAAGGTGATACTGGTGCCACTGAGCCACCTCAATAAAGCTAACGCCAGTGCTATTCCTTTGTCTTTCCGCCAGAGTGCTCCAGTGAGCATAGGAAATAAGGTCTACACGCTTCTCTATTGGTGGAGCAGAGTCACGTGATGGCGCTTGAGCCATCTCGACGAAAACAAGCGCGCGAACGTCTACGTGCAGCCGACCTTTTGTTTCTCGATGTTTTCTTTCTTTTTAGCTGTGTCGATGCCATGAACCCCCTATGTAGCCACGGTACTGTGCTGCGTATTCCAATGCGTGCGTCTTTCGCTCAAATTCAGACGCGGCTATCGTGTCGTAATCGAAGTTTGTCTTGCGGGGTGCTTCGTTGCAGAGTCTCAATAATGCAAGAATGGGGCTGCTTTGCGTCTCGCTGCTTACACAGAGATTTGACACACGTCGATGTGAGCTTGGCTTTCACACTATGAGATTGGCTTATATGCAAATTAGATTCTAACAACCGTCGCACCACCGGTGTCGAAGCTATATGCACTAGAACAAGCATTTGCGTAACAGACGATATTTTGGGGCACTTCATTTGTGTCCTTCGTGCTAAATTATGCAAGAGGTTTTTCTAATGATAGCTTGACTGTTAGCACAAGTGCTCTCTTTGCTGTCCTCCGTTTGCATCCCAGACATTACCTAGGCCACTGTGTATTGTTTTCCTCGTTTCTTAACTGTAATAAATCTCCTGTAATCTCCTCCTCTATTACTTTTCTTATTTATTCTTACTTTTATTTGTCTGCGTCATTGCAACTATTTACATATCTACATGACATGTGAGTTTACTGTTCAGGCGTTGTTGAGGGCAAAGTTAAAATAATCTGAGCACGCCTGTTGCATACAGTAACAAAAATTGGGCTTACGATTTAATATAACAGCGAAATTGAATTTGCGTTATAATAATGGAAATTATAAGAACAAAAATAAAGTACGTTAGGGAGGGGATTAAAGAAACATAATAACAAGTACTACAATTTTCTCATGAGGAACCCCACGAGCCCTTTGATGCTATTTTCTGTGGGCACTGAGTTTTCCATTACCTGACCTTAACATCTAAGTTGAAGATACATCATGCTCTATTTTCACAGCTTTTATGGGTGCCGCCTGTATCGTGTTTAAAAAGGATGTCACGTAACAGGAACCAAATATTTACAAAGAAGTGCTTAACCTCAGCGGAATAAAACCAACAATGGGGTTTACCGCCATATGGCTCTCATTAGGGTATTTTTATATTGCGCTTAATTTCTTAAGGTAGGTCACCACCTTCGAGAAAAACTTTTACCGTTTTGGTCCAAAAGTTATAATTATGGTTTTGGATTGTTGGGCTTCGGTAAATTTAAGCTTTATGATTATGAAATAGATAAAAATCAAAAACATAAAATTTATAAAAATCAAAATGTTCCAAAATATGCATGTTGCGCCAACAGTCATAACTAAAAAACTCTTATTGCAATTCAAACGCGACTTGGCAACTACGTAGTGAGGACAACGTTCTGTGCATCTAACCTCCACGATCATCATATCTCTAAGCTTCGGTGCGTTATCATAAAAAGACTGAAAAAGTTGATATTTGGCAGGTTTGCTTTGCTCACAGTTGGCCACTGTACAAAAAGTTACCGTTAGTTTTCAATAATTCTGCTTGAATGCACAGCTCCACCTATAAAGAAACAGCACAAAAAAATTTATGCGAAAATATTTATTAGAAAGACGGTTATCATTGTTCGCGTAACTGTAGGAAGCAAAAAATCACATTTTGAGAAAAATGGCTTTAAAGATTTGAACCGAATGTCTATGAAACAAAGAAAGATTCAATAGACCTGAAATTCACCAGGCTTATAGCTTGGGACTTCTTTTGAAGCGGCATAATCTTCTTTTGAGCGAGATGAAGCACACATTTTTTTCCTAGCTCGTTTCGTGTCTCCAGCTGACTCTCATCCCCGTGTTCCACAGTGGGTCCACACTTGGAATATTGATTCCCTAACTTTCATAAACGCTTCTGTTTCGTTCTATACTTCGCCATGTTTCATGAAGTACATAATTTTATCCTTGAACACCTAGAACTAAGTCCAAGAGCTCGAAATGGCACACAAAAAGAACACAGACTGCCGAGTGAGAGCACGCGCAACTTAAACAATAGAGTAGAGGAAATTTTAAAATAAATTGAAAACATCATGTTCTACAAGCTTTAGAATGTTCTTAAACACCTTAGCATTACGTAATATGTACGCGAAAAACATTTATGACGAGATGGTAGATGTCGAATCGGAATCCTTCAGTTTCGGATGTGTCCAGCAGGTGTTGAAAAAATGGTCATAACTTTCAAATGGCTTAATATAACTGGATTATTTTTTTTCTAAATCTTCTTGAATGGACAGGGAACTTGAAAATAAAAATAATCCCAACAACTCAATTTTTTTCAAAAAATACATTTTTGAAGGTGGTGACCTACCTTAACTAAGATGAATGATGTAACATTTCTGTTATTCATTATGGGGCCAAGTGCGTTTCTTCACGTTTTAGAGGGCATTCTAAAAAGACAGATCAGATTTTTTGTGGAAAGGTACATGCTACGTAGTAATTTTTCCGGCGTTTAAAGAAAGCCGGAGAAATATGACCGTGTTACTGCGCTCGTACGCTATTGTGCTGCAGCGCTCTCAGGCGTGCTTCGAGCTAAACAACCTACAAGCGGACCGCGGAGAAATGAGCGGCCGCGGCTTAGGCATGGGCTCCACAGCGCCTCAACATTTCTGACCGCCACACACGGCAAAGAAACACCATCGTCCTTGAGAAGCGACAGGCTGACGGTCCGCACGCCGGTTGTTTCGCTCGAAGCGCGTTTAAGAGCGCTGCAGTACGATAGCGCATGAGCGCAGTCACGTGGTTTTATTTGATATTTCGCGTGCTTTCTTTAAAAAAACAGGAGATATTCACCATGAAGCATGTACGCCGCCAAAAAACAACTGCTTCGGTCATTTTTAAAGCGTTCTACGTTGTGACGAAACGCACTCTGCCCTAAAGTGAATATTAAAAATGTTGCATAATTGACCATAATTAATCAACCAAGTAAGCGTAATATAAAAATACCAGAACGAGTGCCAGAACCAGAAAGCACCAGAACGAGGTTAAACGCTTGTTTTTTTTAATATTTGGTTTTACTTACGTGAAACACCACGTACACTTATTCACTGTCATTTTTTATTGCGGAATTGCCTTGTTATTTGACTTAGGTATATTCGCTTTCCTCTTTTAGGGCCCTCTAAAGTCTTTTTTGAGTCACAAAAATGCAGGTAAGCAGGCTAGAAGTTACAATAGTGTAAATAGCAGTGATATCCTGCGACGCTTTTTGCCACGTACAATACACCTGGGAAGCTTCCGGGCGGCAGAAGCTCTCTCGGAGAGGAAATGGTAAAACATTGCACGTTAGTGAATATGTTGCTAACGGACACTTTATGCAAGTTGATAGGTAGAATATGAAATGTCACTGCAGTTTTATGTTCTCACTGAACTGTCAACGCTGACTCGGTAGTTATCGTCTCCTCATGATGCTTCACAAAAAATATCACAACCAGCGCTGTTGCTGCTCTGCACCTGTAGGGTGATGCGGTACTACGAAAACGGTTATACTCTTACGGACAAGATAAGGCTCTGCACCGGTATTTGTGTCATCTTGCGGAGGCTTCTTATTGAAGTTCTTGCAATTAGACGGCAACCTGCTAGCTGGTCACCAAGTAGAGCAGCGACACCCATCAAATACAAAAGAGTCAAGTAAGCAAATGCCGATAACTTGTTTCGGAGTGAAACTAATATACATTAAGAAAAACATAACTTTCGGGATACAAACAGGCATTTCATTAAAATAAACAAAGTTGGTCGCAGTTAAAACATTTTCAAGCACACTCTTCTGTACATAGGTATTTGCAGCGTCATTATATAGATCTATAATACCAAATTTACAAATGTATCGAAGTATCTTAAGATACAATTGGGAAGTATCGTATCGGATACATTCAATCCAGAAGTATCTTGTATCTGTATCTGCAATACTTTTTGCCCGAGTATCTTGTATCGTATCGCGATACAATTTGAAAGTATCTTTGCCCAGCCCTGCTACACGGTATCTTATTTGCGAAGGCGTCGTCATTTCCTAACTGATTCGTAGAAAAATAGGCGATTAAAAAGTGACTGGCAGCATTAAAGTGATACGAGGTGAGGCGTGTTCTTGAGATTTTGCTGTGTTTCGAGATAAAAGTTTTCTTGTCAACGTCGGCAGCGCGTAAGCATGCAGCTGGGAGGGCGGTTCAATTTGAACTTTTTTTTTCTCGTCATGCACGCTTATTAAAGCGTTCTCGGCACCAGCGGCGTAAATCATAAGGGGGGGGGGGGGGTCAGGGGGGTACTGACCCCCCCTGTGTTCAGGCTGGGGTGACACCTCATGCAAGTGTCCGCCCTCGAGATTTATCTTCCAAGTGTCATATTTGAATTTCTGGACAGTCAAGGACAATGCACTTTCCATAAAACCAACTCTGAAATCTGAAGCACTTTCGTAGAACAGAAACTAAGTACGTCTAACCGGTACACGCGATGGAAACTAAGTACTTCTAGCCGGTATACACGATGCGGAATACCTTTATGCGCTAGCACAGAAAGTGGCACAATTTTTATTGCATAATTTCACCTATGACCAGGGTTGCCGTTGGTGGCTACTTTGCGCCAAATTGGCTACTTTACGACCCCGTCTGGCGACAAAAAATCCAGGTTGGCGCCATGGCTACTTCCCTACCAGCAAAATTTGCTTGGACTAAGCATGGTAAATCACCAGTGGCCAAGCTGTCCATGATTGGAAAGTTATTGGAGGCCAAACGAGTTATGTGCTTGGCAAGTGTGACAAGCCTACCATTGGCCAAGCAAGGGAAGGCTTTGCTTGGCAAATCATTGGAAACACCTCTTTCCATGGTTGGCACTGTAATGGAATGTCATGCGACAGCCAAGCATGTTCTTGATATGGGAGCCAAGCATTTTGGCCAATTCAATGGGCCTTTTTCAGGAGACTAGTCTGCGCATGCGCAGCGGCGGTGACGTCACGCGCGCCATGTTTTTTGGGGGGTCACTGGGTGGCGACATTTGCAAAATATCACGAAAAATACCAGGCCTCCGAGACAACTTCGGAGGCCACTGACCCCCAGTTTCGATTTCGGCGATCTCCACTGGAGGCGCTGTTCGGACCTGAAAAAGGCCCATTTCTGGCTTGTTGGGACGCGTGTACGCGCGGGAGAAGCAGACACGACCGCGCGGTGTGGATCCCAAACATCAACTGGCTTTATTCGAGTTCTCTGGAGGTTCCCGAGAGCAGCGGAGGGTGGCGCTGCCTGGCGGCTTGGCTTGGCTTGGCTGCCGCCACAGCACTCCCCCCCTAGTGAGTTGCCGAAAGGAGTCAAAGGTCCAGGCGAGTGGGTGCTCTTGATAGCCGCCCGCTGTGCGTCAGCCGGGAGGGCACCTCGTGGACTTGGGCTGGCATTGAAGCTGGGGGTCCTGGCGATGATTCCCTTAGTGGAGGCAACACGGCGTCGTCACGGTCCATGTGTGCTGGCTTGATGCGGTCCAAAGACACTACCTCCTCACGGCCGTTTCTCTTAATTGTGAATTGTTTGTTGCCACGGCGGAGGATTTGAAACGGCCCATCATAGGATGACTGCCAGTTGGGCATGTTGGTAAAGGTTCATGGTGAAACAAGCGCGAAATGCACGAAGACTTAGAAAGGACACAGGACGAAGCGCTCCGTCCTGTGTCCTTTCTAAGTCTTCATGCATTTCGCGCTTGTTTCACCATGGCCCATCATAGGGTGGCTGAAGAGGTCGCCGAACCGCGTCGTGTCGTACAAACACACATGGGCACGATGTGAGCTGTGGGTCAACGTGCACCACACGCGACCCTGGGGGGCCGTGGAGGTACCGCGCGCAGTTTGCTCATGACGTTGCGTAGGCGAAGTGCATAGTCGCTGCAAGCTATGGATGCCTCCTCTGAGCCGCGCGCAAAGAGCTCTCCCGGCAGCCTGAGTGTCGTGCCGTAGACCAGCTCAGCGGCGCTGCAGCCAATGTCCTCTTTCAAGGTGGACCTTATACCCAAAATAACGAGTGGCAGGGCCTCCACCCAGTTGTGTTCCTCGGTTGCCGTGAGCGCAGCCTTCAGCTGGCGGTGAAAGCGCTCCACCATGCCGTTGCTCATGGGGTGGTACGCTGTCGTGCGTATGCGTGTGGTGCCCATGAGCTGACTGATGGCAGTGAAAAGGGCTGATTCGAATTGTCGGCCGCGGTCTGTTGTTATCGTGGAGGGCACACCGAAACGGGCTACCCAGTGGTACGGGAAAGCACTCGCAACCGTCTCGGCAGTGATGTCCGCGATAGGGATGGCCTCCGCCCAGCGGGTGAACCTGTCGACACAGGTCAGCAGGTAAGCCTTTCCGTGGCAGGGTGGCAGTGGGCCGACGATGTCCAGGTCATCATCATCAGCCTGTCTACGCCCACTGCAGGGCAAAGGCCTCTCCCATGTTTCGCCAATCAACCCGGTCCTGTGCTTTCTGCTGCCACGTTATACCTGCAAACTTCTTAATCTCATCTACCCACCTAATTTTCTGTCTCCCCCTCACGCGTTTGCCATCTCTTGGAATCCAGTCAGTTACCCTTAATGACCAGCGGTTATCCTGTCGACGTGCTACGTGCCCGGCCCATATCCATTTCTTCTTCTTGATTTCAACTATGATATCCTTAACCCCCGTTTGTTCCCTGACCCACTCTGCTCTCTTCCTGTCTCTTAAGGTTACACCTATCATTTTCCTTTCCATCGCTCGCTGCGTCGTCCTCAGTTTAAGTTGAACCCTCTTTGTAAGTCTCCAGGTTTCTGCTCCGTAGGTAAGTACCGGTAAGATGCAGCTGTTATATACCTTCCTCTTGAGGGATAGTGGTAGACTACCATTCATGATTTGATAATGCTTGCCGAATGAGCCCCATCCCATCCTTATTCTTCTAGTTATTTCACTCTCATGGTTCGGCTCCGCGGTTACTACCTGTCCTAAGTAGACGTACTCCTTTACAACTTCCAGTGTCTCGCCACCTATCGCAAAGCGCTGTTCTCTGCCAAGATTGTTCCACATTACTTTAGTTTTATGCATATTAATTTTCAGACCTACTCTTCTACTTTCCGTATCCAGTTCAGTAATCATAAGCTGTAATTCGTCTCCCGCGTTACTCATCAATGCAATGTCATCAGCGAATCGCAGGTTACTGAGATACTCTCCATTAACTCTTATCCCTAACTCTTCCCAATCTAGGGCCCTGAAAACCTCCTGTAAACACGCGGTGAATAGCATTGGAGAGATCGTGTCTCCCTGTCGTACGCCCTTCTTTATTGGGATTCTGTCGCTTTCTTTATGGAGGACTATCGTGGCTGTGGATCCGCTGTAGATTTCTTCCATTATGTTTATATAGGCTTCGTCGATGCCCTGATTCCGCAGTGCCTGCATGACTGCTGATGTCTCCACCGAATCAAATGCCTTCTCGTAATCTATGAAGGCTATGTATAGGGGTTGGTTGTATTCCGCGCATTTCTCTATCACCTGATTGATAGTATGAATATGGTCTGTTGTTGAGAAGCCTGTCCGAAATCCTGCCTGGTCCTTTGGTTGATTGAACTCTAATGTCGTATTAATTCTGTTAGCAATTACTTTTGTAAATAGCTTGTAGACAACGGACAGTAAGCTGATGGGCCTGTAATTTTTCAGGTCCTTGACGTCCCCTTTCTTATGGATCAAGATGATGTTGGCATTCTTCCAAGAATCTGGTATCCTCCCTGTCGAGAGACACTTCGTATACAGGGTGGCCAGTTTTTCTAACATAATCTCTCCACCGTCTTTCAACAGGTCTGAGGTTACCTGATCCTCACCAGCGGCTTTGCCTCTTTGCATTCCCTTTAGGGCTTTCTTTACTTCTCCAGTCAATACTGGTGGGATGTCAGATTCCTCTGAGCTGTTATTGCTTCTTACGTTATCATCCTGACTGTCTCGGCTGCTGTACAGATCTCTGTAGAACTCTTCCGCTACCTCAACTATTCTATCCATATTGGTTGTGACCTTGCCTTCCTTGTCCCTTAATGCATACATCTGATTTTTGCCTATGCACAGTTTTGTCTTCGTAGCTTTGAGGCTTCTTCCGTTCGTTAGAGCATGCTCAATTCTCTCCATATTATACTTTCTTATGTCGGCTACTTTACGCCTATTGATTAACTTGGAAAGCTCCGCCAGCTCTATTTTGTCTGTTGCATTTGAGGCTTTCATGGTTTGACGTTTCTTAATGAGGTTTTTCGTCTCTTGGGATAGCTTACCAGTGTCCTGTCTAACGACTGTACCCCCCGACTTCCACTGCACACTCCTTAATGATACTAGTCAGATTATCATTCATTGCGTCAACGCTAAGGTCGGTTTCCTCGGTTAAAGCCGCGTACCTATTCTGAAGTGAAACTCTGAATTCCTGTACTTTCCCTCTCAGAGCTAGTTCATTAATCGGCTTCTTGCGTATCAGTTTCTGCCGTTCTTTCCTCAAGTCTAGGTGAATTCTAGATCTTACCATTCTGTGGTCACTGCATCGGATCTTGTTAACTACTTCCACATCCTGTACAATGCCCGGGTGTGCACACATTATGAAGTCTATTTCATTTTTAGTTTCGCCATTAGGACTCCTCCACGTCCACTTACGAGTAGCCCGTTTTCTGTAGAAGGTATTCAAGATCCGTAAATTATTGCGTTCTGCGAATTCTACTAGTAACTCCCCTCTGGCGTTTCTAGAGCCGATGCCATATTCCCCAACTGCATGATCTCCAGCCTGCTTCTTGCCTACCTTTGCATTAAAGTCGCCCATCAGTACAGTATACTGTGTCTTTACCTTACTCATTGCTGATTCTACGTCTTCGTAGAAGCGTTCAACCAGTTGATCATCATGGCTTGATGTAGGCGCGTAGGCCTGTACCACCTTCATCTTGTACCTCTTATTAAACTTAATTACGATACATGCCACCCTCTCATTAATGCTATAGTATTCCTCTATATTACCAGCTATATTTTTATGAATAAGGAACCCCACCCCTAGTTCTCTTCTGTCAGCTAAGCCACGATAGCATAGTACGTGTCCGTTCTTCAGCACTGTATAAGCCTCATGTGTCCTCCTAACCTCACTGAGCCCTATTATATCCCATTTAACACCCTCTAATTCCTCGAATAGTACAGCTAGACTCGCCTCACTAGATAAAGTTCTGGCGTTAAACGTAGCCAAGTTCAGATTCCAATGGCGGCCTGTCCGGACCCAGAGATTCTTAGCACCCTCCGCTGCGTCGCAGGTCTGACCGCCGCCTTGGTCAGTTGCTTCGCAGCCGCTGGGGACTGAGGGCCGAGGGTTAATTGGTGTATTCATGTGGGAGGTAATGGCCAAGTACTGCACCAGGGTGGCCAATCCTGCTCTGGTGAGGGAGTGCATTGCTGGCTGTGGTCGCCAGTGAGGCTGCACCCCAGGCCTTTTTACACAATTCCATCATCACGCGGATTTTTTTTTAATCCGGTTGGGAATTGTCCGGCACCGGGATTCGAACCACGGACCTCTTGCATGCGAGGCTGATGCTCTAACCACTACGCTATCGCTGCATCGGTGTCCAGGTGGACATGATCAAAGCGAGAATCCGGAGTGGGGAGTGTTCCCACTGCTGTCGAGGTATGGCGTTGTATCTTAGAGCGCTGGCAAGCTACACATTCGCGTGCCCAGCGTCGGACGTCCCGATTTACGCCCGGCCAGACAAATCTTGCCGTCACCAGTCTTTGGGTGGCTCTAATCCCCGGATGAGACAGTCTGTGCAAGGACTCGAACACATGGCGACGGAGGCTCGCGGGCACGAACGGGCATAGGCGTGCGCACGAGGGGGGGCAGAGGGGGCGGCCGCCCCCCCCTAGTCAACTGAGAGAGGGGGGGCGCAAATTCTGCCCCATACATTGAATAATAGGAAGGGGGGGGGGGGGGCGCTCCGACGAACCTTCGCCGCTCCCTGCCCCCCCCTGAAGGGGAACCCTGCGCACGCCTATGCGAACGGGCGAGTTCTACTGACGCTTGTGTCACAGCAAACCTTGTCCTCGGATCCGTGAACTGGGATCCACTCAAGATTCAGGGCAGTGGTCGCGGTCAACAGGTGTTTCAGTTCGTCATCTTCACGTTGAGCGGCTGCCAAAGCGGGAAGATCAACCTGTAGTGTGGGCATGATGGCGTTCACAGGATTCCGTGAGAGGGCGTCCGCTACCTCGTTGTCGCCGCCTTTGACGTGGCGGATATCAGTCGTGAACTCTGATATATAGGACATTTGGCGCCGTTCACGTGCTGTGTGCGTTCCACCGTCGGAGCTTAGCGAGCGCAATGCATAAGTAAGCGGCTTGTGGTCGGTGAGGACGAAAAACTCTACACCTTTCAGGAAATGGCGAAAATGTCGTATGGCAGCGTACACGGCCAGCAGTTCTCTCGCGAAGGTGCTGTAGCGGCGCTCGGTAGGTGTTAGCTTTCCCCTCGAAAAGAAGGAAATCGGGCGCCAGATTTCCCCAACGAGCTGCTGTAATACAGCCCCGACGGCTGTATCGGAGGCATCCACCATTACGCTCTGCGGGACACCGGACCTGGGGTATTCAAGCAGTGCGGCGTTTGCCAAAGCGTCCTTGACCTCGCAGAAGGCTTCTTTTGCTTCTTGAGACCAGGAGAGGGTGTCTGAGCCATTCCGTGAAGTGGCCAGCAGGTCGTGGAGAGGTTGAAGGATCTGGGCGCAGCGGGGAATGAAACGGCGGTAGAAGTTTACCAAACCCAGAAATTCCCGAAGCTGGCGCTTGGCGGTCGGCTGCGGAAATCCTTGCACGGCTTCAACCTTGTTGGGTTGAGGAAGAACTCCTGAGGCGGAGATGACGTGTCCAAGAAACGAGAGCTGTCGCACACCAAGCTCGCATTTGGCCATGTTCACGACCACGCCATGCTCCACTAAGCGCTGGAAGACGATGCGCAGATGATTCACGTGCTCTTCCGGAGTGCTGCTGGCGATTAGCAAGTCGTCAAGATAGGCGTGGCAGAAGCTGAGGCCGCGTATAACACCGTCCATGAACCGCTGGAATGTCTGACCCGCGTTTCGGAGTCCGAATGGCATTCGGAGGAATTCGAAAAGTCCGAAAGGCGTTGCGATGGCGGTCTTCGGGACGTCCTCCGGGGCAACGGGAATCTGATGGTATGCCCGCACCAGGTCGATCTTCGAGAAGATAGTGGCACCGTGAGGCCTCGGCGTGACATCGTGTATATGCGGTACCGGGTATCTGTCTGGAGTCGTTACCTGGTTCAGCGCCCTATAGTCCCCGCATGGTCGCCAGTCTCCCGGCGTTGACTTTGGCACCATATGAAGTGGAGATGCCCAGGCGCTCGACGAGGATCTGATGATCCCTAGCTCCATCATGTGTTCAAATTCCTGTCGTGCGACCTTCAACTTCTCTGGAGGCAAACGGCGAGGCCGCGCGTGCACGGGTGGGCCGCTGGTGGCGATGTAGTGGCGTACCTCGTGCTTCGCCGCGGCGCTGGCTGGCGGCTGCCTCGTCAACTCGGGAAAATCCTGCAGAATGCGAGTAAAACGTTCTGCACCGGACGGCCCGAGCAGAGTGGGGCTCAGCGGAGGGTGGTGCGAGGGATTGCCTTGCACAGTTGCCTGCGACACGGGATCGTGAAGGCGGCGGTTGCGCACGTCGACGAGAAGGCCGAAATGCCGAAGAAAGTCCGCACCCAAGATGGCGAACTTCACTGCTGCCACGATGAAAATCCACCGGAACGTTCTGTTCAAGCCTAAATCGAGTGGCAGCGAGCGATGTCCGTAGGTGGCGATGGTTGTGTTGTTGACCGCCTGAAGGGGGGGACGCACGGGGGACACGGCGATCGGTGGACCCAACCGGCAACACGCTCACCTCAGCGCCGGTGTCCACGAGGAATCGAAGGCCACTGTCGCGGTCGGTGAGGAAAAACACTGATGGACGACGTTCGGGGGCCTATGTGACACTGGTCGTCCTCAGTGCCGGCCGCTCCCGTTTCCCGCATAGTCGCAAGGAGGAATGCATTTGCGAGCAGCATTGCCATGCTTCCTGTGATACCAGCAGATTCTCTGTTGCGCTGCTGGGCGCTGGCGCTCCTCGGGAGTGCTGCGGGCCTGCATCGCTGCGACGGTATCGGCGAGGCGGGATATCTGCTCCCGGATGTCATGCAGCGTGGCCGTAGGCGCGCCACCGGCGATGTCTGGCTGTAGCGCCGCGACGGACGGCGGAGCGACCGCCAGCACCAGTCCGCGAGCTCGGCGAGTTGAGACAGGCGTTTGTCGGCAGCCGAGGCGAGGACCATGCGCACGTTGACCGGAAGTCGCTGTAGGAACAGCTCGCGAAGCAGTCTGCTGTCGGCATCGGTGGTGGCTGCGCCGGCCGTGTGCAACAGCTGCCTCATGTGGCACAACAATTGGCTGGGCGTCCGGTCCCCGAGCTCGGTGTCGTGCAGTAGCTGCTGCAGTCGCTGAGGCTCCGACGGCGTGAGGCGGCTGATGAGCAGCTGTTTGAGCGTTGTGTACGCGTTCTCTGCAGGTGGAGCGACCAGCAGATCGCGTATTTCGCTCGCTATTGCCGGTGGGAGGCTAGCGACCACGTGGTGGTACTTTGTTAGCTCAGCGGCAATACGACGAGCGGTGAATTGGGACTCCACCTGCAGGAACCATAGCTGCGGGTCCGTTGTCCAAAACGGCGGGAGCCTGATGTCGACGGCGGAGATGGCCGGTGCGTCAGGGGGAGTCTCCATGGCGTCGATCGCTTGAAAAAGGCGGTAAGCCTCGTCCGGGTCACCACTGTTGGGACGCGTGTACGCGCGGGAGAAGCAGACACGACCGCGCGGTGTGGATCCCAAACATCAACTGGTTTTATTCGAGTTCTCTGGAGGTTCCGGAGAGCAGCGGAGGGTGGCGCTGCCTGGCGGCTTGGCTTGGCTGCCGCCACAGGCTCATGCATTTCAGTTTTTTGTCTTCGCTAGAATTTGATGCCCGGCTACTTTTTTCTAGATTTTTGTCCCCCCCCCCCCCCCCCCCCAAATAAGTCACAAGGCAAATATTTCTGGTGCTTCAGGTTTATTTTACACTGAATATATACAAGGCAATTTGCCATCTTTCTATTCTTTCCTGAACTCTTGCGATTATGAAGAGTTGCTTGGGCATCTGTTGGGGTCATAGTGGCATACCTTCTTTGCATAGGTGCGCCTTCTTGATCTGAAGCGAACATGAGCCACCTTTTTCTTACGTCCGAAACAGCTGCATCAGTTGTGTTGAACAGGGTACGTCTTTCCTCTCTGAAATACGAGACAAAAAATCATGAGCTTCCCTTTTTAAAAGGTTATCTCTTAAGCACTTGCTTTCACCAATTTTCAACAAAACACACAGCGGTCGAAAGGCTAATTGGTTATCCATGATGATGAGGATGACACCAGCTGCACAGACAGGAGAAAAACAACAGTTGATTGGACAGCATGATAAATTTCTTTTCCTCTTTCAACTACAAGTTTATTACTGCAGTAGCTTGCATATTCATGCGATAACCCTATCAATGGCGTACGTAAATGAAAAAAAAAATACACGCATGGTTGAATTTGGAAGGCAGATGATCCCATGACTTCCTTGCATTCGGCTGCACCAGCCTTCATATCTATTTCACCTTGGAAAAATGAGCGCATGCACAAGTTTATAATTTCTAATTAGTTAATAAAGCACCGGCATCGACCATAGATCGCACGGCGCGTCAGCGGACTCCTCCAGAAGCGAACGGGAAATCGCCGCGCACCACTCGCTGCTGCGAGTTACAGGGCATAGTCTCCTCGATAAATGTAGGTTCCGTACCGCTGGCATCAATGTAGCCGACGCATTTCACTGCAAGTACAGACTTGTAACACTTGTCTAGTGCGGCCAATCATCCGATCTGGTCGCCGTCCTTTGCGAAAATATGCGAAGGCATGGTCATACTGCATACTAAGTCTATTGCGCTTTCGTACAAACACAAATGGAACCTCGTATCCACCGCGAGGTAGCAGCGACGGACTGCGTCAGCGTCATCAGCGTCCACAGCCGGCGGCTCGGCAACTGTCTTTCGGACCGTGCAAGGACGTCCGCTCAGTTGATTTCATATCGCGAATAGTTTTCCCTGAAATAAGGATATCGCTCATGAAAAACTAAGGCGAGTTGAATCGGCACGTGCCCGAACACAGTGCCGAAGAACGTTTCGCATGTCAAGTTTTCGCTGGTAACATGAGAAAACTACGGCATGTGCGATCACACGAACTGAGAGGAGCTACGACTACACAGCCGCTACTACCGCTACTTACGCAGTGCCCGCTCCTTGAAACATCCGCTATTTTCGCCTCCGTGAACTTCATTATCAAATCGTATGTAGCATTGAGAGAACAAGGCAAATAGAGAGACTGCTGAAATTTACTCACCTTCTATTTCAACTTGAATAAGAAGCTCATCGCGGCATGGCGAGAGAACACCTCCAACGTGCGAACGACGCGCGTAGTGATACACGCGCTGGAAGAGGGCGTGTATGCGGTGCATGCGAGTACATGCTTAAAGCCACATGAACTGCAATATTTTTTTATGGCTTTTGTACTATTACATAAGCGCTTAACAGCCGCTGCAGTTTTGGGAGTTCTCGAAAATTTCCTGTTTGGATGCTTTGGTGAACTATTTTTTTAGCGCACTATAGACCTTTTTACCGTGGGCGCCGCCATATTGCTTAGCGGGCGCCGCCATCCCTCGTCTGGCAACTCTTCTGGCACGTGCGAAGCTCCACTAGCTCCACGGTTGCATGGTAGGTATACGTGCGGCAGCAGTTTTAGTCGTTTTTTTAGTTCTGACGCGGTGAATTTCGATTGAAGTGGTGCAGGTTCTTTAGAGAATTAGTCTGTGAGGCGTTTTGAGTAGGTTTAAGCCGTTGAGAGTCAATTGTAGAATTGTACGGGGCCGCGAACGAGTTCCACTTGGTGGATGCATTATATTTACAGCACTGACTTTCTGCTCGAAGAACGCGCAATATTTTCAGCTCTTTCCTTTCCAGGAAGAGCAGCAACACTTCGAGGGCACAGTTAATTTTTTTTTCTCGCGCTGTAGGTATCGGCTTTTCTAACGCAATTTGTTTACGCCACGCCGTCGCATCGGCTACTGCTCTTACATGAAGCCGTGTGTTGACGTTTAGTGGTTAGTTCCATTTCATGGCACGGACGGCTTTGTTTGCTGCCTTGAAACTTATCGCGATTGTTTTTCAACTCAATCTAGATAGCGCTTGATCACGATCGAAATTGCGCCGTGTGTCTCTGCTCAACAGACTATTTGGCGACCTACTCTTCGTTTCTTCGTTGGCACCAACTCTTGCTTTACTATTCGTCGCCGTGGTACTTTGACCTGCGATAGATAGAAATGTTACATGGGGCTGTTTATCGGATAAAAATATTGTCATCGTTGGAATAGCCGTAGGCTACGTACCTTCCGTTCATAGCCGAGCTCGAGCATCGGCGTCGATCGGGCCATTGCGCTTCATTCGCCAGAAAGGAAGTGTTCTGAACATACCCAAGAACACGCGGAAGGCACGAAGTTTTTCCTATTTAAGCTTGCAAGCCATAAATGCCGCTGCTCCTCGTCAACAGGAAAACGATTTAAGTTGAAGAGTCCGCAGCCGCAAAAACTCCCGTGTCTGGTGATGCACTTCGCATTTTTCTCCCGACAGCAGTTTCCTTTTTCTGTAGTTGTTAATACACCCAAAAACAGCACAGTGGTTCCCTGTTGACTTATTACTTGCCGGCATGGCAATGAAAAAGAAAAGAATCCGCAAGTTGACCTGCAACACGCAAAAATTCCTCGACAATGACACACATCCCAGCGTCAACACACGCACTCCAAGCCAGCGAGCACGAGCCAGAAAGGAGGAAAGCGCTGTTGCCAGACCTGTCCTCCTCGCCCGCTTGTGTTGTCAAACTGCACCGCGCGCAGGAAAAGGTGTGAAATTTAAACGCGACACTGAGCGCGTGCTAGTGTAGTTCTGGTCCTTTGGATGAAAAGAAAAAAAAAGTGAAGTATTCCGTAGAGCAACCAGTGCGAACTGAATTAATGACAGGAAGGAACGATCGTCCGTGGCTATTCGGTAGCTGTTTGTACGACTTCATGACAAATTGTACCAAAGAAACGGACACATCCGCTCTTCCGCCTCATTTTTTTTAACGGTTTGTACGTGTTCGTGCGCCACGAATTTCCATGGAATAGTATAATACACAGAAGTGAGTATGCTTGATGGCCAAGCAAATTCCGAGAACATTGGCCAGCAACCATGGTAGGTTACAGGAAAGCCCTTGGCCTCCATGTTAAATATCGCAGATATTTTCCAAATCTTTTGTTTCGTTATAGTAAGTGAGAAGGGCCAACAACTAAGGGAAACGCACACTTAAAGAACAGATTCACCGCTTTCACTGCCCATATTTTGTTTGTAGGCCATGCCCTTTTCTACCACGCTGTCAAGGCGTTGGCCAATGATAACGGAAGCCGATGGGAATCCAATATGTGTCCAATCATCGGCCATCGGCCACTGCTGGTAGGGTTATTGGCTATTTCTAGCTTTTGTTTTGGCGCATTAAGTAGCCATTTTTTGTAGCATTTGCAGATTAGGTACACTGTTTTTAAGCAGTCCTATCGTGTCAGCCGATGCGCGCCGGCGTCTTCCCCACCCCCCCGGCGGGTTGGTGCCCATCGATGCACACCAACGCAACGTGCGGCGTGCCTTCAAACATGGGCGTCGGCAGGCGGGTACAGAAGGGGCACTTGCCCCCTTCAAGCCAGACCAGCACTTACGCCCACCGAAGCTTCACCAGTGCTTTCCCCCCTCCCCCAGCCGCGATGCGACACGGGTTTACATACCTCCCCCCCTCCCCCCTTCCTTCCAAGGCAAAATGCTACCGACACTCGCGCCTGCAAATATGAAGTGGTGAAGCTATGTGTATGCTGGCAAACGCGTAACTGCTCACGCTGCCCCCCCGTCTATGCTGATGCTACGCGCAAGTTCCTCCTCCTGATCCGCAGTGGCTGCTCTGCTGGTGACAAAAACAAAGATCCGCAACAAAATGAAGCTGGACTGTACATCTTGACCAGCTTTCACTATCTGAAGCTGGACGGGTATTATGTAAGCTCTACTAATCAAATACGATCTGCGGCTTCAAGGCTTCAGCGCTTGTGTTGTCCTTTTGTTTTCGTGTTCGTCTTCTTACCCGGTGTGCGCTCCCTTCGCCGTGATCAACCAACTAGCCCACAAGTATATTTCAACATTTTAAGCAAGGAAAACTGCTTAACATTTAATGTTCGCGCTTACTGATTGGCTGGAATGTTCCAAACTTACTCTGTATCTGGCAAGAACACCATCTACTGTACCTAAAGTATAAGCATGGCACACTTCATTAATTATAATTTATTCATATATCTGTACGATCCGTGACTTCGCAATTGAAGACTTAAGCAAGAGGAAAAACTGCTCTTACGTATATGGTATTCCTTATTCAAGATGGTATTATTTATTCTTCAATAATTGAAACCCTATCTCATAACACCACTTCTGTTCCATTTGGCTACAAATTTGGCGATAAAATTAAATGACATGGCTACTTTGGCTACTTTTAGCTTGAGTTCTGGCTACTTTTCAAGTCCAGCCAACGGCAACCCTGCCTATGACGTAGCTGGAAAAATGCTAGCGCCTGCCTACGAGTTGCCATTAGAAACTTCGCCTTGCGATGCCGCTTACTATTGGATACGCAGCGCTGTTTTTTCTTATCAGACGCCGATTCTGATGCTTGTTTTATAATAATAATAATATCATCATCATTATTATTGTATGTGAATGCATCATTTTAATTTTATGTTATTAAAAATAAAGCATATATATGAAACAAAATGGCCGCCATTGCAAGATGTGCGTCTCCTCTTGTGGTCTTTATAGATTTACGCCACTGCTCGGCACAGTACATATATTAGCTTTTTGGTTAGAAATAGCATAGCCCAGAAAGTTTTAAAGCGTACGTTCAAGGAACACTGTCTCAGCTGAAAACGTACATTATATTCACTGAAAGTGTCGCGAACCAACAAGCCCAGCAACAAATGCTCACAAGAAATAGTCTGTTTCACGTTTATCTGAGCACTTGGAGTACATGAGAAGACTATATAAGATTAGGACGAAAAGGAGAAAAAAAAAAGAAAAAGCTCGGAGCGCGAAATTCACGTTCTATTTTGATGCCGTACATTCAGCTGTTCCAACTGGCCCAAGGATGAGTGTAATTCATAGCGAAAATACATAATACTTATTTTTATTGTGACCATTTTCAGCGACTAAACCATATTGTAAGGGTACGCTCGGCGGAATACACCGTGTATTAACATCATTTTCTTTTTGCAATAAATACGCTTAAACCAAGTTTTATGCGCAATCTATCAGTCACGCTTGAGTTTTGCGACATGGCAAATACCACAATTGCCGTCAAGGTCTAACAATAAACAGGTATAATTTTTAAAAATATTTGATTTCTCTCACATGCGTGACACGTTCACTCGAAATGCATGCCCAGTCTGTTCAGAAGATAGATATTTAAAAAGCCGAGCAAATGGAAGGGTATGTAGCGCGTTGTTTTCGATCACTAAGCAGAGCGAACGGATAAGGTGAAGTACCCTGTCGCGTGTGAGCTTTTCCGGCAAACTTCGCGTAGGTTATTGCAGAAACGAGTGTTCTTCGAGGGGGGGCGAATTCTTTGCGACCAACTCTATGCGTTCTTCGACGTTTTTCCCGCAAGGAATGCAACAATGAACGAGATACCCAGATCACGTTCAGTTGCTACTGAGGTATACTTCCTCGAATCTGCATGGCGCGTTAGAAAAGCGACGAAATACTCCTGGGGCCTGTGGTAATGATAAAAGCCCGGTCACACTGCGCGTTCAACGCGCGCGCACCCGAAGCGCTTGGAAGGGATATGGCGGTGGGAGGTCACGTGATGGGAGTAAGCCAATCGCATCGGCGGCGGTGCGTGGAAAACAGATGCGATACTCTGAAAATTTTCCAGTGGTTTTACTACCATCATCAGCAAGCTCGGTAGCCTGACCAGGCCCCGGAGACTCTCAAGTTCCAGCGATGGCCGCAGAGGGCGAAAAAATCGACCACGGCTAGTTTCATCGAAATGCGCGTATAGTGGAACTACTGACTCCTCTTTTAGCGGTCGGATAAGTTAGTTCAGATTTTCCGTGGTAGGGGCGCTCAACGAGGCCAAATATTTTGTTTTAGAATGTGTCAAAAGATTGTTGGAAGCTTAGTTACCGTGTCATTTTTCATAAAGATAGTAGGTATCGGTTTTGTTGTTACTTCTAGAATTACTACAAGAGCTTGATTGTTTGAGAACAAGTATTGAGATTACACTGACGCTCGAAAAGCAGCAGCCCATTGGCATCGGTTGCGTTTCGGTCGGTTAATTCATTCAAATTGTACCGCGGTCGTTTTCTGTGATCGGCATCACGCAGCTATGGTAACGCAACTCCGTTTCAGATCGGCTTTGATATATCAATGCGAGTTTGTGTGTCAGACTTACCATGCCGCTACCTCAAGGCGAACGTGTCTAAAGCCTGTGAATCATCTCAGCTGCGGCGCTTCACCGACTTTATAAACGTCGGGCTGCACAGCTTCCAGCGTGAAAATTCAACGCCGGCAAAGTGCTCAGCGACTACCTACGAAAACGGAATAACGATGCACGTTCTGCGCGTGGGCACCGGTGAGTGAAAATGCACTGCTTTGCACTTGAACATAGTCTTTTTTTTTTTTTTTTTTTTTTTTTTTTTTTTTTTTTTTGCATGCGCAACGGTTTTTGTCAATTCATAAGGTTTTACGACTTGTCCATCCAGCTGATGAGATGCACAGCTTGTGGGTTCTAATGACATTTTCTCAGCAGGGGCGGGGCGCGGGGGGGGGGGGGGGGGGGGCTGGAGCCCCCCCCCATTCCCAGAATTTTCGCCTGCTCCTCCCCCCCCCCCTGGTAAAAAAATCCTGGCGCCGCCCCTGTTTCTCAGATCGCTTACTGCGTTCTCACATTTGCAGATAATGTCTGTACTGCTTAACCTTGCCACATAGATCACAGCATAAGTTTTACCTGTTTCTGCGTAAACGAGTCCACTGCGAGATATGCTCTTAAATTCAATGCATGGTAAAGCCAAGTGAACTTACAGTATGTGTACACATTTGAACATTTTCATAAGCAGGGACAGTTACATTTTCATATACCATATAGTTTATCCAGTTGGGCAATTAACTAGCTTTGTCCACTGATGGGCATCTCTAAAACAAATTCACAAACATATCGTTTTCGTGCAGTGTTCTCATATACATTCTTCTTAGACATGAATCACAAGTACATTCACTCTTCTACTATAGTAACCATGACTGCTTTTTGCTCTTTCAGCCCAACCACAGCCTCCAAGGAACTACTCATATCGGCATACGCTTGGATGCTTTATCTCTGAACCTACCTCAGGTTAGCAGAGAATGTGTCATCACTGAAAGTAAACTCATGGGCCAAAATCCTCACAAGGTATGGTTGTAGATGCTTTAATTATGGAACCAATTTTTGTTTAAACATTTCTGTCTTACTCTTTCTCATGACTTGGTTTTTTTTTTCTTTTCAGGAAACTGTACAAAAGAGAGATCATTGGTTTCCAAGCTACCCACATCAAGTCGTAAGAAGCTCAACAGTTGCCGCAGTGACAACCCCATGGGCCACCAATATTTACAAGGCATACAAACGCAAGCCTTAGGTATACTGAAAAGCAGTGATATTGTACAGTATGTCGAAGCAGTACGAAATTGGGTGCACCAATTATTTTCTTGCTTCATGAATTACTCAATTTAGAGGAAATGTGCACGCTTCAAATTTTTTGGATAGTGCATGTGATGGGGTGCACATACCGTACTTCACTCTACGTGTCAAACTTTGGATAGAGTATCACATATAACTAGGTAGCAAATGGGCCAGTAGTAGTGCATATTTAGCAGCACTGCTTTTTTAGTATAGATTGCTGTGAATGCGAAGACTGTTGCAAAGGAATGGCAAGAACAGCTATGGTAGTGCTGAAACGAAAAGTTACTGGTACCACTTACTTGTTGGGAGTGATATTGTGAAGGTTCTAAAATAGGAAACTGTGTGCAAGCACTCGTCCCTTCATTAAACAAGACATGTCGTGCAGTGGTCACCTGGAGATGAGTGGATTTAAGGGCACCTCAGTATATAAGTATTGTTGGATGGCACTTCCAGGTCACTACTCTGGAATACATAATGTTTGATGATGGGCGTAGGTGAATGAAAGCATGTGCATAAGGATATTTTGGGCAGTATTCTATGGAACAGGCTGAGGAATTTGTAAAGCATCTAAAAAATTCTTTTTTAGCTCTGTTCAATGAACATTGCCAATACATTAATGGGATGATATGTAAACACACACTGTCCAGAAAAGAGGGTACATCACCGTTGCATTTGTGCAAGCAATTTGTTTCGTATGTGAAGCTGAGCCACAGACAAATAGCAAATACAGTAAAAGCTCATTAATTCGTACTCGAAGGGGAATGTGAAATTGTTCAAATTAGTGGGCAGGCACTAGAATGAACAGACATTGGGCCACAATGCGTGGGCAGAATCCAAAGAAGCCACATCTGGGCTCTTTATCACGAACTAGGCGCTACTACACGTTTGTGGTATGTGAATTCGTAAATTAAGTTCATGGAGCTCTAACAGCGAACAAAATTGATCAGTCTGTGATACGCCAAAAAAAAAAGCATCTACGTGCATTGCGAGCAGTGAGCCTTAATGTCGAAATATAGGATATTTATGCTCCTAAACACGTTTATTTACATGACAGAGTTAACACAATCAAAATTTAAGCTAATCGGTAATTTGCATTCACTTGCGTTTCTTCCATCGTGACTCCATGAGCATTGTTTGTAGCTTGCCCACAGGCTCCAGTGCAGCATCTGAAATCTCATCTGCTGAGAAATGATGCTGTTTTGTTGCTTTGCATCTCTAGTAAATTTAGTTTGGTTTGATGTTGCAACATATTGTGATCACTCTGGGCAGACTTCTGCGAGGAGCGACGAACACCAGGGGCTCCCAGTTCGAGCTAACTGTTGTTGATACCAACGCGCTCGAATTATTGGGAAATTCCCCCTAGAAATACACAGGGCTGTGCCGGGACCAGGGCATCAGTTCGAATTAATTGTAACTTTGAATTAACTCGGTTTGAATTAATGAGCTTTTACTGTAATAATATTTGTTCACGATAACAGACTGACACGACATAGAGTTTTTAACAGAGCATTAATTGAGTGCACTCAATAGGTGTAATCAGAATTCATTAGAGTTGACCAGTGTTTGTGCATGTTGAAGATTTGAATGTGTACTGAAAGCTATTTCCTTGGTATTGCTGTGAGCTATGTAGCCAAAAAAGGCTAGTTTTGCATGATACTCATGTTAAGAGTGAGGCAGAGAGTTAGGAGGTAGTGAAGAATGAAAATGTGAATTCAGCATCTGCAATCGTCCATCGTATGAGCAGTGTCTTTGACGACTATGTACCGTTGGCACCAAAAAAAACAGACTCATTTATTTATTTGTCAATGCAAAGCATAACAATTTTACAAGGGTTATTCAAAAAGTAAGGGCTGTTTGGTCCCAAACAAATAAATATTCATTAGCAAAGGTTTTTATTGGCGGGCTTAGTTCAGCACAAACCTACTTCACTTTTCTACATAACCACCGTTAGCTTCTAAGCACTTTTCATACCACCACACTAGTTTCTTTAGTCCCTCAACATAAAAGTTCGCTACCTGGGAATTGAACCTGCTGACAGCAGCGGTATTCAATTTCTTGCTGTCTTCAAACTGTTGTACCCTGAGCCACTGTTTCAAGTGAAAAGATAGGAAATAGTCAATTGGTGCTGGGTCGGGACTTAGGGTGGGTTATCAGTGTTCCCAACCAATACCTTGAATCTTCTCATTGGTTCTGGCTGTGGTGCGAGGACGCATGTGGTCATGGAGGAGGATGATTCCAGACGAGAGTTTGCCACGTCGTCGATTTCTTATCATACATTTTTGCTTGGTGAGCGTTTCACGGTATACGTCAGCTGTAACTGTGGCCCACATTTTGTGAAATCAACCAAAAGAATGCTCTTTTCGTCCCTGAAAATGGTAGCCATCATTTTCTGACTGGAGTAAACAAATTCCTTGAATTTTTTTTTGTTTTTGTGACGGGGAATGGAACCACTGCATTGATCATTGTTTTGTTTCTGAAGTGGCATAGGATATCCAAGTATTGTCATATGTAACAATGTGTGAAAACAAAGCATCTCTGTCTTGTCGGTAGCCGTCCAAAAATGCTCGTCCACTTGACATTCTTAGGTGTTTGAGTTGGTCAGTAAGAATTTTTGGTACCCAGCTTAAACAAATTGTGATATCTGAGCATTTCAGCTAAAATCGTGTAAATTGTAGTGAGACCAACAAGGGAAACTTTATCTGACAGACCACTAACTGTTAGTCATTGATCTAATTGCAATGCCCTGTCCACTTGAATAGTTTCATTGGTCTGGATGCTTGGCCTGCCGCTCTGCTCTTTGCCGTACACATTTGTGCAGCCGTTTCTGAAGTCTCGACACCGTTTTCTGACCTTTCTTTCACTCATCACTGTTGGTCCGTAGACTAGGCACAACTACCCATGAATTGGAGGAGTTGATGATTCTATTGCATGCAAAAATCAAATTACAGCGAGCAACCTCACAACAGGCGGGAGGAACGATTTTTCGCAAACATTGTCGTCTGCATTTCCCGACAAGCAGATGACTACTGAGCCAGAACAATAACTTCAGCACTTTCGCGGAGAATTAACGGATGGTGATGTGCATATTAATCTTTAATCTGACGTGTAAATATTAAAAGGTTAGCAAACTGCCCTTACTTTATGAATAACCCTCGTAAAAAGGTTAATTATACAGATTGGACAGAAATTATTACTTACTGCCTATTTTTCCAACATTGTGACCGTGACTTTCAGCACTTCCTAGCTGTCTAGTGTACTAATGTTCCATATGTCCCTATTGTATGTGCATATGTCATGTGCAATGTATTGCGAGTGCTGTCCACTGGTGTATCGTTTCTTTTTGCAAATGAGGGCTTTTAGGAACACCCACAGGCATCCTCTATCTCATGTGTCAGCTGATCAACAGTGGGCGAGCAAGGGTATAGCTCAATTCTGTAAATTTATCTTCCTTGAGAACCTTCACAAGAATGTTCACTTGCTGAAATGTTGGATTCAGGCTAAGGCTTTCATTATTCGCCAACTGTTACTCAATTGAAGTGTTTATGTCAATGCAACCTCTTCGACTCTTTGAAACATAAACCAAGTTTGCTTTTCAACAGAATCCCGTAAATGGTGTTTTCCCAGGATAGACGAGGTTAGCACAAGTGAAAGTTGAACTAGTTGTCGGAATTAGTCGTAGTAAGATCGGACGCGCAGGCACGAACACAATATTACGCACAATAACGAGAACGCGTTATGTGCAGGAATATCTAGCATAACAGCGTGGTTTCACTTTTCTTTTTTTTTTTTTTTTTCAGCGCGATGTGCCTCTCGCCAATGTTCTGTCAAACTATTACATTGCGGCTCAGGCTAATTTTACTGACACTGCATCTTTTGAGGGCAGTTTTAATGCTGTTTGTTTATTACAGCTCAAATCATCAAACGCGCATGTGTAGTGAGAAAGACAGCGGGCAGCACTGTACAGTACGTACGCAAGTACTGTGCTTGGGTCACCCACAACGCGTCGTTCAACGTATTATAAATGGTATACTGAACGAGCCAAGAGACACAGTTGCTCGATTTCAGCAGGGAATTTTATTAAACAGATGGCTAATACTGTTTTTTTTTGTGTATTGTTCAACTCTGTGACTGACAGTGCTCCTTGTTTACATGTATACTGCCACATTCACGATTGCCAATAAACAATGTAAGCTTACTTGCTTGGCGTGTTTTTTTGCCAGTTGAGGCCTCGCGGTCACCTGGCGACTTAGGGGAAATATTTGTAGTAACATTAGGCTGCCGTGCGCGCGAATACTATCCCGCGGCAGCGGTGAATAAACGCCCGCAACCTGCGGGCGCGCACCGCGACCGCCCGCATATGGTGTACTAGAAGGGGATAGTGGGCCGTCTTCAGAGCAAACCAATGGGACAGTGGTGGTCGCTTTTGCGATGACGCCACCAGTAGGGCGCTGCGATCGAACGGTGTGCCTATGGCGCGAATTTTGAATTTGTCATGCGGGGCCTAGTGCTGGTTAAGGCAGATAAACATCATTCTTTCGCACAGTTTTGTTTGTTTCTAGGTTTCATACCATTATGTGACTAACCGCCGACAAATATGAAAAGTCTTAAACGTGCCCCCCACACAGAGTGCGATTGTGGAAGTGAACAAGTACACTTACTTGAGTTCGCTTAAGTCCACATGACGGCCACGTTTTGTCGCTTCGTACGTGAAAGAAGAGCTCAAAATGCGGGGTAACACAAGGGCTTCAAAGTTCTTCACACGCTGGGTAACGTCAGGGAACGAAACAATCATAACGTACGTGCGCGGCACTACATTTCTAATCGTCTGCTTTCAATGCTTGTATTGAGCGTCGTCTGCACATAGTGCAGACGGTAAAAGATTTCGTTGTTTGCTCATGTAAGCCTTGTGTTTGCATAATGCGATAAAAGGAAACATTTACTAGCTGAAATTAATAAATGAACTCTGCAGATGGTAATAAGAGCGAAAGACCATTGCTGAATGATGCGGGTGTTTTTCGATCGTCTGATAATGTGTATCTGATGTCCGCAAGATTCTCAACGGTGCTCCCCTGGCTACCGCCTCTTTCTGTCGCCATTGCCAACAACACAAGAGAACGCCGCAGAAACGAAGTGTCAGCGAAGATAGGGCGAAGCACTCGTGCACCAACTAGTGTAAGTTTAAACAAGGCCTCCGTGAAAGCCGAGCCCATCTCGGAGGCCGTATATTATCCGCTGTCATACAATGACTCCAAGCTCCAGCGAGTGGTGGCGCCACCAGTACACCGTAGCCCGCACCCGCCAGCAATGCAGCAGCCATATTGCCCCAGCGTAATGATGATGGATGGATGGATGCTATGAGCGTCCCCTTTATAACGGGGCGGTGACATGTCTGCCACCAGGCTCGAAAAAAACTTTCTTTTTATGGTGGCCTAATGCCTTATCTACATTGATTAAATCTATGTTATTACAGCAAAGAAAAATATAAGTTCACGGTCCATCTCTCTGCTTCTTAAGGCAGAATGACCTTATTTTCCCCCTTCTTCATTTTTGTCCTTTATCTCTACTTTTCTGCCACCAATACTCTAACCGTCTCTTACTTATTTCTATCGCGGACGTGTTCAGCTTTCCATTGTTGTCCCTAAAACCCAAGGCTTCATGTAGACTCGTGTCCACACGTATATCTGGGTGGATATCGCCACATTCAATCAGTACATGTTCCATCGTTTCCTTAGTTCCCCCCACAGCATGTACATTGTTCTTCTTCGTTACAGAATCTCGCTTTATAGCTACGCGTTCTAAGGCAACCCGACCTTGCCTCAAACAGTAAAGCGCTTCCCCTTGAATTATCATAAAACCTCTCCCTCCTTATTTCGTTTTTTCCCTTTCGGTAGTCACTGAGAGCCGGCTTCTTTTCCATCGCTGTCATCCAATAAGTCCTCTCCGCCTCTCTGACTTTTCGCTTAATGCTCCTTGTTGCCATGTCGCCCACACTGCTAGCCGTATATTTACTGGTGAGCCTCCTAGTTCTTTTTCTCCACTGCGTGTCGACGCTTTTTCTATACAAATACCTGAAAACCTTCCCTGCCCATCTACTCTCCTTCATTTTCCGCAGCCTCTCTTCAAATCTAATTTTGCTCTGAGCTTCCCTCACTTCAAAACCTGTCCATCCCATATCACCCTTTACAGCCTCATTTGTCGTCTTCCCGTGAGCGCCCAACGCGAGGCGTCCCACAGTCCTTTGATTTACATCCATTCCAGATTGCACCTCTGACTTCATGCACACCACTGAGTTCCCAAATGTAAGCCCCGGAACCATCACACCCTTCCACAGCCCTCGAAGCACCTCGTACCTATTGTATCCCCATAACGCTCTGTGCTTCATGATT
The DNA here is from genome assembly GCA_030522465.1 of Rhipicephalus appendiculatus. Lineage (NCBI taxonomy): Eukaryota > Metazoa > Arthropoda > Arachnida > Ixodida > Ixodidae > Rhipicephalus > Rhipicephalus appendiculatus. Next base: position 122,885 of record JALIZH010016147.1, read on the forward strand.
GCAGCATTCCTCTTTCCCTTTGTTACCGATGCTTTCTCTTGTACCTCCATATATCTATCCCCCCTCATTTACCCACACTCCGAGGTACTTGTATTCGCTTACCCTCGGTATTTCTTGGCCCTGTATTAAGACCGCATGGTCTTCGTGATCATTGAATACCATCAATCCACATTTTGTTGCACTAAAACCTAGTCCTAGAGCCTCGCCCTCCCTTCCGCATATATCTGCCAGCCGCTGTATATCATCTTGACTGTCCGCAAATAAGACAATATCGTCAGCATAAAATAGACCTGGAAGCTTCTGCTCAACCATCGCGCCTGCCTGTTTGTGTGACAGATTAAATCCAATGTTGCTACCTTCTAGCGCTTTTTCCATCCTCACCATGTACAGCATGAATAACAGCGGGGACAAAGGACATCCCTGTCTCAGCCCCTTGCTAATGTCAACGCTGTCCTTGCTGCTTATTCCTTCCCATTCTACACAAACTGTATTTTCTCGGTATATCTCCCTCAAAAGCTGTATACAGTCGTCACCTATGCCCACTTCCTTCAATATATCCCACAAAATTTCCTGATTAACATAGTCATATGCCCCGGTGATGTCTAGATAAGCTACGTATAAGGGCCTGTTTTCTATTTTTTTCTAGTTTTATCAGCGCCATCTCTAGGTCGGATACTTTAGTTCACAACGCCACCGCTACCCTTATTTGTGTTGCATTGTCAAAGGTACAGTTTCCCTTCTCTACATAGTAGTATAGGTGTTCTGTGGCCTGACGTCGGCCTGTATGCCTGTATCTTCGGGGGTGCTCGTCGGTAGATGAGGTGTTCTCTGGGTAGGTCGGTAGCTGTGCCGTTCGGGCTGGTGCAAATTACGTGAGCGTGTGGTGCTGTTGGTGGGGCACGTCGACCCGCGGGTGATGGCGGCTGCTACTCGGGGCCGTCGAGTCATTCGGTGAGTGCCTGTGTTCGCGGAAGGCCTGCGACCGCCTCCACCATGATATTCAGCTCGGCCGACATGCTGAGCCAGCAGCAGCTGAAGCGGCTCTCCGAGCACAAGTACAGCTGCTCGGGCTCGTCGTTCGCGGACCCGTTCATGCAACCCTTCTGGAACTGGGTGACCAGCAAGTGCCCGCTCTGGCTGGCGCCGAACCTCATGACGCTGTCGGGACTGTTCGTCAACATTGCCACATCGCTGCTGCTCGTGTGGTACAGCCCGACGGCCACGCAAGAGGTGAGCGTTTCTTTCATTCCGTCACTGCTGGGGACACTCTCGGCATCGCCCGATGACGACGCCGGAGGAGGAGGAGGTCTCGGCCGACTTGGCTGCCTTGAAGGTCTCTTCAGTTCTCGCTAGGTGCGCCCGTCCTTGCATCGGCGACCCAAAATGCTGGTGCCGTATTGCGCAACTCCCCCACCCTTTGCCGCCACTCTTTCGCAATCCGGCAAAGTGGCGATATTTTATTTCAGCCGTAGTTGTAACGACGGCAGCACGCCGTCCACGTCATGAACAGCACCCGGATCGAAACGCCTGATTGTATGGCCGCCCGAACTTAGCTCGCGTGTTGTGCGGAAACACGTGCTCGCCTCTGTCGCGAGCGCTCCTAGATGCGGGCTTTAGGCGGGGCTCTGTAATTAACACATGCGGAAATGCTTGCAAAAGTAACGCGCCGTGTCTTCGCGGACTGTTTTGACTCGCTGGCGTAAAAAATTCGAGGAGGCGGTGAATGGCGATGAATGAAATTCGAACATTTTAGCTTATAATTTATTTTTATCTGTCCAAAAATGTCTATATACTGAGTCAGAAAGCTCTGGTGAATTGGTTGGCCAATGATTATGCAAGCATTCATAGCAATCTAAGTGAACGTTTGAAAACTTCATGGCTGGCTCGCAGTACTTCCTCATTGCTCGGTTTCTGATAAGCAGGGCCACTGTTTCTTTTTAATATGGTAAGCCTGGTCGTAATAAAGTGCTCATGAGATAATTTCCTTTTTGTCAGCTATTGCATCACGTCTGTGTTATTATCGCTCGTGCTTGTTAGCAGCATTACCGTGTTAAAGGGAATATGCACTGAAACTCCGCCGCATTGTGGCGCTGCGGTGCGCCACATTGAGGTCTTCACGCAGCAGACGGCCCGTGCTTGCCACTGTGTTTATATGATGGGTGTTGTGTGGTGTTCCCAAGCCTTCCGTGTCCTCGTGTGTTGCATTTACATTTAAAATATAAGACGGTGGCACAAGACGGCAGCGCTTGTATACGTCTCTTCTTCCTGATTCGTCCTTGTCCCATCTTGCGCCACCGTCTTATATTTTAACTATGCACCAACTAGCCCAGCAACAAATTTTATTGCATTTACATTACTGCAGCGTTGGAAGTGCCCTCTACTACTGCATGCTGCATGGACTTGTAAAAGTGCCCAGGCTCGTCGAGTTACATTAAATCAACGATCATCAACAGGGTGGTTTACGGTTGCTCCAACCGCACAAACAACAAGCTCAACGACGAAAATTTTCAATGAGTAGGCTTCTATGTGGTGTCGAAAGTCATACTAGGACAGTGTGTGAAGACAACGGAGCAGTCGTCAAGGCGCAGAGCTCTATGGCTGAGCAGAATTCGTCGCGAAGACCTGGACGAATCAGCGTTGTATTACCGAGTTTGTGAGACGCACTGCTTCAACATGTGAGCATGCTACACCGAGGTCAGCTATGCACGTGCAGTGTGCGCACAGAACGTCTCCGTGGGCTTGAGGGCCTGGCCTTTCATTTGACGCAAAAAAAGAAAAAAAAAAGAAGAAACTGAGAATTTTCGTGTCAGTACCCCTTTAATCAGTCGCCACGGCAGCAGCGGCTTTTCCTTGAATGCCTGTGAGCGGGGGACCTGCGCAGCGACGGTAAGATAAATCAGTGTTTAGCTTACGTGATTAGTGAGGAGGGCAACATCAGGCGCGAAAAACATGAGGAACATATCGGCAACAATTGCCAACCGATCTAGTGAATAGTCACAAGAAAGTCTGATGGGCTGGGTGCCACATCGGCGATTGTTTACTTGCTCTATCCCTAACTTTACGGATAGCTAGAAAAAACCGCCAAGTCACTGACAAGTGGTACATTATGTACAGCCTACCTTTGCAACGACGACAACGAAGAACTTCACCCGTGGTTGCTTCACGAGACCGCTGGTGACGTAAATATGAGCCTTCGAGGATTTGTAACTTTAATTTCTCCCGCATCACGAAGTTTGTCCCGTGAACCAGAGAGCCGATGATGTCCGCTCGATACACTAGGATAACTGCCAACATCGTTCGTGAAGTAGTCGTCGGATAGCGCCAAGGAGTCTCGCCACTGCATTTTGCGGCTTTGGTGATGTACCTGTTGCGCACGGGGTCAGGCGGCGACTTTGCGTAGTCACTTGAGCTGCATCTTTCACAGCAGTAACATGGCTGCATCGGTTGCATTCGTTCCAGGTTGCAGGATCGGTTGCATTCATTCCATTATCAACACGTATAGCAACAACGTGTTGCTGCCCGGTAACTTATTCAAGTTCATACAGCTCGCAGTAGTAATGGAAACTTCCAACGCCGCAGTATTCTATAATGCAACACTCGAGAACACGGAAGGCCAGGGAACACCCCACAACACCGTCACACAAACACATCAAACACAGTGGCCAGCATGGGCCGTCTGCTGCGTGAAACATCAAAAATGGCGCCAGGCCGGGTACACCGCAGCGCCACATTGCGGCTGAGTTTCAGTGCATACTCCCTATATGCAAATAGAAATAAAGTGAACCAGACATGAAAAAAAACGTCAAGATGGGGACCGTGCCATTGAAAGCTTGATGTCCTAGAATATCTTTATGAAAAAATTTGAACATGCACCAAACAAACCAGTTGCCATGGCACCAGTGATAGCAGAGCATTTAGTAGTCAAAGTTTAGTGTAACTGCAGCAGAAATTGAAGAAGAAACAAAGAATAATTCAGTTTATAGTTTTGGTGTAATCTTTTAACAGTTTTCATTTATTTGACACACTGGTTTCTTACTACACGAGAAAATTTGGGTGCACATTTTCGTTCCAAATCTTTCATGTAGACTGGACGTGTACACGAATGCTGTATTCTGGATATTTCCATGCATTTTGTTCATCAAGGTGCAGAGAACGGGGCTCACTCATGCTGTGAGATTAATCATGAATATTTGTAACGCTGCATATGCAAAGCTGGTTTTTGTTTGTCAGATTGCACGCATTAATAGCGCTGTTGTCGCAATTCGCCTCTTTCATTTACCTGTGCTGCCCTCTGCCGCTTCGGTAGGAGCTGGGATAACCAGTATTGCCAGAAGCAAAGCCTCCGAGATGAAGAGTTGTTTCGCCACTTTTCCGCTAGGGGAGATCGCATGCACCCAGGCGTCGTGAAAAGGCGGATTACAGCATGACTGCTTTCCTTTTTTTGTGTGTGTATATGTTGTTCTAGAGTTGCAGATCAGGCTTTTGAAGCTCATTTCAATCACTTTTAACTTCCATGGAATACATTTGCAATCCTTTTCTGTCTATTTAATGTGAGCTTGGCCAGAGTGATTTTTCCAACTTGCAGGTATCTAGTTCAGGAATACTGAGGTTTCTTTGTTCTAGTGGCTTTGCTGGTTTAGCAACTTTCATGTGCTGGTGAGGGACTTTTTCTTTTCTTTTTTTCTGGTGCGGACAAGCAATAACCTGTTTGGCTGACAAACACTGTAGTGCTGTTCTCTTTGAGATCTTTTTTTCAGTCCATTCTGTGACAGTGCAGTGCTTGCCTGAGTCTGATGAACTGACTCATGGTAGCTGACTCATGGTAGCATGGAAGCCAGCATCCTATTTATCACACCACTGATTGCGCATTGCGGCTGATATGTGCAGCGTGAAGAAAATGTCCTTGTTGCTACTTCATACAGCATGAGAGTTGTAAATGGGCATGCATGCTGTTTCTGCCACACCTGTATTTCATTGCGACCGCACTGTACGCCACTCTTCAGACATCCATGCAGGAAGGGCTTGTGCCCAGGGCTGTACCCAGGATTTTTTTCCGGGGAGTGTTTACATGTAGAACGGCTAACTTTGGCAACTGGTGGTCAATGTGAAGGCGCGTAAATACTCTAGTATTACCGGAAAAGTTAAAGCATGAAAAAATTTCAGGGGTGTCAGAACCCCCCTCAACTCCCCCCCTACTGCCCTGCTTGTGCCATATCTTGAATGATTCAGAAAATTGTAAAATTCACCCGAACTAGGGAGTTGTGAGACTGTCGCAAGGGGCACTTGGCCGAGTCACCTCTCTAGGAAGAGTTTCATCCACTCATTCTCATCATTCCACACTTTTTTTTCGCTCAAAAACCCGACACGCCTAGACAGTCACACTTGTGGCTCAAGACATGGAATTTTTCTTCATAAGGTGTGTCGGTGTTTCTTATCTGCAGTGGAGGTGTGTGGCCTGTTGGACCCCCTCAAGTTGATAAGAGCTGCTTCTGCCTAGCATGATCGTCCTTATCTCTGACCACTTGCCGCTTCTGTGGTGGAGCTCAGTGCGTTGCACGTGGCCTCTCAATGAAGTTTTTTTTTTTTTTTTGTTTTGTTTTTTGTCTTGGCAGAGAAGGTGTGGCTCTTGTACGTCAAAGGACGCCGTGTCGGAAGTGCACAGCCAGCAACAAGACAAAGAAAATTTGTACAATCAATTTCACTTCTCAACAGCCCCTTGCAATATCTGATGTATACTGACAGGCATAATATACAATGGGGAAGAAACTTGAGCGCTAAAATTGCCCTTTTGTCTGCAAAAGGGCTTGACGAGCTCACCTTTCATAAACGGTTTAACGAGCAACTGAGATGTTGTGCAGTGGCAGCATTCTTAAGCAGGGTTGCCAGGTTTGGCCACTTTATGCCAATCTGGCTACTTTTTTAGGCTGGTGGTGAAGGAAAAAACATCTTGGCTACATTCTGGCTACTTTCTTGTTCCCTCAATTTGAGTCAAATTATCAATATCTGGTAATGTTACAGCTGCTGGTTTTAGAGTAAGTGGTATGAAAAGTATGGCTGCCAAGGCGTATTTTGAGCTCCTAAAATTGGATTTGGCACTTGCATTACATAGAAGTCAAGGCTGTTGTGTACGTGGCAAGGGCTCAGAGAAAATTGCCTCATTGGGCCTCATTTTTCAGACCACCGATACCATTGGCGTAGCCAGGGAGAGGGGAGGGGTTAGGGTGGTTTAATCCCCCACTCCCCCCGAAATATTTGAACTTTGCATGTGTAAATATACATGCCGACATACCGATGCACGAACATACAAAAGTGTGGTTGAGCCGCCTCCTCCCGAAAAAATTTGTGGCTACGCCCCGGACCCATACTGCAGCATGCGACTTCAAACCATAATGCGATGTGAAAAGAGTGGTCGAAAGTGCTTTGCCCTCATAGACATTAGAAATTGCATATCCGTCGAACTGCTTGTGTCATTCCCTATCGGATTAGGTACGGATTGCGATTCAGGACTATTGACACTTCGAACTTCAATGATAATGATACGTGGTGTTTTGCGTGCTAAAACCACGGTGTGATTATGACATGCACCATAACGGAGGGCGCCAGAAATTCCATGCTTGGGCTTCATTATCGTGTCAGAGATGATTGCAAAAGCGACTACACTTTATGCGTTCATCACGGCAACTGTGATGTTGAGCACATTCATGTCATACTCATTTTTATTGTCACCACTAGAGTGTTACCTCTGGCCCTTCCAAGAAAATGACACACAATACGCATGAAGGATGTCTTTGTGCAACTTCCTCATTCTGCACAAAATGATTGCTAAGGCCATCAATTTGTGCTTGAATGGAGGAATTCTGATTTTGAAGTGTTCGTTCTGTACTTACCTTTATCTCCAACTAAAGGCTTTCGTGATAGGAGTAAAAATGGCACAGTTTTCACAGACGCGTGACTACTTTTGGCTATTTGTATGGCCTTTGGCTCATGTTGGCTACTCTCTGGCTTGTTTTTCCAATTTTTTGGCTTTTGTTTGTCATTTTGACCAGGCAACCCTGTCAAGTGCTACTGTCAGTTTGGAGATGTTATTGAATTGAGTTATGTAAACTCTGCCGCCTTCAATTGTTTGATAAGGTGCACATCAAAGAACTTTGCATGGTTGAAATTAATACAGCTTTTCTTATTAGTGTGCCTCAAAACCAAATCATGGTTATGGCATGTGCCCCTCCCCCTAAAAAAAAAAAAAGGAAAATTTTCTTTTCAGCTGAAATTGCTGGCAGTAATAATATACTATAGTTACCCAATTCTTAATTCCCTCATACATATTTGGGGTTTAAAATATTCGTTTCACATTTTGGGAAGCTTTGAGAAATATCTAAGAAGTAAGGTACTTGACGAAGGCACCTGAATTAATGTCCTTGGCAAACATTTCAGCCACTCATCATCATCATCTCCATGAGAATTGAAACTTGATCTAGTTGGTACGGATTCATCTTGATTTTAGCCGCGCACTGAGGGATGAAGACTAAGAAAAAAAAAGGTGCACAACACTGGCGCTAACTTGCAACTGATTTTATTAGGAAAAAAAAAAACTTCCCCATCTCCCGCTATAGGGAACCATATGTGGATGCGAAGCAGCGGGGAAATAATTAGCTTGAGCGGGAGGAACGTCGCCACTCTCGTTTCACGGCAGCGGTCCGGGTGCTCATCGCGGCGCTGCACAGGAGAGAGAGAATGAGGCGCCCGCGCTCCGTCATTTTCATACCGCGGAACTAACGTGGTGCCCCCCAGCAGAGTATGCAGCTGTTGCACCACCTGTTGTGTGCGCCGCTCCGTAGAGGATTCCTAGAGGAGAAGACGGGGGGGGAACCATAGGAGAGGAGAGAGGGGGGAGGGGTCGTGCATGCGCTGTGGGGGGTGCGGGACGCGGGACCCGCTCCGTAGAGTAGAGGATTGCTAGAGGAGAGGGGGGGAGAGGACGCGCATGCACTGTGGGGGGGTGTGGGACGTTCCGTAGAGTAGAGGATTCCTAGAGGAGAGAAAGGGGGTGAGCGTAGGAGAGGAGAGAGAGGCGGAGGGGACGCGCATGCGCTGTGGTGGTGTGGGACGCGGGAAGGAGGGACGGACTAAGCCCCCCTCCAAACACATGCAAGCAAGATCAAGGAATGGGGTCAACCTGGGCGACAGACACCACCTGCCTAGCCATTGCTAAGCAGCCTCTCTGTGCTCTCGGCCATGACTCTGATGACTGTGGTAGTGGTTGACGGCCTTCATATTACTAGTGTTCTGGATCGCCTAATGGGTGCTTCCCTACTTCGTGAAAGTGGCCGGACGCGGGACGTGGGAGGGACGGACATAGCCCCGAGCATAAGATGCTTCGCATCTAAAACATGCTTATATAAAGGTGAAGTACACAAAAAAAGGAACAGAAAATAGATTAACTTTGTGATCATGTGCAGGTGCCGCTCAGGTATTGAAATTCCGCGTCACTTAGCGCGATAGATGGTAGACTGACACATTTTTCTCCTTTCCTTTGGATGTGGAACGCTTCGATGACTTCTCTTGCTCTCTGTTGTTTATGACGTGACAGAATCATAGTGTCAACGAAAAATGGTGTGCAACCGCATTGTTTACAATGGGCGGCGAGTGAATATGGTTCCGTGTCTGACAGTGAATGTTCATGCTCCCTAAGACGGATATTGACACACCTTCCGCTCTGTCCAATGTATGTTTTTCCGCATGATAATGGGATTTGATAGACGATGGCCTCATTGCATTCTGTGTACTGAAAAGTGTGGTTGATGCCGCATTTGCCAGGAACACTCCCATTGTCTCTGATTTGTGTATCAGTGCTTTTCTGCACTTTTGCGCACATGGATTCCAGTTTATTTGGGGAGGAAAAAACGTCAGCGTCTTAACGTTGAGCCACATTTTTCAAACCGTGAGCCACACGGTGATTATACGGAATGACCGTGTACTTTTGGCTCTCGTAGTCCGTTCGTCACCCCTGCCTGTGAACCAGTTGGCTTCAAACGTTTGCGCATCTTTTCGCACGCTTGCGCAATGGTGTGCTCCGGAAAACCCGCGTGCTTAAGTCTTGCCACCTGTTCATTGAAGCTAATCTGTAGCCCGCATAGCTCGGCACACTCACTCATGAGTGCACTCAACTCACGCTCACTCACACTCATTTGAACGTGGTGAGTTGAGTATGAGTGAGTACTCATGCGTGTGAGTGGACGTGAGTGTGAACGTGAGTGAGAACTCATGAGTGTGAGTGGTCGTGAGTGTGAACGTGAGTGAGTACTCATGAGTGTGAGTGGATGTGAGTGTGAACGTGAGTGAGTGCGAAGGCTGAAAAAAATTGTGGTGAGTGAGTTTGAGTGAGTACTCCTTTAAAGTGCCGACCTATGGAGCTCGGCACACTCACTCATGAGTGCACTCAACTCACACTCACTCACACTCATTTGAACGTGGTGAGTTGAGTATGAGTGAGTACTCATGAGTGTGAGTGGACGTGAGTGTGAACGTGAGTGAGTACTCATGAGTTTGAGTGGAGGTGAGTGTGAACGTGAGTGAGTACTCATGAGTGTGAGTGGACGTGAGTGTGAACGTGAGTGAGTGCGAAGGCTGAAAAAATTGTGGTGAGTGAGTTTGAATGAGTACTCCCTTAAAGTGTCCGACCTATGGTAGCCCGTCCTGACACGATTTCTGCAAGGCAGAACGAACACAGGAAAAGGCTATGCCCTGTTTGATTAATTTTGATTGGTGCGATGTGAAATCTAGTAATGGTTTAAGTGAACGGGGATGATTTCGATACCTAAGCGGCACCTGCACATGATCACAAAGTTTATCTGTTTTCTGTTCCTTTTTTTGTGTACTTCACCTTTATATTACCATGTTTTTTCCTAATAAAATCAGTTGCGAGTTAGCGCCCGTGTTGTGCACCTTTTTTTCTTGGTCCTCGTCCCTCAGTGTGCTGCTAAAATCAAGATCATCATCTCCTATGATAATCCTGCTGCTTTCTTTATTTCTGTTGTGAGCAGCCAGAAAGAAAATGCCTCTGCACTACGATTTTACAGTGAAAGCTGTTATGAGATCACAACAAGGGCCGATTTTGGCGCTGTAGTTGTCCGCCATCACCGCCACCGGTGTCCATAACCACTATCGCGCGAAATAACACAAAAGCTAAATAAATAAATAAAAAAATACCAAGGATAGAATAGGATTCGAACCCGGATCCTCTGCGTGGCAGCCCAGTATTCTACCACCGAGCTATGCCGGTGCTTGAAACTTCATTGCAAGATGACCCAATGCAGGCTTCATGTCGGGTAAGGAATTGCGTTAACATGTGCAATAAAGCGTTTTAGAACAGGGAAGTAACAACCAGGCGTCACACAATGCGAATTGCGTAACGAGTGGGTTGTGAATGCTCCAACCCATGACAAATGCCTAAGCATAATTCTTCATCATCGTTAGCGACCGCATCAACAAAGTGAACATAATGCATGTGTAGCGAGTACCACGCTTCTCCGAAGAATGACGAATAATGGCGTCCTACTACACAAATTTATTTATGGCGTAGTGGGTACCATGCAAGTGTGCTTGTAGTAGTTGCCCCAAGAGTGTTTAAAAAAGGCTCTAGAAAGGCCGCTCTTCCAGCCTTCGCTGTGACTGTGCTACATGTTCCACGGAGGCCTGGTGGTTTCTTTGTGCATATTGATGTGACAGGCAGCTTTCTCAACCATTTTTAAACATTTTAGCAAGTGCTCTCCTCTTACAGTGCCCATGCTTAGGGCAGTTGCACCAAAACTGTGCTATGCTGAAATAATTTTTTTGTCTGGATACATTTGCATGTTTGCGCTGTCTGATGTTTGAAACGTTGAGAGGGTAGCATGGTAGCTTTCATTAGCTGAAGTAAACGAAAATTATGAATGCTGTCAGCTGCACAAAAGTTATTAGCTTTCTTCACAACAGCTTCTTTCCATAAAGAAACTGTCGATACGAGTACTGTTATGTTCTATAGCTGTGAATATATTTTGAATGGCCTCTTGCATTGCCTAGGCAGTGGTGTAGCTGTAGTGTCGAATTAAGTGATAGTGGACACATAAGTGTGGCTTCATGTGTTCCCTGTGATTTATGTGACCCCTTCAGGTGCCAATTAATGCTCTTCATTAAAAATTTTGTTTTGCTTCATTTACAGTGTGCTCATGGTGAACAAGTAAAGAATCTTAATTTCTCGTATGTGTTTCATCGAGTTCAGGTCTTTCTGTAGAGTGAAAAATGGAAGTTTTATCAAATTTACTTGATTGAAGCAGCTGTATCTTCTAACTTCATTAGCATTTCTTTATTTTCTAAATTGCATAGTGGGGAGAGGGCTTTGCTGCATGGTTTCGCCTGGGTCCATCAGCACAATCGCTGCCTCAGGAGTCCTAAGACATCTTTTTCTATTTCCATGCAAAGCTCTACAGAGTTTTCATCTCTGGAGGATTTGCTGAACTGCTTCCTTTTCCCAAACTTCCGATTCCATATGGAAGGGAAAGGAGAGGCACGGACCAGTTTCATCAGAAATTGCAACTGGCCAGATGCAGCAGGATGATTATAGTTGTCATCTATTCTCTATGCAATGTATTCTTGGGATGACCGTGCTCATCGGCATCATATAAAGGGCTAATGTTTTATTTGAACGAGGGCTCTCTACGGGAACATGTGATAACAAACTTTTCCATATCTGGCCATGTTTGCAAAGCCTTATACACTTGAAAAACATGTTAATGTTAAAAACTGGAAGAGAAGTTACGGCTTTTCAACTGCATCTACTGAGATACCGTGTGCACAATTGAAATGGAGCGCACATTTTTAATCACAGAGTGTTTCAAAGTGTTGGCAGTACATTTTAAAATATGGTACCGTAAAATGCCGAGCAAACACCCCTCCTACGGTGGAAAATAATCCAACCAGATTTGGGGGGAGGATGGGGGGGGGGGGGGGGGCTTGCTCGGTCCCGGACCGAAATTCAAGATGGCGGTGGGAGAGCTGCTTGGTCATTGGAATGGGGGGCGCTTGCTCGGCATTTTACAGTAGTGTTCATCTGCGCATCGGCATTTTACAGTAGTGTTCATCTGCGCATCGAGAAGGCCAGAATTGAATATTTCTCATAATTTCTCTGTCCAGGTCTTGGGATTGAAAGTTGGGTGCTTTTAGATGTTGCGTAAATGATAAAATTGACATGCCCTCTGTTATCACAACCACAATCTTGTTTTATGAATTTTTGAACGGCGCGACAACTTGAACGATAGAAACACACGAACACACACTTGTTTTATATTTGGAAATGATGATGTCTTAAGAAAACACTTCATCGGGCTTGCAATGCACCAATGCTTGCGTTCCATCGGAGAAGCCTGTGCATGCTTGTCTCTCACATTGTGTTCAGCTTCTCTCCTTGAGATCACATCATTAAAAGGTGCAATAACTTACTATGGCAAGCACAAAGATAATTTTATTTTTGTAGGTTATTGGGTTGTATACTTGTAAATTTCAGTCTCTTTCATGTAAAGAATGCTGTCCATATTTTGCTGATAAAAATTAACTAGGTACCAAAGACCCTCGTAGAACCTAATTTCATGGTGATCTGGGACGAGAAGTTTTATGTCAGTTCGCCTGCGGTCTTTTACTTTTGTGCCTGTCTAGCTAACAATTTTTTGATATCTTATAAAGGTAATCTGCCGACATGGCCCAAATTTTTTTTTTTAGCTAGCATGCCTTTAGCTAGTTTTAACTAGCATTGGGTTGCTTGCACTTTCCTAGCTGGCAATTGATTTATTTGTTATACAATTTAACAAAAAGCACAGTAAGTGGCATATGTGGAGTTACTAGCCAATTGGATGAGAGTGATGGAAAGTGGTTGCAGCCCACACTTGTCCCATAGAGATGAAAGAATTGCTCTACAAGTTTTCATGGCATACAGGCATGCCTAGCTTGAGACCGTGGTCTTCATGAAGTTTGCTTAGGTAGGAAAACATAAAATGATTTTTCCTCTCAAAGCGGGTTATATGAGAGGCATGGGTACAAGCACTTTGAAAGATCAGGCAATCTGATTGCCTTCATGACAGATAGAGTGACTGTTGAGTTTTATCTGCATAATTTGCTGGTGGTGCCGCAGGACGTTTGCATATCTGTAGGCAATGCTCGTCCAATCGGCGGCTGCGCTGCTTTGCTTCCTCCTCAAGCTGCTTGGCTGTCATTGTCTGTCAGCATCCCATCTAAGGTGAAAACTTTAGCGCAAACCAAGACGGATCACAAAGAATAAAAGAGACGAGCACTGGCACTTACTAATAACTGCTTTATTCTTCTCGATACAACGCATATACATCCCACAACCACAGACCTTGCATGCGCACGTGTAACAGGACGTATTGCATGCGTAAAAACAGAGATATATAACGGAGATGCGCACAGATGAATTCATATTCGGAGGGGTACAAAGATATAAACGTATCACTGATATAGTCAGCTCCCTTTTTCTTGATGTGGTACGCTTCCAAGGTAAGCCGCGCGTGTTCATTGTTGCTTCTGCCGAGAATCTGTTTTTACGTATGCAATACGTCTCGTTACGCGTGTGCATGCAACTTCTGTGGTTGTGGCATTTATGTGCATTGTTGCGAGAAGAATAAAGCAGTTGTTAGTAAGCACCAGTGCTCGTCTCTTCTATTCTTTGTGGTCCGTCTTGGTTTGTGCGAAAGTTTTCACCTTAAATGCTATGTACCAACTAGGCCCAACGGAAGTTTTATTGAAGCACTAAGTTTTATTGTTATGTAGCACTAACTTTTCGTCATGATTACAATCGGCTTTTCCCATTGGCAGCCTGAAAGCCTGAAGTTGAGAGACACTCGAAGCACCACTTCATCTGTTCAGACTTGTAAGGTAATACTTCGTAATGCTATTTCATATCACAAGAATACAAAACCAGCTGCCGACTGATTTCCCAGAGCCAGACATCTTGGATTGAAAACTACTTGTGGAAGGGCCACCTTTACGTAAAACTGATGTATAAGGCTAGAAAAGATTTCAGTAGCCAGTATGTATTTCATGGCAAAGCTTCAATTTGGGCTAGTTGGTACGGCATTGTAAAGTAGGTGCGCTGAGCGAAATGCACAAACAAATGACGGAACGGTCGCCAACCGTCCTGTCCTCTTGTTCCGTCATTTGTTTGTGCATTTCGCTCAGCGCACCTACTTTACAATGTATTTCATGGATCAACTGTATAAATGTTTTTGTCAGGGTACTATTACTGACCCGTGCAACTGTTGGCACCATCCCCGACGAATATTTGGAATTGCTTTTATATTTCTTGGCTTCAGCTGTAGTGCATTTCACTTTTTCAATGTTGGTAGGTCTACTCTGTGGTCATGTGCGGCAAAAAAGAGGTAATTAGTAATGTGTGTAGCTAAGGTTGCTTGTCCATTGTGTATTTGATGGCAGTTTTAGAGCGCAGCTCTTAAGCGTCCATTCCTGCGTTGAGCGGTGTCGCCATTGAGGGCGCAACCGATAGACATGAAAAAATAAAATGAGAAAAAAGTACCTAGGATTGAATGGGATTTGAACCAGGGCCCTCTGCAGCAGCATTCTACCACGAAGCTATGCTGGTGCTTTTAACTCGTTTGCAAAAAGATCCTATACAGGCGTCATGCAGGGTGTGTACAGGCCCTTGAAATCCTTGAAAACTCTTGAATTTGAGAAGTGCATTTTCAAGGTCTTGAAAGTCCTGGAATTTTTTCCCGTCCTTGAAAATCCTTGAATTTACTGAGAAATGCACTCCCAATCGACCTTGCGGCCTCCTTAATGGGATAGATCGGCATCAACCTGACAAACTCCCCATTTCAGAAACAGTAATATGGCGAGAGTGCATATGGTTCCGTTTTGAAAACTGCGCGGGGAAAAAAAGGTTTCTCTGCGTCAAACTACGAATGAAGGAAGTGAGAGACGGGTAATGCTCTTGAGTGCAGGCTCCTTCCCAGTTGCTCAGGAGGTGAAGCTAGTGCAAAGCTAAAGTGAGCTAAAGTGCAGACTAAACATGTTTGTTTTAATTGTGATATGCATGTATTATAAGTGCAATAATATTAGTAATTTTTGGAAATCTTGAAGTAAAAAAATTTCAACTTGGCATGCCGCTTTAGTCCTTGAAAACCGGTGACAGCTCCTGGAAAGTCCTTGAATATCCTTGAATTTTCGCTCTGGAAACCTGTATGAACCCTGGTCATGTCGGGCAACGAATCGCGTTAACCTATGTAAAATAGCATGGCAGAAGAGTTAAATAACAACCACGGGTCACACTATGCTAATTCCACGAGTGTGTGGTTTAATGCTCTCCACCCACTGCAAAGTGCACAGCCATAATTCTTCATCATCAGCCACATGCGGCATCAACAAAGTGCACAATAATACTAGGGTTGCGCGAATATTCGAAAATTTCAAAAAACGAATCGAATAGCGTTTTATTCCATTCGGTACTCGAATCCAATAGTGCATATTTGAAATACTGAATATTTTCGAATAATCGGCAAGAACAAAAATGCTCGAATGAATGAGGTGTTGGATAAGCGAGGGGTAATTTTTCTTGTTTTCATCACTGACTTACCCAAATGCATGCAGCTCTGTGCAGGATCTCACAAGATTACTGGATTTTTGCTTGAAGAATGCCTACCTTACTTTCTGCGGTGTCATATACAAGCAGCTGCACGGAACCCCTATGAGCGCTTCGATTTCTGTAACCGCTGCAAACCAGGCTATGAAATCCGTGGAAAGCCAGGCTCTGGCTTCCTTCGATCCTTCTCCGAAGGTGTTTTTCCTCTATGTTGACGATTGTTTTTGCATCATAAAGAAAGACTCCCTGGCCGAATTCACAGATCACTTGAATAGCATTGAGGAAGCCATAATATTCACCGTAGAAGAGGAGAGCTGTGGACGACTACCTTTTTTAACGTAGTGGTAAAACGAAACTGACAGCGTCTGGTGTTCAAAGTTCACAGGAAGGACACACATATTATGTTACCTCCATTTCTCGTCCATGAACCCTGTGTGCTGCAAGTGGTATGTGGCATTCTCTTCAATAAAAAAAAAGGCCCAAAGAATTTGCAGCAAGCCAGAAGACTTTGACTCCGATTTAGTCTGCATTCGATGTGAAATCGGCGCGTGCAAGTCCCTGAGGAGTTTTATTGCTTCTTCCGAGAAACGTTCCCTTCGTCCGACTGAGCCACTTGATTCCCTCAGCCAGCGTCACACTGGCACGTGTGCTGTGTGGATATAATGTGCATGTCACTCATATTCCCAGCCACAAGCTACGTTACGAGCTTGTCATGGTCCAGGACAAATTAACCCTTTACTGCCGGGTGTCGCGAATTCGCGACATACCAGAAAACTCCGAGCCAACAAGTCACGAGACGCGTGCCGGCTTTAATGCCGGCTGTCAAGTACTCACGGGGAATGTAGCTTTCAGAATGAAATACTCTTGCGCCGTCTTGAGTAAGGTATTCAATGCCAGAACCAATTGTTTTGTAGCTGATGGCGGAGAGCGCGAAGCACGTGCGACAGCTCTCACTTCTTCGTTCTTTCTCGCCTGAGTTACGTAAGTTCAATGTTCGATAATTTTGTTTATTTGGTGTGTACACATTCAGGAGGTGGCAGACAACATGTTACATAGTTTTGAAGTGCATTTTTTGTTGCCAGATCCTCATTTCCGTGGCATATCGCGAATTCGCGATATACCTAAAAGTATGCTTTAAGGTTGCATTTTAGATAATTTAACTGCAGAATCAATTAAAGATTGCTATTTAAAGCTGGAAAATGAAAACAGTTTTTATTTTGTTTGGCGGTTTCATAATTCAGGCATTAAAGGGTTAAGAAAAGTTCCCTGGCATTGTATACAAGATACCATGCGTGGATTGCAATGGAGCACAGCCAGCACCCGTCCTGTGTATGTGTTCCTTACTTGTGTCTGAGTCTGGTTTTTTGCATTACGAATATGATTACAAGTGAGCACATGAACGACGTGAAAAAGAGATAAGTCGTTTTCAGCGCCCTCACTGAGCATTAAGAAAAGATGCATCATGATTTCAACAGGGACCGAGCCTCGGTTATTACCCGGGAAAATAACTGGATGAAGCAGCAATATTTGGAATCCTTGACTATCCAGACAACAGGAAACACACTCAATCATAACGACGGAAAAGCGATTCTTGATGCTCGCTTAAGCTGAAAACTTCGTCCTCCCAGCTTAGTGAACGAGGCTTCTGTGTGGAAGCTGAAATGTCATTATATTTAAGATGACACCATACCTGCCAACTTTCCTGAATTGTCCAGGAGACTCCCGAATTTGGACCTAATCTCCTGATTGTACGAATGCTATCTCGAATCTCCCGAAAAGGGGCCGCCACAGCAGAGGCGTTTTTTTTTTTAAGCCCGCGCGTACGTCCCCCCTTTCCTGCAGTGACAGTTGCGGTGCTGCTGAAGAGCACTCGCCACTACACTTATAGTTCATTGTAACCATACCGTAGAGTACCGCTAAGTATGTACTGCGCATCTGGGCAAAGGCTCGCCACAGTACCAAAAGAAGACGGGGGAATAGAGACCACAACTTTTGCGTCTGTCTGTCTTGGCTCCCGAATATGGTACGCTAGGCCTACGCTGCCTGGCGTCAGTTTTGTTTTGTACGTGTTTGTGGGGTTGCGTGTCTCCCTGAGTTCATTTGGAAGGTAGATGGCGGTGTCAAAAGTGAAGAAGTACTTGCACGTGCTTGTGGAACTCATACACAGCTGATTTTCGGTGCTTTGTTACTTTGCATAAAGGTGACAAGTACGGATTCTGCACCACGTGTGCCTCTGATGTAAGCATTTCGCACGGTGACAAGGCCGACATAAAGGTGCACATCGCTTCACAGACGCATCAGAACTACGTTCGTGCTGCGGAAGGGCAGGGCAACATCGGAATTTTCTTCCAAAAGAGCTGCGAAGACAGTGTGATCCGCGCAGACTGCCTATTCACGGAATTTCTTGTGGAACACTACTTGCCGCAAAGTGTTAGTGATCACGCAGGACCATTGTTTCGGAAAATGTTCCTGAAGTGCGAGGACGCGAGGCAGTGCGGGTGCGGACGTACGAAAACAACTGCCATCGTTGGGGAAATGACTGCAGATGCAGAAAGCACAATGGTGGAGGCTCTGAAACGCCGTGCTTTCGCAATCGCAGTGGACGGAAGCAACGACAGCGGATCGTGAATGTCTCAGTCTCAGTAACTTCTTATATGTAACCCCCCCCCCCCTCCCCGCTGCGGTCTCCCGAATTTTCATGCTGCTAGGTTAACAGGTATGCGACACCTTTTTGGTCGGCGTTTATTCTTTTTTATTTCCACCATGCCATTACATCCCGACCAGACGAGATTTCGTCCGCTTCTCAATTTCAGTCCACAGAGTAGTGGATCATTGTATTGAACACAGTAGTGAACACATTGACAATTATTAGCACCCTTGACACAATTGTGAGGCTGCCGGCCAAATCTTACACTTGACTACATTACCATGACAAATAACAAACTAGAATGCCTATATAACACACACACAAACTAACAACATAACACACAATGTACTGCGCATGCGGCGTCACCGACATTTGATTTGCCATGGTTGTCAGAATGAGCTGTGGAATCGCCCGCCACAAATCTCCCACGAGAGACGACCACACCAGTGCCAAAAAGAGTGATTGCTGTTCCTCATGTGCCCACAGAAGCTCGCCATTGTGGGAATAGTGCCATCTCTAGCATGGCGGTGACCAGAATTGCCAGTTCCGCTTATAATAAGCAGACTTGGGCTTCTTTTTTCGCCAAGTCGCTTGTCACGTTTTCTGGGCTTATTTGCATTTTTCTAGCAAGTATAGTTATTTCAGTGATCTTCTGTTCACCAATAGCACGTTTGTCATTCTCTAATAGCACGTTTGTCCATGGCTGCAAGTAGTTGAGTGTTGAAATCAAACATGCGTTGGGGGGAATCGACAATAAAGTAACCGTAATCATGCACTGGCAAACATGCATTCACCCGAACGGAGACTACTCTGGAGACAATGTTAAAAAGTTCATAATTCGTTCATGCTTCGACATGCTTTCGTTCATAATTGCGCAGATTTTTGCAGTACAAAATAATTAAAGTGATTTTTTCAGCTCCCCTTCTTATTTCAGTGACACTTCTTCATTATAATTTGAAATATTTTCAAGAATGGGAAAATAATTAAAGGGACTGTCTACCGCTTGGAAAAATTTTTTGGATTTTGGTGGAAATAGGAAGATTCTTTGTCACATCGGCGGGAATGAGCATGTTTTTTTTCCAATAAAAAAAGGAATTGGATGGCAGGTTGGTTCAAGTTATTGGCAGGCCAAAAAAAAAAATGACGGCATGTAGGCTTATTTTGGTTGAAAACAAATATGCGTATCAAAAAATTGCATTTTATGCACCTTTGGTAGCTTTCCCTGGCATCATAGAGTAACATAGATGGCATTTTTAGGGAAAACGTAAAAAAGAAAGGTGTATTGAGAAGAGAAGGGAAGAACACAGTGCACAGGGCGAGCGCTAAACATCAACTGATTTTATTTCTGTAAAATGCCACGGAAAGGGACCCCCCACGCATGCGTGCCGCCGCTGCGTCACTAATCAATCATCGCATCAAACAATCTATACTCGCTATTGTACAAAAATACCGAAGTGTCACTAACACATTTCGTGCCTTTGCTCTTGATATGGTAGGCTTCCAGTAGCTCTCTCCCCAAGGCATCCGTGCATCTACCCAGGATCTTAATCTCGTGCAGCGGCGGCACTCATGCGTGGGGGGTCCCTTTTTGTGGTATTTTACAGAAATAAAATCAGTTGATGTTTAGCGCTCGCCCTGTGCACTGTGTTCTTCCCTTCTCTTCTCAATACATCTTTCTTTTCTACGTTTGCGCTAAAAATGCCATATATGAATAATCTCACCAACTCACCCAACAGGACGTTTTATTGAAGGTCATAGAGTAACTTTAGCGTTTTTTTTATCTCGCGCATTTAAAGAGGCACCTTGTGGCGCTGCCGGCGTTGCATTTGCTTGCCTGTCTACCGTTGAGAAATGTGAGCACGGCGTCCGGCGCCACTCAGAAGAAAAAAAGAAAAAAATGTCTAAAATTAAATACAACTGAAAAAGAGCAAGGACCTTCTATTCTGTGAAGCGCGTCTCATGTTCGTTTCAGTCGCGCATTTGGCATGAGTGGAACCACTACAGTTTGTTTCACAACGCCGGCGTACCAGTGTTGCTGGAGCACACCAAGTTGCACTGCTTTTTCAGGCTAACTAAACAAAAGATTGAAAGAATGCAGTAACAATACTTTATATGGCAGTTTACAAGCTCTAAACTACCACTACGGTAATCGTTTTATTATTAAACAAAACCTAATTCAACCTGCAAAAACTGCATGTGGTTCTAGTTTTCAACTTTCACCGGCACAACCATTGTCATTGCGTGCAGTAACCAGTGTTTGCAGGCAATCTTCACACCAATAGAAGATGATAGAACGTAGATAGAAAAATTCTATTTTAGAAATTTCTTCTCACTTTCCAGGGAAACTGCTGCAGGGTTGGACAATTCAGATGGTATGCTTTCTATTTCGACACAAAACAGAAAAATGATAAAGCATGGTAGACAGTCCCCTTAAATTTCCGCTTCTTTTGGGCTCTTTCGCAAAAGCTGCGCCACTTTTTGGGGGGTTCTTTTGTGATGATTATTTGCTTGTGAGCTTGATAGCATCTGGCTACTTTAACGGCGACCACACTAACTGCAACCACACTAACTGCTCCATAAAACACGCTGGTGCCACGAGGCGAAAATGACTTGAGTGGGCCCCACAGCATCCAGTAATTCGCAGCTGCTATCAGTCTGTGATGTAGCGAGGTCATTTGAGTTAGCAATGCTGCATTTGTGCTAATAGCATAGGCATTAATGAGATAGTTAAACTGTCCCTGCTTCTCGTGACAGAGCCCCGACTGTTATTTTTAAGAAAGGGTGTTCAGTCCTGTGTTGGGATCTCACTCAAAGATATAAATTTTTATTTGACTGTGAAGCCCCTTTTCTTACAAAACTATGTCCCGGGGGAATTTTGTTACTCTTGGGTGGATGAATAATAATTTTTTCTTTTTCCAGTCTATTCCTACGTTTGTCACTGGTCAGCAATGTAGCCTTTGTAGAAACTCATGCTTTAGCAAATTGTTGCTGATCCCAAGGAGGAAGTCATAAAATAAAAATAGAAGGTGAATTGACCAACAGGACAAAGAAGCCTCAACCAGGGAGCAGTTTAATCTCTTTAGGTAGTATTGATTAGACTTAGATCAGAGTTTTTGTGTGGGCACAAAATGTGCTCTGGGTTAACTAGAAGCAATGCATGTTGTTGGGCTAGTTGGTTTATCGATCTTGAAGACATGTTTAAACTGCTCAAAGAAGACAACACGTTAGAAGCATAGAACACGCACACACACGAAGTGTATTTTTTAAAATTATTATTGCATGCATCTGTGTGCTTGTGTGTTCCATGTTTGTAACATGTTGTGTTCTTCACAACATGTTTGCAGTTTAAACATGTCTTTAAAATTAACTAGAAGCACTTTGGTGCTGGAATATGATTCACTGCTCCTGCAAGGTCTCTTCCTGTGTTAAGCTTCCTCTGTGCACCTGCACACAGGAAGCTCAATGGAGAACAAGCAGTGACCGCGAGAATACTTCAGGCAGAGCATATGGCAGACTGCACGCTTTTCCATGCCATGTATCTCAAGACCTATAGCAGGAACTGGGAGTAGTGCTGCTGGCGATAAGGATGCCATGTGTTGTGGGCGTTCCAATCACCGAGGAAGAAATAGCTGAACGAGATACAGAATACCAATGGGAGGCGCTCTGATGTCAAGCAATTCTGTGAACTGGCTTCAGCTAGTAGACAAGATGCTTGTGTTGGGTTGGCTACAAGCCATGGTTGCCTGAAGTAAGGAGGTGGAAAGTGAGCACCTGCTCATAAAATAATTTCTCTCTCTCTCTTGTTAGGTTGGCTTCAAGCACAATGTGTGTACTATTACCAAATAAGCAGCAGTAGCTCTGACTGTAGCGTCAAGCCAATAGTTTCAGGCTCAATTCATGTAGAGGCAGTGTTCAAGAACACCTCTGTACTGATATTTACGAGTTCCCATCGTTCTGCAGAAATTTCGTGACAACTCGCAGTAGTGGTGCCTGGCAGTAAAATCTTGTTGGTCATTGTAGTATGAGTGCTTTTCAATGCAATTTGTGAGCCCTCATTGTGTTCGTACACATCTTGGACAGAATATTGCAATGTGCCTGTGTTTCAGTTCATAAGCGGTCCTCATAGCCACGGACTGGTTTGAATCTTGTCTTGGCTAAGTGACACAGTGTTATGATACTGGTGCAGCTCAGCCTTTGTCTGTTTTGCTCTCTGGCATGCAAGTTCCTCGTAAAAGCAGGGCTTGTTGGATGTCCAAGTGCAGCGGCTGAAGGTGTAAATGTTCTGGCTGGTAGGTTCCACGGTGGGCGTTCCTGCTGTGTGCACTCGGCCTCTTCGTCTACCAGACACTGGATGCTTGTGACGGGAAGCAGGCGCGTCGCACAGGCACCAACACACCTCTGGGGGAGCTCTTTGACCACGGCTGCGACTCCATATCAACGGGTGAGTGGCATTAGATAAGATGCTGCAAGCTACTGCAACTGATTAGCGAGTCAGTTCCTTTAAAATTCCACACAAGATTTATGAAATTCAAGCTTGTCATCCAAATGCTCATAGCTACAGAAGATAATACATTGGAAGTATTGGTAGTCTCTGTGGGACCTCTTTCTGTATACTAAATGCCTGTAACATTACCCAACATTTAATTATAAAAGTTAGATTCTGAATATTGTTTCTGTTCTAAGTAGGGGTGTGCGAATATTCGAGTCTCGAATTAGAATCGAATAGTACCTAATCGAACACAGTCGAACCCCTTTATAAGAGGCACTGATATAAGAGACAAATGGGTATAAGAGACACCAGTGTGCCTACAGTAAAATACGGGTTGATAAGAAAATGCATACGTGGTACCCTGTTTATAACAGACACCTCATATAAAAGGCAATAATTGCTGCCCGGAGCATGCCTCTTATAAAGGGGTTCGACTTTAATTCTATTCGACTTTCGGATAGCTGGTATTCGAAGTTTGGAATAATTCGACCGGGCGAATATCTAAAACGCGACAAAGGCCGATGGTGCAATTTGGTTAGGGTGGGTGGCTAAAACAAATGCTAACATCGTTACAGTAGGCATTTTGTTAACACTTGCACCAACACCTGTGTTCAAAAGCAAGTGCATGTTTATTTTAAAGGGGATTATGCCATTTCCGCACGTAAAAAAACTCTTGGGAGAACTGTGAAGCCCTCCGCATCAATTCCGAAACGAAGGCACGGACTTGTGAGCGTAGTTGGGTCGCATTCGCGACCCAACACAGACATGCAGGTCACGTAGTTGGGTCGCGTAAAACGTCTCGACTTTGGCCCGTGGTACCCTCAGTGATCGGCTTCACTTGCGAAAATTTGTTCACGCTTTGCAGTCGCAGTCAAGGCGGTGATGCGGGCTAGTTGGTTTGAGTCACTTGTAGTCATATTTGTAGCGCAATAAACCCAGACGAAGACAAAAAATACAGAACAAATACACAGGACGGGCGCTAGACATCAACTGTTGATGTCTGTTGAGTTGATGTCTAGCGCCCGTCCTGTGTATTTGTTCTGTATTTTTTCTCTTTGTCTGGGTTTATTGCGCTACAAATATGACTACATTTGCAGTCGCCACTGCCGTGCCGCACTACCCGTTCGCAAGCTCCCATCGTTCCTGCGCGCAGCTAAAACGCAGCTGTGAACGGACGCTCGAAGATTTTTGGGCCCAGAGCACCCATGGCGATGAAGCACAACATTACCGTTGTAAGATGAGCCGTGTTGCGCGACCATAGGGGTAAAAGAAAAAATAATCTAGTTACTGTATCCCCTCTGTCAGCCTTTAGGATGTTAGGATTGGCACTGATGACTGGAATGGGAGCTCTTCTATTCACATAGAAGAGCTCCCGCAAGAGCTCTGGCGCGCCCACGAAAGCTGGGAAAAAAACAAACAAAAAAAAAACGAACAAGTGCGTAATAAAGTTGTCAGCATGCCGTAGCGTCTTTATCTTTTCTTTGTCTTGCCATAACTGGCGGTACACATTTCATATAAAAATACTGTTCGATATTAATAATAATTGATGGAGTTTAACGTCCCAAAACCATGACATCATTATGAGAGACGCTATAGTGGAGGGCTGCTGAAATTTCTACCACCTGGGGTTCTTTAACGCACACGGGCCTCGAGCATTTTTGCCTCCACGAGAATGCTACTATTCGATATTCGATTCGAATTCAATATTTTTGGCCACTTTTCGGTACTATTCGGTTCGAATTCGATTCGAGATCAAATTTCGCTATTCGCACACCCCTAGTTCTAAGCTTTATCCTTCAAAATTGCATGAAGTTTCCCAATATGCATTTTGTAAACAAAAATGGCTGCTTCCTTTTTTTTTTGACTGGTTGGTGCTGCAGTGTACATAACACTTAACCTTTGCTTAGAACAGTGCTTTTATAGGATAGAAAAGTGATATACACGAAACAGGGTTGGTGTCACCAGTGTGAAATTATCATTATAGCTGCTGTACATAGTTTGTTGCATATTTATTTGAAGGAATTGCTAATAAGAAAAAGTTCCTTACGTTGTGCTTCAGTGCAAAATTATGTGCAGTGTGTTTTATTGTCCCCCCTGTTGATAAATTTGCTGATGCTTCTGCTTCACATTGCTTTAGTACTTTAGTAGTCATTACTTGCAAATACTTCATCTCTATTTTGAATGAAGGCATCAAAGTGAAAGGAATGATATTGTAAAGCTTCTGCAAAATCTTAATTGCTGTGGCAATCTTTTGTTTAAAGGAGCACTAACACAAAATTGTGAAGGCAAGCTAACTTGCGAATTTTTGGGGGGCAGACACACCTTGTCTACAAAATATCATGGTTAGTAATCTTGAACCTACTTAAAATCAGTGTTACGTGTGGGGAGCACAACTGCACGTGAAACAGAGCACCTCACATCTACTTGGTTCGAATGTAAACAACAAGCAATGATGTTTGAAAATTTGGTTGAAGTGCACACAAAAACATGGACAACAAGAAGTAGACAGGATAGCACTTACGCTCACAACTGAAGTTCTGTTAATCAGAAAAAAAAGTATATAAAGTAGATACATGATTCCTTGCCCATGCGTAACAGAGCAGGGTGCAACATAAAGCACTCGTATCGGGATTACCACAAAAAAATTTTTTTTGCATTACATGCCATTTATTAGATGTTATAAGCACTACGTGTCTAGATACACATACTCCTTATTGTGCAGCGCAATTGTGGCTTGACTAACACAGTCATGTCCCCTCTTCCGGACGTGGTCTGATTGCAACAGCGTAAGAAACTGGGCGAGTTGGTTGAACTTCATTGTTAAAAGCAGCGACTCGAATGTAAGTCGACTCGACCTACATTCGAGTCGACTTACAATCGTGTAAATACGGTAAAAGCTGATTTGCGATGAAACAATAGCATCGATTGGTATATTCCCGGGGATTTATCAACTTCAATGACTCTGTTATCACCTGGATGCAGCATCAACTCTTCAAATGGCGAAAAAGTTGTTCCAAAATTGTAGTTTTCATAACAAGGGCGCGGAATTCATTGTGGTAGATATACACTCAAACCTCGATATAACGAACCCGGATATAACGAAATATCGGTTATAACGAAGTAAATGAAGAATACTCTTGCAACAGGTATAGTGTTAAAATTATACCTTTATAACGAATTTTCGGATATAACGAACTTATTTTCGTGTAAGATGCAACTTCGTTATAAAGAGGTTTGAGTGTATAAAACTGGGTTTTTGCCAGCAGCAACGCGTCGAAGCGATAGCCGAGTGCGTTGAACGACGAGAGATCAAAGTCACTGATAACACATGCGCGAGATCGCAGGTTCGATTCCAGCCGCGGTATCCTTTTTTTTTTTTCTCACTTAGTCTGGCAGCTTTCCGCCAGATGGCATACGACGAAATGTAGGCCATTTAGTTTCGGTTCTTGTTTTGTTTCTTTCTCTACGCACCAAAGTTATCGTGCAAAAAATAACTGGTTTCATGGTATCGTATAAAATACTAAAATGCTTCAAAGTGCCTTTCTCGTTTAGATATAAAGTATCTAGTCAATAAACAAACACAGATAACAGGATTTTAAAGTTGATTTCTTAAGTTAAATGTTTATGGAGATATAGGGAACCCAACCTCAAGTTTGCGCAGCGCCGTACGCTGCCCTGGCGGAGAGAGGGGAAATCTCTGGTCGCTTGGGCAGGTCGTGCTTGCTTGCTTTTCCCATTGCGCGCATGGAACACGTGTTCTTTGGGGCTTTTATCTAGCATTTTTCACGCTATGGGCGCCGCTCCTTCGTCATCCCGGAAGCAGGCACGCACTCCTGCTGCATTGTGAGCCGAAAACTGCGCGTCAAGTTCCTTCTTTGAAAGTATTTTTGAACATTAACCAACCTGCCCAACTCGCTGCTCTTCGGTCAAGTTCCACCGTTTCCAATGCAAACATTGCGAGGAAAGCAGAGGCATCAGGAGTGGATTGTGGCAGTTCACCGCACTAATTGATGCTTTTACGGTCTTCTCACTTTGAACAAGTTTTTGTCGTACACAGTATTACTAACTATTAACGGGGAGAAACGCGATGGTCGGGCTCATTTGAAAGGGAAGTACGCTTCTGAATCGAAGCTATAGACAAGAAATAGACAACCGCTGTGTATTTCGAGATTGTGCGCTGGCTTTCCGAGTCAACCGTTTGTAATGTGAAAGCAGCAAAGCATGTTAGCTTAATACACCGCAGTTTAAGTACCGTCCCGTGAGCACTACAAGTTTTCTTCAGCTGATGGCGGTACATTTCCCGTCGCCACTCAATGTAAACAGATTTAAGCTCCGTGTTTGCACAGAGCGTTTATATTGGCCTTGCATGCAATACATAGTGATTACTTATCAGGCTATTGCGTTGCTGGGATCGAGGTCGTAGGATCGATTTTCCCGAATAGAGCAGCTGCATTTCAATGGGAGCGAAATGCGGTAGCACCGGCGTACTTAGATTTAGGTGCACGTTAAAAAAGCCCAGGTGGCCAAAATTAATCCGAAGTCTGCCACCACGGTGTGCCGCATAATGATGCAGTGGTTTCAACACGTAAAATATTATGCTGAAAAAAAAAAAAAAAAAAAACAAGGCTGCAATAAAATGTTCAATGGTTTCACGAAATCAGACGCGGTTATCACGGGTAAATCTAGGCGTAACCATAAACATGCGTGGTCCCAATGGATATTGCATAGTATGACGATGATCAAGTGAGCTGTCAAAACAACCGAAACGACATTCGAATCAGCGAACACGATGCGTGATCAGGCTTGGATATTATCCGAAATGAAACGCGCCGCTGCAGGAAACATGCATGGTCGAAGTGGGCATAACAGATTTTTTTTTTTTTGCGCGCATCTTTATGCATAATAGATTTTTTTTTTGCTCGCATCATTATGCTGTCAAAGGGAGCAGTAAAAAAATCCCAAGTGGCATTAAACTTACGATACGACATTGTTATCACCCGATGCAAACCTCTGCAAAAGTGGAAACTGACAGTGCGCATTGCAATGCTGCCAGCGACTCAACAGGGCAGACTTGAATTTATGGTTTTCACACTGAGCCCATAATAAATTTGCAGCCGCGCGACAAACTTGGCATCCAAGCAATCGAAAGCCGAGCGCTACACAAACGCACGCGAAAGCATGGTGGTTGTCTGCTGACAGCAGACACGATTGCCACAATGATTGTGCGTTTTAGTGGTAACATAAATAGAGATTCGCGCATTCTCCTCACTAATTATGTCATAGAAATGTGGCCCTTCACCATCGACAAGCTCGCAGCGCTCGCTAAACAGCATCGCCCTTGACGACCTGCTAGGTTTCGCAAAAGTTGTCGATCAACCGCTCCCCTCTGGTGAGATTCACACCGTAAAAATGCTTTTTTCCTTCCCTGACATCCTTCTAAACCTTCGGAGCAAGCGACACGTGAGGCTGCACGTGCAAAGCGAGCAAACGAAAGCGCGTGCAGGGTGCGTGAACGTGCTGACAAAGCGCAGTCGAAAGCCGGGAGCGGGGGGAACAAGCGACCGGCTTTTGCAAGAAAGGCGGCGAAACGCGTCCGCCGCAGCGCCCCCTGGCCGAGGTTGGGAAGCCTATTCTCAATATTTTTTGCCTCTGCAGCTATGCATAGGAAAGGTGTATTTGTGCGGCTCTTGTGCTGCCTGAAACATACCAAACAAAAGTTTAGCATCAATTGTGCGGAATTAAAAGACAAAAGTACAAAAGTTTCCAGCAATCGCAGTTGTAGTATTCGTACAATGGAATACAGCTGAAGCTATTTGACGGAGTCCATTCGTGTTATATCAAAGCGGAATTTCTTGCGGAGACCGTCATGCTCAATGATTCTGAAATATGTTGCAATAACAAATTCATATTGTTTGTTTGTCGATCGTGTTGCGACATTTTTATAGGAGAAAGCAAGTCATGTCAAGTTTCTTGTAGACTCCTTGTATAGGAAGTTTTCTGTTAACATATTTGTCAAAGAAGACGGCTGGGCATTTTATGGACTTTACACGTTCTAGCGTTGGTTTGATTAGTGCACGAGTACATGTAATGCTCCTCTACAGCTCAATGGGGTGAATTAAAAGCATATTTATTTTTAGAGCGTAAGCACTGTGACGCTATATGTTCCAAGTTTATTCATCGCATCTCATTGACCTTGAGCCGTCGGAGCGCTAGCGTGGCAGGCGTGACGTCACGCCACGTGGTCCGCTGCCCAGAGGCGTCGCAGCTGCGCTGGCTCAGAGCCTCACTGCTGCGGTACCACATGACCAGGCGAATGTTCAAAGCTGCTTCGCCAGCGCTTGGTCTCTCAGTCCTGCAATGTATGCAGGGCTGGGCAGTATCGAAGATACATGTATCTTAGATACTATCTTAGATACTCTCTGGGTATCTTGCATCTGTATCACGATACATCTCGCAAAACGAGTATCTGTATCTGCATTTCCGATACATTCAATAATGTATCGTGTATCATAAGATACGAAATACTGCTATAGAAACGCCACCCTGCGAAACAACAAACGTCGGCTGAAATCTGCTTCTCAAGCTGATACTGCTGCCACTAAGCCAGTCACCTCTTTAAAGCTGACAACAGTGATAGTCCTTTGTCTTTCCGCCAGAGTGCTCAAGTGAGCGTAGGAAATAAGGTCTATACGCGTCTTTATTGGTGGAGCAGAGTCATGTGATGGCGCTTGAGCCATCTCGACAAAAACAAGCGTGCGAACGTCTACGTGCAGCCGACCTTTTGTTTATTGATGTTTTCTTTCTTTTTAGCTGTGTCGGTGCCATGAACCTTGTTTGTAGCCACGGTACTGTGCTGCGTACTCCAATGCGTGCGGCTGCGGCGTATTCCACTCAAATTCGATTGCGGCTATAGTGTCCTTATAGAAGTTGGCTGTCCAGTGGTTGAGACTCTAACACATTTATTGTGCGACTGCCCTCTTTATGTGTCCCAATGGAAGATACTGGCACGGCCGCTGGATAAAAAAGAAGGTGCGGCCTGTTGCGTCGCGGCGCCGTCAATGGGCGAGCGCGTCTCGGGTGAGTTGACAGTTACGGCCGCTTTTTTAGTGAGGGCGCCCAAACTCCAGCCCATGAAGCAGACGACACTTCGTGTTCCAATGGGGTTGTCTCAGGATTTATGCACGTCCATGTGCTTTTTCGTGTGCTTCTTCGTGCTTTTTTTGGTGGGTGATCGTGTGTGGGGGGCAGCTTGCCTCATGTTTCTTGTGCTTGAGAACGGTTCTTTGGTGCGCACGAGTGTGGCAGACAGTTTTTTCCAGTGGTGTGACGCCGCCAAGCTGTTGTGTGCCACTGAGCAGCTCGAACGCGAGAAGAGACGCTGCTGTGAATTACCACGTATTCCCCTGCGATCTACAGTGTCGGGAAGCTTATTCGTAACAGGAACCTTCTTTTTGTCACAAATAAGCGCCAAGTCAGACGTGCGGCGCCGCTTCCGGACGACAGCATCAAATCACCGCCGCGCCGACGGTCGCGCGCAACGAGAAAAGGAAACAAGTATCAAAAGGCGCCTGGGCCGCGCCCTTGCTCTCTACACCGAAGACGCCGTCACGACACCCTAACGCATGCGCAGATCCGGAGAATTCGAGACATCGTAGCTGCGCGGCCACTGGATGAAACAAGCGCACGGTATTGGGGCCTCTTTTGGGGGGCCGACCGCCGCAGACGGTACAGATGAGACGAATCCCTTTCCCCTAGCTGTTGCTGTGGTACGCGCCGAATAGTGTTCGCGAAGCCGGGAAGGATCCAAACGAGAGGTGTTGGAGGGTAGTGCGGGGTTATCGAATGAGTTATGTTGTTCGGGTGAGTCGTGTAGTGCGGTCAGTCGATCTTGAAGAATCGCGTGATGACCCCGTGGGATCCCTGTTTTGAAGAGTGTCGCCGAGACAACGGTCAGCGCTGGAGTTCGCTTGAGTGTTTCCTGGAAGAAAAATGTTCGAGAAACGTGCGAAGATTTGTGATTTACACACGTTTGGTGAATATTGAAGGCCTTTAAGTGTTCTTGGATAGTTTCTAATGGATGAGATTGCACTTGCAGCGCAGTAAGTTTGTTCCCGTTGTTCTAAACACCATCTAAGTGATGTTGTGAGTTGTAATTGATACCAGCCGAGTGTGCAACTTTGTGTGATGCTTGTACTGCCTTACCTGAGAATACATTTTGTTTGTGTTGTCTTGGCTCTAACTCGGTCTTTCAACTGCAGCCAGCCTTCGCTGTTGCACTAGAAGGACCTACATTTAAATTGTCTGTGATTTCGTGGTGCGCTTCGGTGGGCCGATACGTCAGCCCTTGGAATCTGCCCGGCGATCAGTGACACTTTTCGCTGCAGGTGATTCAAGCGGGCAGCCTTCACGGAGAGTATTGAGGCCCACTCTACGAAAGATTGGCACTCCTAGGGCAAACTTTTCACATATGTGGTGTAATGGGCCCTTCTAATAACGACTGCAATATTCAAGCTGTGATGTGCAACTGCAAAACGCGTTATTTACGGCCTGATTAGAGTCACTATCGCCCGTACAAATGCATGTGGAGGCGCTTCTCTGTGGGAGGAGCTGAGGCGTCAGAGCGGGCGTGAGGTTAACTAGGCCCGAGATGCCACTTCGGCGGCACGCAACAGGCCGCACCTTCTTTTTTATCCAGCGGCCGTGATACTGGCTTCAACGTTGGCCGGCATCGGTGTTAACACACTAAGTGAAGCTAACCTATTGTCCGCTATGTCCGAACAAACAGCATCAAGGACTGTTACAAGGGCATTTATAGATTTTCTGAAGAATACGGTACTTTACACTAGACTTTAAGAAGACCACTGTGTGTTATGTGGTCATTGTACATACACATCGCCTCTTCCTGTCCCCATCATCATCATCTTTATCACTCTTTTCCTCCCTTTTTCTTTTCCCCTGTGCTGAGTAGCAGGCCAGAGCGCACAAGCTCAGGCCGACCTCTCGGCCTTCTAATAAATTCGCTCTTCCTGTCCCCATCATCATCATCTTTATCACTCTTTTCCTCCCTTTTTCTTTTCCCCTGTGCTGAGTAGCAGGCCAGAGCGCACAAGCTCAGGCCGACCTCTCGGCCTTCTAATAAATTCGCTCTCGTCTCGCATGATGCTTTGTTACAAATTCTCAAAAATGCAAGAATGGGGTTGGTTTGCGTCTCGCTGCTTTCACACAGAGATTTCACAGGTCTCGTCGATGTAAGCTTGACTTGCTCACTATGTGGCTTATATGCAAATTAGATTATAACAACCGTCCTACCACCGGTGTCGATGCTATATGCAATAGAACAAGCATTTACCTAACAGATGATATTTTGGAGTACTGTATCTTTGTTCTTCGGGCTAAATTATGCAAGATGTTTTTAATGATAGCTTGATTGTTAGCTCAAGTGCTCTCTTTGCTGTCCTCCGTTTGCATTCCACACATCACCTAGGCCACTGTGCAGATTTTTTTTCAGTTTGTTAACTGTAATAAGTCTTTTTTTACCCTCCTCCTCTAGTCCTTCTCTTACTTATTCTTATTTTTAATTGTCTGCGTCATTGCTACTATTTACACACCTACATTCCATGTGAGTTTACTGTTCAGGCGATGTTAGGGTTAAGGTAAAATAATCTGGGCGTGCCTAGTGCTTACAGGAAGAAAAATTCTGCTTACGACTTAGCAAAACAGCAAAATTGAGTTTCCATTATAATAATGAAAATTATAACAAGAAATCTTAGACGCTAGAAAGGGGATTTTATAAACATAATACCAAGTACTAAGGTTTTCTCATCAGCGTCCCCACAAGCCATTTAGTGCTATTTTCATGGGAATTGAGTTTTTTATTGTCTGACCTTAACACCTAAGTTGACGATACATCATGCTCTATTTTCATTGCTTTTAGGGGTGCCGCTTGTATCATGTTTATAAAGGGTGTCATGTAACTGGAACCAAATATTTGCAAAGAAGAAGTTAACCTCAACTGAATAAAACCTGTGATGGGGTTTACCGCCACGTGGCTCTCATTAGGGTGTTGTATATTGCGCTTAATTTCTTAACTAAGATGAATAATGTTACATTTCTGTTATTTTTTACTTTGGGGCCAAGTGCGTTTCTTTACGTTTTAGAGGGCATTCTGAACCGACAGATCTGATTTTTCGTGGAAAGATACATGCTATAGTAGTGATTCTTCCGCCGTTTAAAGAAACCCGGAGAAATATGACCACGTTACTGTGCTCGTACGCTATTGGGCTGCAGCGTTCACAGGCGTACTTTGAGCGACACAACCGGCAAGCAGACCGCGGCGAAATGACCGGCCGTGGCTTTGGCATCGGCTCCACAGCACGTCAACATTTCTGACCGCCACACACGCCCAAGAAACACCATCGTCCCAGAGAAGCGACAAGCTGACGGTCTGCGCTTCAAGCGCGTTTAAGAGCGCTGCAGTACGATAGCGCATTAATGGTGGTTTTATTTGATATCTTGCGTGCTTTCTTTAAAAGCCAGAAAATATTTACCATGGCGCATGTAGGCCGCCTTCAGTCATTTTTAAATGCGTTCTACGATGTGACGAAGTGCACTCTGCACTAAAGTGAATACAGTCGCCGACTGTTTATTCGGACTCGGCGGGAACCGCCGAAAAGTCCGAATAATCGAGAGTCCGAATAAAAGGATGCACCAGAAAAAAAAGCTCCTTTATTGGCCTAATGGCCGGAGAAGCTTGTCAATGCACGTCTGCACACAAGCACAATCACAGACGACCAAGTCAAGCTGTATTTCAGCCAGTGTTTGGCCATAACCGCAGGTTGTAGCGCTGCCATGGCCTGCGCTTCATCGGAGTCACTGTTCACCTACGTTGATTCGAAGACCCGACAGACGATCTCATCATCGCCCAACTCGGCGAAATCTCCCAAATAACATCGTATTGAGCTCGGCCACCTTCGAATTGGCGAATAATTGTGGCCTTTTTCGCCATCTCCATTGTCTCGTTATTGCCGCGTTTCTTCGTTAGTACCGACTGCGCGGATGGAATGGGTGGCGTCGCAGCTGTCGTAGCCATTTCAGTAGATTAGGCCTAGCCACAAAACAACTGACAAGCAAACTTTCAAATGCCAAAAGGGAACGATATCAAGATATCGTGCTGCAGAGCTCGTGATTCCGTCTTTCCTTGGTTCGTTTCGTACGCGCGGCCATTTCGAACGTCACACCAAGCAGACTCTGAGCGTGGCTTGGCTTGGCTTGCTGTTTGGCTGTTGTAGCTATTCAATGGATACTCGGCTGGCTGAAGTAGAAAACGCCCATTACGAGACGCCAAAACACAGAGCCTTCGAGATCGGCAATTGTAATTTCTGCACTTTTACACTGGCATGATGTCCAGCGATACACAGTGCAACCTTTCAGTGCTGGCAACCTAGCGAAGATATTGTAAACACGTGTGTAAACACCGCGGTCAGAGTTCGACGCCGCTCTCGATCAGCCATCCGGAGTCCGAAATATCGAACGGCGCGCCGTGAGGCGTCCGAATTTTCGGTCGTGAGTTTACATTACTTCAATGCGACGAGTGGCGGTGCCGCGAGGGTGTCCGAATAAA
Organism: Rhipicephalus appendiculatus; assembly: GCA_030522465.1. Lineage (NCBI taxonomy): Eukaryota > Metazoa > Arthropoda > Arachnida > Ixodida > Ixodidae > Rhipicephalus > Rhipicephalus appendiculatus. The sequence continues at coordinate 157,281 of JALIZH010016147.1, forward strand.
CGGGCTTGTCCGAATTATCGGCGTCCGAATAAACGGTCGGCGACTGTATTAAAAAATTCCCCATCTCCCGCTAAAGGGAACCATGTGTGGATGCGAAGCAGCGTGGAGATAATTAGCTTGAGCGGGAAGAACGTCGCCGCTCTCGTTTCACGGCAGCGGTCCGGGCGCTCATCACGGCACTGCACAGGAGAGAGAATGAGGCGCGCGCGCTCCGTCATTTTCATACCTCGGAACTACCGTGGCGCTCCGTAGAGGATTCCTAGAGAGGACGGGGGGGACCGTAGGAGAGGAGAGAGAGGGGGGAGGGGACGTGCATACACTGTGGGGGGTGTGGGACGCGGGAGCCGCTCCGTAGAGTAGAGGATTCCTAGAGGAGAGAGGGCGCACATGCGTTGTGGGGATGTGGAACGCGGGCGCCACTCCGTAGAGTAGATGATTCCTAGAGTAGAAAAAGGGAGTGAGTGTAGGAGAGGATAGGGGAGGGGACGCGCATGCGCTGTGGTGGTGTGGGACGCGGGAAGGCGGAACGGACTAAGCCCCCTCCAAACACAGGCAAGCAAGATCAAGGAATGGGGTCAACCTGGGCGACCGACACCGCCTGCCTAGCCATTGCTAAGCAGCCTCTCTGTGCTCTCGGCCATGACTATGATGACTGTAGTAGTGGTTGACGGCCTTCATATTACTACAGTGTTCTGGTTTGCATTACGGGTGCTTCCCTACTTCATGAAAATGGCCGGACGGGGGACGCGGGAAGGGACGGACAAAGCCCCGAGCATAAGATGCTTCGCATCTAAAATTACACCATCTCCCGCTAAAGGGAACCATGTGTGGATGCAAAGCAGCGGGGAGATAATTAACTTGAGCGGGAGGAACGTCGTCGCTCTCATTTCGCGGCAGTGGTCCGGGCGCTCATCGCGGCGCTGCACAGGAGAGAGAATGAGACGCGCGCGCTCCGTCATTTTCATACCGTGGAACTACCGTGGTGCCCCCCAGTGGAGTATGCAGCTGTCGCACCACCTGTCGTGCGCGCCGCTCCGTAGAGGATTCCTAGAGGAGAGGACGGGGGGGGGACCGTAGAAGAGGAGAGAGAGGGGACGTGCATGCGCTGTGGGGGGGTGTGGGACGCGGGACCGCTCCGTAGAGTAGAGGATTCTTAGAGGAGAGAGGGGGGAGAGGACGTGCATGCACTGTGGGACGCCGGAGCCGCTCCGTAGAGTAGAGGATTCCTAGAGGAGAGAGGGGGGAGAGGACACGCATGCGCTGTGGGGATGTGGGACGCGGGAAGGAGGGACGGACTAAGCCCCCTCCAAACACATGCAAGCAAGATCAAGTAATGGGGTCAACTTGGGCGACAGACACCACCTGCCTAGCCATTGCTAAGCAGCCTCTCTGTGCTCTCGGCCATGACTCTGATGACTGTGGTAGTGGTTGACCGCCTTCATATTACTACAGTGTTCTGGTTCGCATAATGGGTGCTTCCCTACTTCATGAAAGTGGCCGGACGCGGGACGTGGGAGGGACGGACATAGCCCCGAGCATAAGATGCTTCGCATCTAAAATGTTGCATAATTGACCATAGTTAATCAACCAAGTAAGCCCAATATAAAAATGCCAGATAGAGCGCCACATGACGGTAAACCATATGCCATTGGTTTCATTCAGTCATGATTAAATGCTTTTTTTTTGTTTCTTTTTTTAACATTTGCTTCTACTTACGTGAAACACCCTGCAGTATACTTATTCACAGGCATTTTTTATTGCAGAATTGCCTTGCTTATTTGACTTAGGTATATTCGCTTTCCTTTTTTTAGGTCCCTGTAAAGTCCTTTTTCTTTGTGTTTCAAAGAAGCAGATAAGCAGGCTAGAAGTTGCAATAGTTATGGATAGCAGGGATATCCCGCGACGCTTTTTGCCATGTACAATACATCTGGGAAGCTTCTGGGCGGCCAAAGTTCTCTTAGAAAGGAAATGGTAAAAGACTGCACGTTAGTGAATATGCTGCTAACGAACACTTTACGCAATGTAGAACATGAAAAATCACTGCAGTTTTATGTCCTCAGTGCACTGTGAGCGCTGACTCGGTAGTTACCGGTTTCACATGACGCTTCACAAATAATATCGCTACCAGCATTGTCGCTGCTCTACACCTGTAGGGTGATGCGGTACTACGGAAACGGTAATACGCTTACGGACTAGGTAAGACTCTGCTCCGGTATAGTGCCATCTTGCGGAGGCTTCTTATTGAAGTTCTTGCAATTAGACGGCAACCCGCAAGCTGGTCGCCAAGTAGAGCAGCGACACCCATCAGATACAAAAGTGTCAAGTAAACAAATGCCAATAACTTGTGTCGGAATGAAACTAATATACATTAATCAAGAAAAACGTAACTTTTGGGATTTGAACATATTGTTACGGTTAAATTGAGTTTAGCTATGTTTATTTACAGATGAGGTCAGGCGATGATGGCGTCCGTAGGCCGAACCAACTAACCGCCTCTTCCTCTTCCCTGGTGCATACCATGGCCCGGCTCATACCGTAGCATTCCCCGGTTCACAGACGAAGCCCCCTGGGCGAGTCGAATCACTGACGAAGTGGGGGGATGGAACTGCTTGAGACGAGCGACATGCGCTAACTGGGTTCTGCTAGACTGACGACCAGCTGATGTCAAGCGTGCCACCACGTAGGTCAAGTCACTAAGGCGGTCTACGATAACGAATGGGCCTGCATACTGCGATAAAAATTTCTTGCATAAGCCACATTTTCGTTGGGGGGGTCCACAACCACACAAAGTTGCCTTTATCGAATGAAACGATGTCGTGGCCTTGATCATACCGCCGCTTCGAGCGATCTTGCGATGCCAGTGTGCGCAGAGGAGCAATTTGGCGGGTTTCTTCAGCACGGCAGGATGTTTGTGCAACTGAGTCTGTATGAAGCGCAAATGGAAGTATTGTATCAACTCATCTTAAAAAAGCGCGAAAAAACCACGACGGACAAAAGGTCGCGTCGTCCTGTCTACTCCCTTTTGTCCGTCGTGGTTTTTTCGCGCTTTTTTAAGATGAACTTCAACCAACTTGCCCAACTGTCCCTGCTAATTCAGTATTGTATCAAGGCAGCTGCGCGAGTGTCGCGCGTAGGTAGAACGGAGTGAAGTCCGTGGTTTCGTGCTTCGCTGTATTATAAGCATAGGTAATAAATGGCAAGATCTCATCCCAGTTCTTGCGATTCTATGACACATACATAGCCAGCATATTAGTGAGCGTGCGGTTTGTACGTTCGACAAGGCCGTTCGTCTGGGGATGATAAGGTGTTGAATGGCGAAACGGCGAAGTGCAGAGACGAAGCAATTCTTCCACAGTGTCGGCGATGAATTGGCGACCACGGTCACTGATGATGACACGAGGCGGACCATGGCGAAGAACGATAAAGCGTAACAGGAAGGAAGCAACGGACTCGGCTGTGGAGGATGGTATCGCAGCGGCTTCCGCATATCTGGTGAGGTGATCGACACATACCTACTATGCTCCATGGTTTTAAAAAACAGCGCAAAAAGACGGTACACAGGATGGAGGACACAGGACAAGCGCTGAACTAGCAACTGTCGTCTTTATTAAAAAAAAGCGAATAAATACAAGCAGTTTTGCTGCGTGCGCACCCTCTAAGCTGCAGAAATTGTCACGTGTTTTCAAGTAGGCTGATTTCACAATCATGAAGATAGATAGATGGGGCGGAAATGCAAGTATCATGATTTTTCTTGATGTGGAAAGCTTCGATGATTTCACGTGATCTTTGATCCATGTGCCTGAAGATGACATGCGTACGATCAAACAAAGGTTTACAGCCACATGAGCGACAATGAGAAGACAAATGTGATGTGGGTGTGCCCTTCAATGTGTTGCTGTGTTGGCGGAGCCTCTCGTTAAGGCAGGCGCCAGTCTGTCCTATATAGACTTTTCCACATGTTAATGGGATATTGTAAACAACACCACACACGCACGTTACAAATCGAGTGCGATGCTTAACGGAGCACACATTCTTTTTTGCTGAACCTGCCATCGTTCTATATACAGCGGCGCATGCTCTCCCAAGCTTACCGTGAGCGGAGAACACATTTACGTCAAAGCCTTTTGCAATCTTTTTGAGCCTGTGTGACAATCCATGAACATATGGAATAACAGCGAAATTCTTAGGCTTTTCAGTGGAGCTTGTGCGTTGCCCAGACTGTGCTGCAGATAGCTTCAAAGATTTTAGCAACCTGAGGGAAATACATGATAAGGTTGAACTTGGGAAGCCCGCATTTTTTAACCGAGCCAACTGTTCCTGAAAGCTGGCCTCGACCTTATGGTGACAAGACTTGTTAAGGGCAGATTTTAGTGAATTGAAGGCAATGCCATTCTTCACTATCTTAGAGTGTCCTGATGAATAGTTCAAGAGTGATTTTTTTGCACGTGGCGAGAAACACCAGCACAGATGGTCGGGTTCAGTATACAGACACAGATCTAAAAATCTAATAGCACCATTGACGGGCAATTCAGTCGTGAACAGCAGCCCAAAGGCATTGTCTTTGAATATACTCTGTACGTCATGCAATAGGGAAGTACAAGCGTCACTCGGCAGGAAGATTTACCCCCCCCACTATTTACCCCCCTTCGTGAGAGCGGGACGCAAATTAGCAAGGGTAGGACCGCCGAATCTATGGTTTCAGCCGAAAGACGTGAGCGATCTCGGTGCTGCGGCGACGACGATCAGTAGCCGCGCTGACCGGAGCGACGCGATAGTTCACGGCAGATGTTCTTTGTAGCACGGTATATGGACCGAGATATCTATGAAGGAACTTTTCACAGAGCCCAGGTGCACGAACAGGTGTCCACAGGAGGACTTCGTCGCCTGGGCGGAACGCAACAATTCGCCGTTTCGCATCTAAACCGACTTTCCTTTTGTCCTGAATGGTAGCAGTGTTGGCGCGGGCAATTTCACGGCAGTGGGCGACGCGCACAGCGAATTCTTCTGGGAGGGACGCAGATGGAACAGATGATGTGGACAAGAAAGTGGTGTCCAGAATAAAAGTCGGTGCACGGCCATACACGAGGAAAAACGGGCTGTAATTCATCGTACGTTGTATGGCAGTATTATATGCAAACGTGACGAAAGGAAGTATAGTGTCCCAGTTTGTGTGGTCTGGTTGGACGTACATGGAGATCATGTCGGACAAAGTTCGGTGAAAACGCTCTGTCAAACCATTTGTTTGCGGATGATACGCTGATGTGGTCTTGTGGATGGTGTTAGAGGCCTGGAGAACTCGGCAAGGACATGGGAAAGAAATGTCTTGCCACGGTCACTAAGGAGCACACGAGGGGCGCCATGGCGCAAAATAATGGCGCGCAGGACAAAATCGGCGACTTCAGAGGTAGCACCAGAGGGAAGAGCTGCCGTCTCTGCGTAGCGAGTAAGATGGTCCACGGCAGTAACAATCCAACGGTGACCGGCGGGCGTAAGTGGAAGGGGTCCGTATAAATCTATGCCCACGAATTCAAAGGGAGTGGACGGGCACGGCAGAGGTTGCAAAGGCCCCGCGGGAAGAGACGTGGTACGTTTCCGGTGCTGGCATGACGCGCAGGAACCGACGTACTTAGCCACAGAAGTGGAGAGGCCAGGCCAAAAGCAGCGAGTCTTGATGCGGTCGTAAGTCTTGTGGAAACCTAAGTGGCCAGCTGTCACGTCGTCATGAAATGCTTGTAAAACGTGGAGACGAAGCGAGCGAGGGACGACCAGGGACCCATTGGTTACCGAGAGGATGGTAAATTTGCCGACATAATGTTCCATCTTGGAGTTTGAAACGTGCAAGCTGTCGTCTTAAGCGGCTGTTGGGAGCACGAGATAATCCAGTGAGCCGATCGATGATTGTGCGGCAGTATGTATCTGCATGCTGAAGCGAGGCGAGGTCTGGGGATGAAAGAAGGTCCGCCGAGGCAACGGACTCTTTCGGACCAACCGCTGTCTGTTTGGCCACTTGGCTGGTCGGTGACGAGCAGATGGAAGGCGACATTTGGGCGCTTGGCGAGAGCGGGCAGCGCGACAAAGCGTCGGCATCTTCGGTGTTGCCGACCCGATCTATATGTGACGCTGTAGTCGTACTCCTGCAAACGCAGCACCCAACGGCCAAGGCGTCCCGACAAATTCTTGAGAGACGATAACCAACACAGAGCATGATGGTCAGTGACGATTGTGAAATGCCGGCCGTATAAATAAGGGCGAAACTTTTGTACGGACCACACGATGGCGAGGCATTCTTGTTCGGTGATGGTGTAATTTCGCTCAGCAGGAGAAAGAGTACGGCTCGCGTAGGCCACGACCTGCTCTTCAGAAGCGTGGTTCCGCTGAAGCAGGACAGCACCGATGCCTTGTCCACTTGCGTCAGTGTGTAGGACAGTGGGTGTTGCGGGGTCGAAGTGGCGAAGCACTGGCCGTGACGTGAGACATCGCTTGAGAGTGTGAAAAGCGGTTTCGCAGTCATCCGACCAGACAAAGGGTGCGCTCACGGTCAGAAGTTTGTGCAGAGGAGCTGCGATAGTGGCAAAGTCACGCACAAAGCGGCAGAAGTACGACGCTAAGCCAAGGAAGCTGCGAAGGTCTTTAGGTGTGGTTGGTGTAGGAAAGTGCAGTACTGCGGCAACCTTGTCGGGATCGGGCTCAACACCGTGTTTACTGACAACATGACCTAACACCTTGATGCTGCGACTGGCAAAGCGACACTTCTTAGTGTTGAGCTGCAAACCGGCCTTCGCTAGACACGTTAGAACTTCGTCTAGCCGTTCCAGGTGCTGTGAGAAGCTGGACGAAAAGATGATGTCGTCCAGGTAGCAAAGGCAGGTCTTCCATTTTAATCCACGCAGTACCGTATCTATCATTCGTTCGAATGTGGCTGGGGCATTACATAGGCCAAAAGGCATTACATTGAATTCAAATAGTCCATCTGGAGTGGCAAACGCTGTCTTCTCTTTATCGGCCTCGTGCATCGGGATTTGCCAATAACCAGAGCGCAAGTCTAGACTTGAAAAGTACTTGGCACCTTGTAAAGTATCAAGAGTGTCGTCGATGCGAGGCATGGAATAGACGTCCTTACGGGTAATTTTGTTAGTGCTCTATAATCAATGCAAAACCGCACTGAGCCATCCTTTTTTTTAACTAATACAACAGGAGAAGACCAAGGCCTGATAACGTTGCGTGCGAGCATGTCATTGATTTGTTCTTCTATGACCTTGCGTTCAGAAGCTGACACACGGTAAGGGCGGCGGCGGATGACGCGAGATCCGTTGGTGTCAATACGATGAGCGGCCACTGTTGTTTGACCCAGGCCGTCGGAACAAACGTCAAAGCAAGTTTTGTGTTTCATTAATATGGTTAGCAAGGCATCAGCCTGTGTCGAACTCGGATCTTTGCTCAAAGTGGCCTTGAGAGCACAAGATGAACCCTCCGCGGGAACACACTTTGAGAATGACGAGGTAGGTGAAACAGTGACGACACATACCGGTGCTCCTTCGGTAATACTGGCAACAGTAGTCCCCTCTGGAAGCAGGATTGGTTCCGGTGTCGTGTTGTAGGCGGTGATGCTCGCATAACCACGTGAGAACCGAACGAGACAAGATGCGATGGCGATTCCTCGAAAAATGCAGCGCTGGCAAGGGACAACTACGGCGTCACCATCTAGAATGTCTCGTGACTTGATCGTAAGGACACGTTCTTGACCGGAAGGCAGGAGAAAATCCGCAGCTGTGACAAGGTTGGGAGGCAAAAAGTCGGCAGGAGAAGAAAACTCAGTGTCCGTCATACGAATGAGAGGTTGACCGCACGAAATGACAGCAGATGCAGCAGATAGGAAGTCCCAGCCTAAGATGATCTGATGAGCGCACGAAGACAGCACAGCCAGCTGTACATGATGGCGGATTCCGTCGATGAGAATGCGAGCAGTACACTGTCCGGTCGGGGAAATCGGATTATCATTAGCGCCGCATAACATGGGACCGACATAAGGAGTTTGCACTTTCCGTAGACGAAAACACAATTCACGGTTGATGACCGAAATGGCGGCTCCAGTGTCTATAAGGGCGTCAACAGAAACACCTTCCACACAAACGGAGTAAATTAGCTGGGCGAGACGGAGGAGTTGTAACGTTTCGATAACGAGCAGTTTCCCCTCCAAAAACTGCAGCTTCTAGTTTTCCGGGTGGCTTTCCAGAGAGATCGGAGCAAGGCGCAAGGGTGATGACGTGCGCCGCAACGGTGACGGTGACGGAAAACGGCGATAAGGTGAACGGGAAGGACGAGGCACAGCTTGGGACAGTGGAGGGGATGGCGACCGACGTGGGGAGGGTGGATATGGTGCTGGAGCGTAGGCATCAGATCTTGGGGCAAACTCTCTTTCATAAACAGTATAGCCACGTCGTTCATCCTGCTGACGCCGGCGGCAGAAACGGGATATATGGCCCCGTATGCCACAGTAGAAGCAGACGGGGCGCGAAGGGCGCCAGGTAGAATAGTGTGGCGGCACTGGCGCCTGCGCTGCCATCGAGGCCAAATGGTCGCATCCAACGTCCGCAGGCACAGATGGAATTGGTGCAGGGGCCCGTGATGCAACTTCTGCGTACGAAGGCGCGCGAAAGGGTACAGGAGACGGTGGACGTGCGACGCTTGTCATGGATGCCAGTTCGTCCTTGATAATTTCACGCAGGTTGGGAGGAGGAGTGCGGACAGACGAAATGGCTGGGTTACCCGGAACAAGGCCGTGAATTTCCTCTGACTATGGTGCGGATGAGGGCTCGCAATTCATGCTCTCCAGTAAAGCGATGGTCGCAGGAGGCGTGTGGAAGGCGCATGGAATAAGAGTGCGTCCAGGCGTTGGCACGTGGTGATGATGTCCTGAACTGTATTTGGGCTCTGGATCACAAGAGCATTGAAGGCCACAATATGTTTACAAGAGTTAAACTGCACAAATTTTTCTTTCTCCGTTAGGCGCTAGCTTTATTAAACAGAACGATTTGTGGACGTCCTTGCACTCATTATTCGCACAAATTAGGTTTTGAACCAGAAAGTCTGCGATGCATGTCAGAGTTCAGTCTTCAGCATATGTAAATACTCGAACTTTTAAGTGCTGTGCACTTTAGGGTGGCAGGCTGTCGTATGCTGTCGTTGTCACTTGGCGTAACGCAGGCAGAACCACATATAGCATAGCCAGCTATAGCATACCGAGCGCGCTCGCGCCAAAGAGAAGTCTTCCTCTTCTTCTTCGAGCGCCTTGATGATGATTTCAACGCAAGTCTTTTTCCTCTTGTTCCTTGAGCGCCTTGATGATTATATAAACGCAGGCAGAACCACATATAACACAGCCAGCTGCAGCATATTGAGCACGCGCTCGTGCAAGGAAGGTCTTCTTTCTCTTGTTCTTTGAGTGCCTAAAGTGCGGACATTACTACTATGGCTGGGGAAATAGAAACACAAGCCACATATAAAAATTGAAAGAGGAAGCAAGCGAGAAATAGACAGAGAAAGAAAGGGAAAAAACAGGATGAAAAATAGAAATTATTAGAAATAAAGAGAAAAAAACACAGAAAAAATACTGGAAAAATGAAAAACAAAGAAAGAGAGGAGCAAAGAAACAGAAAAGCAGGAGAGAAACAAAGAAGGCTGCCCAGCTCCGCAGTTAACACTCCCTTCAGGCCTGGCACAAATAGGGCGAAGCTGCCTTAATTTTTTTTAGCACGAAAGTGTTTTATGCCGGGGTCCACCAACACTTCAGTGACGTATTTGCGTCACGGAAATGACGCTGAGAAAATGTACACGATCAGATGTTAAAGAAAGAAGTTCTGTCAACGGGAGTTCGAACCCGCGACCTCTCGGTTCGTAACAACTGATGCCAGGCACGCTATCCACTGAGCCACGGTAATTTTTATTTTCTGTATTGCACCGCGCCACGGTCACACACTCCAGAGTATTTACAAACGGGCCTTTTATATCTCTCACGTTCCTTTCACAGTGCTTTTGGTCGGCGGGGTGTGGTGGCGCTCTCTGGTAGTGGTAAAGGGAAGTAATGCATCATGACCATGGCCTTAGTCGAAGGGATAAAGATGTACCACCAAGCGTCAACGCGGATGCATCCACGTTAAACGCTGCTATAGCTGCCAAAGAGCACTACACATTGTGCAAGCTCTCTTACATCAATGTACAGTAAGCATTAAACTACTTCTGGAAGAACACGTTTTACTTTCCTGTTATACCGAATCCTCTGATGGAGGGATCAGCTATGATTATTTTGTCTTTACTGAACGGAAAAAGTGGTTAGTATTTAATGGGAAGGATATTGGTCCGAGAAAGCTGAGCCTTGGGGTACAGCTGTAGTTATTTCGTAAAACTCAGTCTGGGTACAGGCTATTTCCACTCTCTGTTCCGGTTGTAATGGGTAACTTTTGAAGAAATGGACGCACGCCCCACGAAAGCCGTAACGTTATAATTCATTCAATATGCTAGGGACTTCAGTACCAAAGGGATTTTCATATTGAGAAATATACGTGCAACATTTTTATGGTCAATAAAGCAATAATGAATAAGCTAAGCTAAGTACAAAACAGCTCTGTCAGTTGGCCGATACTTTTCCTAATCTCATGTTGGCAGGGCATTATACATGAGTGTATGTACCAAGGGTGCAATACCCAGTGTTTTCCTTCAACACAGCAATCACGTAAATATATTAGCAAATTTTATGCTACATCTATCCTACACTTGTGCTGCGTAGATTGTCGTAAGACGCATTGTAGGCTCTCTCTGGTGCGAACCGTGTATACACTACGCTTTCGCGCCTTGCACTACAGCATTTCAAAGGAGGTGAGCGCTAAACAGGGTTTCATGACGTTTGAGCATTCTGTCCTAATTTCATCATGTTCTACCTGACTTGACATTTACATCACTGGTGACGAAAATATGGGCGGGGAGCCTATAAACATTTCATGGACTGATCAAATGATCTTCCTGTACTTCGTTTGCGGTGATGCTATTCAAATTGAGTAGCATCGCCCCTGTTCTATATTCCAGTGAGTCGATGAGTCTGTAGAAGTATTGAGTGCTTTTGTTGGACAGAGCAGGGATAGCTAAAGTGGGTTTTTGCTTCTGTCACCAATTAGCATGTTTCGCCTTGCTTATCATATGGTAGCTTGCGGTGATCGTGGCAGCTTGCAACAGGGTGACGAAGAAAGCAGTTGACTCGAATACTGTGGAAAGCCCAGCCTTCAAGCTTGCCCCGCCACTCGAACGCTCCGGGACGATGGTCATGGTCCACAGTATTCTGACCTAAGAAAACTGCCTCCACCTGCGAAGGCTGTCACCTGTTCCTGAATAATGTTTATTTCGCTCTCTCCCTCACTCTCGGCAAAGAAGCATTCACAGAGTTGTACACGTGGACGAATGGTACATCATTACACTACAACTGAAAGTATTTATTATACGCATATCAATCCATCTCGCCAGTAGCCGCTGGTAAATTGACCGGCACGCTGCCATAATGAATCCCGCTCAGAATTGGACACCGTTAGGATATCAGCAGCGAGTTTTTGCAGATTAGGGATGTCGCGTCAGAAGCAGGCGATCTTAGAGCACATTACGAATTTTTACCAATTGCGGAATACCGATGGACAAAAATTTGCAGTATTGAAATTAATTTATTCGCTAACGTTATACGTAGTCATGCATAAGTCGCTATTACACGATGAGACATTTTCGCTGCATTTGTTGCTTCGCGTTGGGAGCAGGTACTGTGGGCATGACCCACAAAAATTCGACCAATATTAAGCAGCTAGTGACCGATACGGAAGCGAGGCGGGGTAGGCCAACGTTATAATCATCCACATATATCGAAATAAAATTTAAACTTACACCATTTGCATATAGGGTTATTTACTTGGAAGGACAGGAGAGAGAGCAGCAAGGAGACATTTGCCCACTTTTTCTTTTCACTCTCCCCTTCAAAAGTAGGAGGGCAAAAAACGACACCTAGTATGTATATTCGTAGTCGTCCATATTCTTATACAGCCCGCTCAGTGTGGTTTCCATTAAAATGACTTGATTGAACTTGCTCCTCTTCCCTACAAGGCCTTAAATTGAATAACTCTTACAGTAAAGAAAGAAAAAGCAGTCGTCTTATTCTTAGGGCTTCTCACAAGTACTTTGCTTTGTAAACCACATGTTTTCTTTAAAATGTGAGAATTGAAGATATTAGAGGCATAGCAGAGGCTTCGTTCTCATTTAATTTAGAACGCCAAACTCTTACTATAATGTTTGCAGATGGAATGCCCAGATTGAAAAAGGGTTAAATGTGGTGCGCACCAGGAAAGCATACTGGAATCTTTTTTTGCGGAGCTGTTATACGCTAGCTTCTGGCCAAATAGTGCGTGCGTTTACAGGCTGTGTACAAAAAAGCCGCTTCGACAAAATTGAATACGAGTGCAAGGGTCGAGTTCTGGGTGAATGACGGAGGGTGCTGACGAGAGAGGGGCCAGGTGCCACGTAGCATGGTCGTCGGCAGGATTTTCCCTTGGGGGGGGGGGGGGGGGGGGCAGGTGCAAACCAGTGTTGCATCATGGCTGGGGGGAGGGGGAGAGCACTGGTGTAGCTTAGGTGAGGGCAAGTGCTGGTGAGGCTTGAGGGGGGCAAGTGCCCCTTTTGCACCCCCCCTGCCGATGCCACGTTGGCCTGCCATGCAACTGGACACGTGTTTGTCGTGTACCTCTACTGTCGCAGTAAATCACATGTGCGTCTGCGGGGATCATTCTCACTGCGACATTGTCACCTTCATTTAGCGGCAGTGGTACGCCCGAGGAACAAGGAGATTACGAGGAGAGATGCCGAGAGCAGCGAGAAAGAACGCGCCCGAGACACCGATCGCAATCGACAAGAAGACAGCGACAATGCTGCCGATCGTTCTGCCGAGGACAAAGCGAGGTTTCAGCGATGCTTCTTGTCCGTGATGGTGATGTTACCCCGTGCAGCGATATCGCCGTGCCGTACCACACAGCTACATTGGTCACACAACTTCACAGAGTCGAATGGCTCTGAATTTTCTATTTATAATATTCATTGACAAGATTGCAAGCAGTGATAACAAGGCTAAATTTACAATCCAAGCAGATGACACCAGGTTATATTTTCGTGGGAATTGTTATAGGGATTTCGTGAGAAAAGTTAATGAGACCCTAATTGCTGCAATTTGTCTCCATCAAAACCACCTAAAATTACCATACTGAAAGGAAAAAAGTGGAAATTTAAGGGCTTGATTTGCTTTGTTGGACACAATACTAATGAGAAATTAAATACATTGAAGTCATGGAAATTACAGAGGATGTTAATAGTAGTACCGTATTTACTCGCGTAATGAACCCACCTTTTTTTTTCAGAGAAGTTGACGGCGATTTGGCGGGAGGGTTCGCTACGCGGAAAAAAAAAATCGCGGGAGTTATAAGAGCAGAAATTTTGCGTGAAATTATTAAGAAACTCGCTGTGAAACCGCTGCCGGCCTCGAAATCAGTGGCAGGAATGATTTGACACTTCGCTCTCCACAAGGGGAAACTTTCCTTGTTACGGCCCGCGAAATGCGCGACGATCCTCTTTCTGTAGCCCGAAGCTCTTCCTCTTGTTTTATCCAGTAACGAACGCACACGGATCGATGCTGAAGTGTCGTCCAGTCGCTCCGTTCTCATGCTCCAGCGCATGTCTCACCAACTTTGTTTAAAGCCGGCCATGCAGCTAGCGTACCAGCCCAACGTGCCCTACGCAGCAGGCGTCCAACGATGTTCACTATGAGAACCCGACAACTAGGGCGCCTCGATGGCAGCGTTCCTTCATTACTTCGTACACTGGTGTAGCACTCTGAAGCACGGTTTAGAAAACGCAGAGTGGTTTATTGTACGTGCACGCCATTCTCGGAACTACCTCTTCTTCCTTCTCTAGCAGAACCCCACTACCAGTTCACGTGCCAAGTTGTTATGCGCCAGAAGAAGAAGAAAAGTACGCCACAGGTGGGCCCCCCCTGCGGACAAGTGGCCATTGGCACTTGAAGAGGTTGTCATACGGAGCTGTTGATAGTGGGTGCCGGCTTGATCCTTTCAATTGTTACTGTGTCTTCGCGCCCATTGCGCAGGATTGTAAAATGATGTTCGGAACGTTTTATGACTGGAAAAGGACCATCATAGCGAGGCTGAAGAGCACGACGAGGCGCATCAACACGAACGAAAACGTGTGAGGATGTCTGTAGGTTTGACGGCAGAAAAACGTCGTGCTTAGTCGTGTGAGCCGAAGTTGGTGATGGGCGTAAGTTTTGCATATAGACCCGCAGACGCTGGACGAAAGATGATGGATCCGAAACACACTGCGTAGTTACGGGATTGACGAGGTCACCCGGCAAACGGAGTGTGCAGCCATAAACCATCTCGGCTACAGAGCAGGAAAGTTCTGGTCGCAGCGTTGACCGAAGGCCGAGCAGTACGATGGGGAGGTGCGATACCCAATCTTCGGCATGAGGCTGAGAGGCGAGTGCTGCTTTCAAATGACGATGTAGTCTCTCTACGATGCCATTCGATGCAGGATGATACGCAGTGGTGCGAATGCGCGCACAACCCAGAAGAGATGTCACAGAGGTGAAAAGTGCGGACTCAAACTGTCTGCCTCTATCAGTAGTCACCGTTGATGGCACACCGAAACGGCTAATCCAGGTAGACAGAAAAGTACGAGCAACTGTCTCCGCCGTGATGTCAGGCATTGGAGCTGCTTCAGGCCACCTTGTGTACCTATCAATACACGTAAGCAAATACGTATATCCACGGCATGGTGGCAAAGGTCCGACGATGTCCAGATGAATGGTGTCGAACCGTGCATCAGGGAGCGGGAATTTTCCCCATGGAGGCTTGGTGTGCCGTTGTACCTTGATACGCTGACACGTTGTGCAAGTGCGAACCCAGTCACGAATGTCAGCGCGTATGCGCGGCCAGACATAGCGTTCTGTGACCAGGTGTTGCGTAGCTCGTACGCCTGGATGGCAGATTGAGTGCAGGGTATCAAAAACAGCACGACGCAGATCTGAAGGAACATAAATGCGAGTACAGTTGTGTGAAACATCGCACCAGAGCGTGACGTCGTGGTCGGGAAAGCTAACTTGCTCTAGTCGGAGGGATGTAGATGATCGAACTCGTGGAAGCTCATCATCCAATGCTTGTGCCTCGGCGATTGAAGACAAGGAAAGGTCGATGGGGCTTGTGGCGTTGATGGTAATGCGACTAAGAGCGTCCGCTGCACTGTTAAGGCTGCCTTTGACGTAGCGTATGTCTGTGGTGAACTCGGCAATGAAAGCGAGGTGCCGAAGCTCTCTAGGAGTATGGGTGGCACTGCAGGAACGTAAAGCCGAAACAAGTGGCTTGTGGTCGGTGAGAATGGCGAATTCTCGCCCTTCGAG
This sequence comes from Rhipicephalus appendiculatus, assembly GCA_030522465.1. Lineage (NCBI taxonomy): Eukaryota > Metazoa > Arthropoda > Arachnida > Ixodida > Ixodidae > Rhipicephalus > Rhipicephalus appendiculatus. Next base: position 172,765 of record JALIZH010016147.1, read on the forward strand.
AAAGTACCTGAAGTGCTTCACCGCAAGGTAGGCTGCGAGGAGCTCCCGTCCGAAAGTACTGTATCGGCGCTCAGTGTCGCGTAACTTTCGGGAAAAGAAGGAGATAGGAGCCCATGCACCATTGATCCATTGATGAAGAGCGGCTCCAACTGCTTCTGAGGAAGCGTCCACCATGAGGCTAGTGGGAGCAGTTGGTGAAGGGTGGTGTAGGAGAGTGGCTTTGGCGAGCTGGGTCTTAACGGCGACGAAAGCTTCATCAGCGACCGTGTCCCACGGAAGAGCAGCCGACTCAGCTTTCGAAGTAGACAGTAGTGCTTCAAGCGGCTTCAGCAGTGTAGAGCATGTCGGGATGAAACGGCGATAAAAATTTACGAGTCCGAGAAAACGTCGCAGACTGCGTGCGGACTTTGGTGGGGGGTAGTCGATGATAGCCTCAACTTTGTCAGGTAGAGGAGTGATGCCATCTTTTGTGATGCGATGTCCAAGGAATGCGATCTCGGCGGCGCCAAACTGGCATTTTTCAACATTGATGACCAGATCGTAGTCCCGAAGTCGACTGAAAAGTTGGCGTAGATGAGCCTTGTGTGTTTCAGCGTCCTTGCTGGCGACGAGAAGATCATCTATATAGGCGAAACAAAATGGCAGACCTCTGGTGACTTCGTCTATAAAGCGCTGAAATGTCTGAGCTGCGTTGCGCAAGCCGAAAGGCATTCTTAAATATTCAAAAAGGCCAAATGGAGTAGTTATAGCAGTTTTGGGGATGTCGGAAGGCTCAACGGGGATCTGGTGATAAGCTTTCACGAGATCAATCTTCGAATATACTGTTGTGCCGGTTAAAAAGGCAGTGCAGTCCTGAATATTGGGTAACGGGTATCGGTCCGGAACGGTGACCGCATTGAGTGCACGATAATCACCACAGGGCCGCCAGTCGTTGTTCTTCTTGGGAACCATGTGCAGTGCCGACGACCACGAGCTTGATGACGGGCGAATGATCTTCAATTGCAACATGTGCTCGAACTCATTGCGAGCAACTCGAAGTTTATCGGGACCGAGTCGGCGAGGGCGGCAGTGAACAGGTGGTCCTGTGGTAACGATGCAATGGGTCACAGAGTGCTTAGGAGGCTTATCCATCGGAGACTGTGTAGTAATCTCCGGAAACTCGTCGAGGATAGCTGTATACGGCGAGGTAGGTAGCTTCACGAAAGTGGGGTTTAGGGCCGTGGCTTGTGACAGAAAACCGTTGACCGACAAACCGGTAATGCCATCCACCAGGCGACAGCGGCTCATATCCACGAGCAGATGAAAATGTCTCAAGAAATCGGCTCCTAAGATGGCGTAGCGAACGTCAGCTATCCAAAATAGCCATTGTAACTTTCTCTTGAGGCCGAGATCGAGGGTGAGAGACTTCTGTCCGTAAGTTGCGATGACAGAAGAGTTGATCGCTTGTAGAGGAGTTGACTTTTCGCGGAGACGCCGGTCAGCCTTGGAAGCAGGAATTATGCTGACCTCTGCCCCAGTGTCCACCAGCAAGCGCAGTCCTGTGGTTCGGTCGGTTATATAGAAGAGGCGGCTTGATGATTGGCCGTGATCGCCCGCCGCAGTTATTGACGATCGGCCTGAGCGTTTCCCATGCGCCACGAACAGGGTGACAGACATCGACGAGCCGCGGCACGAAAACGTCGGTGATAGTAGCATGGCGTCTGTGTTGGAAAACTGCGCTCAGGCTGGTGGAGTGGTCGTGGCGGAGAAGGCGACGTGAGAGGCTGTCGATGTGGACAAGGCTGGCCATTGAAGTTGCGAGTGTTTTGCAGTTCCAGACGCAACTCGGCTACTTGAGCTGCGAGATCTTTTACTGCTTCTCGAAGGGAATCTACTTCGGACACCGGAGCAGGACGGGCAGCGTTGATGACTGCCGGAGCAACGTCCATCATGTCGTCAGCCAGTTCTGCGAGCTCCGGCAGGGACCTATGCTGAGCTGTGACAAGAGCCATTCGCACGTTAGGTGGAAGACGCTGCAGAAACAGCTCACGTAGTATTGCTGTGTCCAAGAAGCCCGGCTGGTCCCCAACCAGGTGCTGCAGGTGACGTAGGAATTGGGTGGGACGTCTGTCTCCAAGCTCTTCGTTGTTCAGGAGTTGTTGAATGCGCCGATGCGTAGGCTGAACGAGGCGGCGAAGAAGAGTCTGTTTGACGGTGGTATATGGAGTTTCACCAAGTGGTCGCGCGAGGATGTCGCGTATCTCGGCCATTGCCTGTGGCGGCAACGCTTCGAGGAGTAGCTCGTACTTGCGAACTTCTGACGCGACGCGATGAATGCGGAACTTGTTCTCGGCTTGTACGAACCATAACGAGGGATCGGCAAGCCACAGCTGCGGTAGCGTTATGGTGGTGGTAGCTCCTACGACACTCGAAGTGGTTACCTGGCCGGTTGCCGTGGTAGGAGTACCAGGGTGTAGGTCGTCTGGATGCTCACGCTGCTCCATAGAAGGTCGTGCTCGTAGTTCGGGTCACCAGTAACTGTAGCACTCTGAAGCACGGTTTAGAAAACGCAGAGTGGTTTATTGTACGTGCACGCCATTCTCGGAACTACCTCTTCTTCCTTCTCTAGCAGAACCCCACTACCAGTTCACGTGCCAAGTTGTTATGCGCCAGAAGAAGAAGAAAAGTACGCCACACTGGCATAGAGGCGCCCTACCGACAACCAAACGCAGCGTCCGATGGCGGCGCAGGCACGCTGCAGGAGAGCAAAATGAAATTTGGAGAGGCTGAGGAAAATGAAGGAGAGCAGATGGGCAGGGAAGGTTTTCAGTAGGCTTGTGCGAATATTCGAATGCTTTGAATATTCGAACGAATAGTACAGTATTCGAATTCGCTTCGATTCGAATTTAAATTATTGAAAATTTCGAAGTATTCGAAATGAACGAATAGGTGTATATTAGTCCGCATGTAACCCCTGTAAAGGTTGTTTCACTGCAGTGGAGGAGTGCTAAGCCGTGAAAGCACCTATTCAAGTGTATATCAGTGCGCATGTAACCCCCCTTTAAAGATGGTTTCACTGCAGTGGAGGGGTGCTAAGCCGTGAAAACACTTATCCAGGGGAAATCCGCACTGCCGCGAAGCCCCACTTCAAGGTTAAATGAACCTGTTACCCTCACATCGATTCATCATGCCCATTTCATCAGTTTAAAAGCTTGTTATACTGGCTTATATGCTCTAAGTATAGTAAATTTTACAATGTAACATATTTTACAGGTTATCACTTGCATTCTACCGAAATTCAAATCCTGCTACTATTCAAAGTTGTTCTCCCTTCCTTTCAGCCAAAAAGAATGGCATTAGCAGAGGCCTTGTTTCAATTTTTAAAGTATATTTTGCAGGTTAGTTGGCTAATGACAAATATGCCCATTTTTCTTTATAATATGTGATTTATACTATTCGAATTCGATTCGAAATTATTCGAACCAAATCACTATTCGCACAAGCCTAGTTTTCAGGTATTTGTATAGAAAAAGCGTCGACACGCAGTGGAAAAAAGAACTAGGAGGCTCACCAGTAAATATACGGCTGGCAGTGTGGGCCATATGGCAGCAAGGAGCATTAAGCGAAAAGTCAGAGAGGCGGAGAGGACTTATTGGATGACAGCGATGGAAAAGAAGCCAGCTCTCAGTAACTACCGAAAGGGAAAAAACGAAATGAGGAGGGAAAGGTTTTGTGACAATTCAAGGGGAAGTGCTTTACTGTTTGAAGCAAGGTCGAGTTGCCTTAGAACACGTAACAGGCAACTGATTCAGTAGCGAAGAAGAACAGTGTACATGCTGTGGGGGGAACTAAGGAAACGATGGAACATGTATTGATTGAATGTGGCGATATCCACCCAGGTATACGTGTGGGCACAAGTCTACATGAAGCCTTGGGTTTTAAGGACAATGGAAAGCTGAACACGTCCGCGATAGAAATAAGTAAGAGACGGTTAGAGTATTGGTGGCAGAAAAGTAGAGATAAAGGACAAAAATAAATAATGGGGAAAAATAGGGTCATTCTGCCTTAAGAGGCAGAGAGATGGACCGTGAATTTATATTTTTCTTAGGTATAATAACATAGATTTAATCAATGTAGATAAGGCGTTAGGCCAACATAAAAAGAAAGTTTTCTTTCCCTTTTCTTTTTTTTCGAGCCTGGTGGCAGACATGTCACCGCCCCGTTATAAAGGGGATGCTCATAGCATCCATCCATCCATCCACCATGCTGCAGGAGCACATCGCACCCTCGATGCGGTTGCGCTTTGTTTTATGCCGCTGTGCTTTCGTGGCACTATCAGCAAGGAGGTTTCTTCAACGTTCGACAGATGGCACTTTGCCGCAAAAGGTGCGACTTTTAAATTTCGACCCACGTCGTTCGCGCTCGCGCTGCTCGCAACTGTTTAGCATGGTTGTTAAAATATGTTTGAACTTTTGTTGTGTCGTTGTTTTGTGATATAATGGTGTAATTTATTGTCGTTTCGATTGTCAACGGCACTGGCTATCATTCCGAAATACAATGAACAGATACATACCTTAAAAAATAGATTTTTATTTTTCAAGGACCAAAGTATGGGGTGGGTTCATTATGCGAGTGGGTTCATTACGCAAGTAAATACGGTAATTGTTATGTAAATATGAAGAAAGAAAAGTGGACGAAAAGATAACTTGCTGCTGGCAGGGACAGAACCTGCAACCTTCGATAACGCGTCCGATGCTCTACCAACTGAGCTACAGCGGCGGTCATCCCCCCCGTGCGTATATATAGATTTTAGTCATTTTGGATATCGGTATCGACATGTTCTTCAGAAATGACCTGTATATGAAATGTTGAAACGTTTTTTTTTTTTTTTTAAATGGCAACGCTTGCTGACAATTTGCCCCCGCTTTACCATCTTCTCTGCCCCGACCCTTGCGGGACTAAATTGCGTGAATGCGGCCCGCTGAAGCAAGTGAGTTTGAGACCCCTGCTTTAAAGGGACTTTGAAGATCAAAACGATTTTTCGCGTATCGGTTAAGTACAATTGCACAATCCCGAAAACACCACTCTTACCACGACAGACCGCTCGGTAAGTAAGAAAACGCGCGAAAAGAAAATACTGGTGGAGACGCCAGCTTGAGATTCCCGCTCCAAACACTGTGACGTCATAGATTTTGAAGGCGTCTGCTAGATCCTACATAGATGATAATCGATCAAATGAAGTACATTTCATCTGTGGGTGCCATAGACCTAGCATACGAAGTTTCAGAAAATTTCATCAGGCCAGAGTAGCGAAAATACGAAAAATACATTTTGAAATTTCCGACGTCACGTGCGGAGATTTCAACGCGAAATTTGAAGAGGAAACTTCAACCTTGATTTTATCCGCTAATAATGAAGTTCTGATAGTGAAACATATGGCATTAGAGTTCTCAGAGTGCAGTTTGCCAATCTAAACGAAGTCATTGTTTCTCTTTAGTGTCCCTTTAAAGACTCACCGATAAGCGCGTCATGCAAGTATTAAATGGGTCCTAGTGAGGGACCTTTTAAGAAACATTACAATGGAAAAACCTAATACGCGAAAAGAAACAATGACACAAAAAGCAGTAAGGAAACCAGACGAGCGCTAACTTCAAGCTCGCTTGCACGCGTTCCTGGTGCTAAATGAAACTGGCCAAAATAGCTGGGTCTCAAACCAAGACCTGATGTCGTTGTGCAGACCGCATAGACAGTGCAACAAACAGGTGGGTTTTACGGTTGTGTACATCCAAATATTTACGGGGGCTTTACATCACAGACCCACGATATGATTATGAGGGACGCCATTGTAGAGGACTCCGGAAATTAGGATCATCTGGTGTTCTCTAACGTGCATTCGCATCGCACATGTAGCATTTCGCCTCCATTGAAATGTGACCACCGCGGCCGGAATCGAACATGCAACTTTCGAGTCGGAACCCGAGCACTGTAACCACCACACCACCGCGGCAGATGGTCGTATATACGAATATAATTGGATTGGGTTCATTACGCTTTCACGAACAGTTAGCAAAGAGGCGAAGACGAGCTGTATAGCATGCCATATCCTCTTCAGACCCCAGTAAATTTGTGGCCATAGAGGTGAAATCAAAACACATTTTCGGAATCCACACACATGCTTTATAACGCGAGAAAAAAATTGCACCTGTACGACAAACAGCTTTTTGCACACCAGTGTGTGCATTATAATGCACACTGGCTCTTAATGCGCAGGAAACGAATAACACTCGCCTATAACAAAGTTTTACATTTGCTCGCGAAAGGCACTCTTGATTGCTGTAAAACTGTTTGTAGCAGTTTCGCACAGATGTAATACATGGGAAGATGCTGCACCGGAACTTTGTTGGCTGAGAACACCCTGAGTTTCGGCATTTCTGTGAAGCTACCTGATTAACAAGCTCTGGAATGTGGCTTGCTCACGCAGTTCTTGGCTCAGGAGGCACCTTGGCTCTCAGCAGCTTTTGGAGTGACTCGAAAGTCAAATTCGGCACCACACCTGTCTTTCGACACTAGCTAATGGGCAAAGAACAGCCTTGTGGTCAGAAAATATCAGGTCCAAGGGGTCATTGCTTGGTATTGTTACAAGGACACGTTCCGCCTTTTTTGTCAAAGATTCCTAGACGATACAAACACCAAAGCTTAGTGCAAGAAAGTTTAATACCAACCGCATGATACTGGCTAAGGATGCACGCCAAAGCACATATTGAGACCGAGTGTGCATTATAATGCACATTTGAAGAAAATGGGGGGGTGATAACAACAATACTCTCCTTTAAAGTTACATGACGTGCGGAAATTATTCCTAAACCCTTCCTAAGCAGATATAAACAATAATTAAAAAATATGACTGCATGATTATTGAGTAATTTGGGACTTTGTTGGACGCTGTCAGGAGAATGTCGAAGACGAGAATTCGTCATGTTTCAAAGCGGGAAAACATGGCTTCCACTGTAGTATGCTTTCTGTAATGCTGACCAGATGACACCACATGATCGAGAATGCGATTGCACCGAGAATCTTGGCTCTAATGGTGATGCGAATTTCCAAAACCGGCAAAGAACAAATTTGCATTTTAATGTACGCGGGGTCTGAAGAGGATACATACATAATGAAAAGATTATTTCGGACGTCTTTTATCATGTGCTCCAGAAACGTAAAGAGCGTTGTTTAAATTAAAGCGTCTTATTTAAAATGCTTAATATCGGACGGTAATTCAGCAATCTCGTGCCTGTCATCAATTTCAGCCTTTATTTGTGCTCCTTCTTCAGCTCTAAAAAATACTGTCACTGGCAGTGAATATGCCACGGCGTGTTGCCTTCACGCTATAGCGAAAAATAATTCATTTGTAAAGTGACCCCAACAAATTGTCAAAACTGCATCACCATCTCATAGGCTGGTATTAATTCCTTGAAATTAGCTTTTTTAGATTAAGAAAACGGCAGCGACGAAAGCTCGTCCTTATTTTCACCAAGAAACCCGCGGGGGCCGATGACTACATAACCGTACGAAATATATTGAAAAGGACGAGAGGAAGGGCAGGACGCGCTTTCGAAATAAGAGTTTTTCAAGCACAGCCAAGTGAGTTGTGTACACGCATTCGTTGAAAAAGAACTGCTGATTCACAATCGAGCAACCAGCCAACCGCCCGTCGTACGCCTTGCTCTTATCAGTCGGCGATCACGGTTCGCTTTCGGTGGCGGTAGTCGATTTTTTTATGTATGTATTGTTGTTTTGTCTGCTGCGCGGCCGGCGTCATCGTGCCAATTTTGAAAGTTGAAGGCCTGTACGCCACATGGTGTGAAAAACTGAGAAATAAAACAGATGTCCCGAATTCCTGGGTATGTAGCTCAACAAACTGTTCTTTTTACCTAGTTTCTTGCACAATATTGCAGAAAGGCATGGCGCAGTTCAGATTCGGCACGTGTTGCTTTGTGTTTTTAAATGCGAAGCATTTCTTTTCGTACTGCAGGCACTTTGAGCGTTTCTATCTACGTTTCTATCTATCTATCTATCTATCTATCTATCTATCTAGCCGCCTACGTCTGGGTGCTCTCGTGATCACCTACTTAACTGGGGGGTAGACCAAAATTAGTATGGGTGGGTAAGAGCGCTTGAAGATTGATTTTCTGGTCATGACATGAATAATGTGAAAATCCCGTCACGTACAACGTCAAACCCTTTTCTCCAGACACGTATGGCACATACCCGTATACCACGGGCCACAGTATGCGGGTATGCACCACAGGTGTTTGACAGTTCATATCTACCGAGGAACAGCGAGTACAGACATTGGTAATTTAAATGCGAGAGCGTCAAGAAAACCGACATCGGCAGCGTTGACCCGACGAATGCAAAGAATACATGTTGTGGTCCCAGCAGGAATCGAACCCAAGCATTCTGCGTGGCAATCAAGTATTCTACCGCAGAGCCACGCAAGCTCTCGGAACTGTTTTGGAAAAAGACCCTATGCATGCGTAATGTTGGTGAAACATCAATTGTGGTTGTAGTGCTGCCCATCTAATTTTATAAACATTATGCATGTACTCCAATGATACAGGCGTCACGTCGGGTTAGCGTCAATTGTAGTTAAAGGAGCACTGACGTTAAATTTCAAAATCGAGATGTGCCCTTCATTCGATTGCTCGGTATGCATAGGTCTTCTTGGCCAAATTTGAATGGTGTCTGTCGTGTGGAAGTTATTTTATTTCAAGGGCAAACAGCGTACGAAAGCTCAACGAAAAACTAAGTGCCCTGCGACATCGACACTAGTGCTACGTGTTATACCCCTGTCACACGTGGCAACTTAAGTGCACTTTGAGTGAGTGCACTTAGCCGCTAGTGTCATTTGCACGCTATCACACGAGAAAGTTTAGTGTCACTCGCTGCAAAGTATACTTGCCGGCAAGTGCGTTCGCCAGCCTCACTTCGCTGCGACTGAGTGTGTAGCCACGGTAGCAGTGGCTTGCACATAAGTACGCTGTTGCATAAAGCAGCACTCATAGTATTTTTAGACCATTCTTTTTGTTATTAGGAATACTGCTATGTATTAAAACAAGTCATACTACAACAAAAAACCTCGCTACTCTCGCCCTCGGGCAGTTTGCGGCCACGTCCGCTAGGGAGATGCGGGAGCACATGTCGTGTAACGGCCGCGTCCGTCGCGTTGTTTACTTCCTTGCACACTTGCACATGTGTAGGTCAGTCGTTCTCGAGTCATTTGTGATGGTGTGTGCCACTGGTGCTACTTCCACGAAGACAACGTGGTCCGACGCTGTGACACAGGCCCAAAAATAACAAATATATGTTGCGCTATTAATCCGCCAATTCCCACTGTCATCATTTCCAAAGTACACTTCGCTTCCTCGTGTAGCAGCGCACCGCCAAAGTGACACTTTGTGAGCGTAAGTGCACTCGCTCAAAGTGCACTTTAGTTGCTACGTGTGACAGGGGTATTAGGTGTGATACATTCCACACACATGATGATACACTAGCAACAATGACGTCGACGGTCTGAGTGTGTTTATTGTGGCGCTGGCGCCCGGCGATGCTCTCACTAGTGGCTCTTCCTTGCTGTGTTGATCCGTGCGTGCGGTTCATCGTGTCGCATCGACTGATTTGTTGTGTGCTCCACAGCGTGAGTGCGATCATTAGGAGCGACACAGTATGTGCCAAGATGTTGGGGAACCGCTGCGTAGTGCGAACCTGCATGTCGAGGCGCCGAAAAAGAGGAAAGTGCATGGCATTTCATGCATTTCCAAGCCTTCGAACCTCAACGCAGCCAGTGGGTTGACGTCGTACGGTGCGCCGTTGGACTGAGGGACTGGACGCCTGTGATCAACAGCCGCATTTGCTCGCTTCACTTTGACGCGGGCTGCTACAGGATGAATCCTGTGTTGGCAAGGCAGTTGGGTCTCTCATTTAATACGAGGCCCCGTCTCGAGGCCAGGGCTATTCCCAACGTATGCGTGTACCCTACTGCAGCTGAAAGTAGCGATTCATTCGCCAAACGTCCACGACATGAGGTGTGTAGTTGGTGTTCCTGTGCTCTGGCAGTACGGCCGGGGTTGATAAATACATTGCATTACATATATACCATTGAGCGTGGCCCAAGCGTGCTTCCGCAGGCAATTCCTCATCGCTGCTCGGACCGGTGTCCATATCCTCGTCGCTGCTTTGCAAGGGGTCAAAGCGAAAATGATTCGTGACATCGCGAATCGCGGCTATTCCCAATTCCAGGTCGTCATCCTCGCTTGTCAATGTTGACCACGACGACGGCGGGGATGACGATGTTGACGACAAAGACATGGCTGCGCGTGTGCTCCTAGCAGACGAAATGTCAGCGATGTCAGCTGGACGTGACGTCACCTTTTTTTGTGGCAGCGGGATCAGCTGGGGAGCGGCCTCGACGTGGCCGCGAGGTAGCACTACCAGCACTGCAATTTGGCGGGCTTTCCATCCGTTTTGAATCACAATCGATACCGGATATATTAATCAACATTGCTGGTACTTATTCGTCCCTCCACTGCATTTTGAGTTGAGAATCGTTACTTAGGGATCAATAGCTACTCGTGGATGCAAAAAAATCGACATGCGTAAATTTGATGTCAGTGCTCCTTTAAGCGCCATCTGATGCATCCACTGCATCAGATGCATCCACTGAAGTTGGTCTACGTAGCACTATCCAGGGCTGCCATCCTCGCAAGCACAAGCGCTACATTTCAGCTCAAGCCGTGTTCAGACTACGTGCGCAACGTACGCATCCTCGGTAAGGATCGTAAGCGTAAGCGCAAGCAACGTAATGAGCATGTTCAGGCGTTGTTGGATTTAGCGTAAAGTACGTAACGTAAGGGACATAAATGTTGCCGGGCCCGCGACTTTTACGACAACTACAGATGTGACAGTTACGTACGACCAATGGGCAAAGCAGTTTCGGGTTTTCACTTTCCGTTCGCGGGGCTTCTGGCCTCCCCCGATTCCGCGTCTTCATGCGCGTCTTGAAAACCATGCAGTGCGTGTCTGTGCAGTCGGTTTGCCGGACTAAAGCGCAGACGCGATGTGCGTTAATGTGAGCGCACATAGCGTCTTCCCTTTAGCCCAACCAGGCCAGCCATGGCCAAACACGCGAACCTTGCTAGGCTGAAATTGTAGCGAGGACGCAACGCACATTCAGAGTGGTGATTGGCGCGTCGTAAAAAAATGTATCGTACCGAAAAGATCAATGTGAACATACGTGGTCGCTAGCTACGCAAAATGACGATACAGCCGTTACGCGATATGACATTTATGAAAGATGCGACTGCAGTCTGAACGCGGCTTTACTGCGTCTGTTGTTGCTAATACCCATGTTGATCTTGGCATCGTTACACAACTGTAAACAACTGATTATATAAAACATATGCAACTGTGCAACATGCATGCCTGTGCCACGGCCGCTGGATCAAAGCGCACACAGTGCGGCCTGTTGTGTGGAGCCGCCGAGCGTTGGCGAGGAAGGGAGAGCATTGTTGACAGTTCTGTCCGCAACTTTCGAGGGGGGGCGCTAGTAGTGGGTCATCGTCCGACGAGGCACGCTACTGGGAGCGCGCCTTTTTCCTTGTTTTTTAACACCGCGGAACGAGGTTACAGGCTTCTAACAACGATAATCGCGCGCCTTTTTTTTATTTTTGCACAGCGGAGTGAAGTTAGGAGCTTGTAACAACGATAGTCGTATTTAATCTGATGTGTTGTGCCTCCTACAAATTGAAACGTAGGCCATCTGGGTAGTAATAGCGGCAGCATGCCGAAGAACTGCTCCGTTCCATTGTGCTCGTCGAACGCAAAGAAAAATCCCGATTTGGCCTACCACGAATTTCCGTCAGATGCTGAACGCCGACAAGCTTGGCCCAGAAACATCTCCAGGCAGGGTACTGGAGGAAAAGAAACGAGGTGGGTGGGTACCCAGCGACCATTCTTTGGTTTGTTCCCTGCACTTCACCGAAAATGACAACAAGAAAGGCGCTAAACTGCAAATACTCTTGCCAACTGCCATTCCAACGGTGTTCCCCAATTACCCATCGTATATGCAAAAGGTAAGCGCTCCTAGTATAAGGAAGCGGCCTCAAAGAGAAATAGCAGATGGCAGTTCATCAGTTAACGCAAGCAATAGGGGTCCAGATGAAACCGTGCATGGAAATGTCGAGTGTGAGCTCCATAGCGAACAAGAACATGTTGCACTTGTCGGATTTTCGGAGGCAACATCCGACTCTGCGCCGCCTGCTGATAGTGAGCACCAGACAAGCTCTACTACCGATAAAATGTCTCAAACAGACCTTGATTTGAAGCGCACAATGGAACAAGCGAAAAAAACAATGACTAGCCCCTTTTCAGTGAAGTGATGAAGCACGTTGAAGTCCGAAGAAGCGTCAATCTGTGCAAACTTCTTCACTCGGCCTTGCTTCCCACATTTTGTAACGTGCCCTGCACTACGGTGTGGTTCAGGCAGCCCTCAGCACACGCACCACATCTGTGATGTTTTTCTGAAACGGCTGCTTCGACCACTGCTAGCCAACTGGACAGGGAACGTCAACGCGACTGTGCAGCGTCTCGTTAGGCTGGCACACAAGCCCTTCTTCAGTAAGGTGCTGCGCCTTTGAGGCCATGACGGCATGTCACTAACTCCAATGTTTCATTTATTTCGCAATTAAAATTATTCTGCTGCGTTAGAAAACACATGCATATTGGCGGTTCAGCGAGTGGAGATTTTTGTGCTTGATAAAGGTACGATTCATTTTACGCATGGAACCTTGTATTAAATGCGAAGCATTTCTTAGCGAACTTCGGCGACTTCGAGCTTATCTATCTATCTATCTATCTATCTATCAGCCGCCTACGACTTTGTGCTCTCCTGGCCGTATCGTTAATGGGATTTATACCAAAATTGGTATGGCATAACATGACTATGACAAACATGATTGACTGGTCATATCATGAAAATCATGACTAACTTGTCATGAAAAGTATGATTTACACGCCATGGCCATAGTGCTCCTGAGGCCGTTTTCTTAACATGATATATCCACAAATTGGTACGATGAGACATTTCTGTATGACCAACATAAATGACAGGTGGTAGTATGAAAATCATAACCTGCATGTCATGTACAACATGATTTACATGCCACGCTCATGGCGCGTTGATGGCCGTTTTACTAGCTTGATATACACCAAATTTGGTATTGCGTGACATGACTGTATGACGAGCATAAATGTCAAGTGGTAATATGGAAATCATGACATGTCATGTGCAACATGACTTGCATGCTACGCTCATGGTAATACCGTGGCTGCTTCGCTAGCTTGATATACATGAAATTTGGTATTCAGCGACGTGATTGTATGACGAGCATAAATGACAAGTGGTAATATGGAAATCATGACATCAGGCCCCTAGCCAGGCCCCCCCCCCCCCCCTGTTTTTTTTTTTGAAATTTATATTGAAGGGGGTGTTTTACCGAGGAAAAATAATAAAAATGGGTGTTTTTCAAGGCTTTCAACAAGTGGGCCACTGAAAAAAATTCCTGGCTACGGGCCTGGATGACGTGTCATGTGCAACATGACTTGTATGCCATGCTCATGACACTCTCGTGGCCGTTTTGCTAGCTTGATATACACCAAATTTGGTATTGAGTGACGTGACTGTATGACGATCATAAATGACAAGTGGTAATATGGAAATCATGACATGTCATGTGCAACATGACTTGTATGCCTCGCTGATGGTGCTCCCGTGGCCGTTCGCTAGCTTGATATACACCAAATTTGGTATTTAATATGAAAATCGTGACTTGTCATGTGCAACATGACTTGCATACCACGCTCATGACACTCTCGTGGCTGTTTCGCTAGCTTGATTTACACCAAATTTTTAAGGCGAAATCCTTTAATGTCTGATGCTCACGTCCGTCTGTCCGGTCGTCCGTCCGTCCCTCCATCCGTGCCCTGGCACGGTGCCACGTGGGCGCCGGGGCGAGCAAACGGACGCCGGTCGCGTTGGACTCTACAGCGCTCGCGCTTTGCTTGCGTAGCGTCGCTGTGCCAGCGTCTCCAATCATGCAAAGAGGGAGACGCGCGCATCACGTTCCATTCTGACCGACCCCATCTCAGTGGGCACAGGCGTTCGAGAACAACACTTTGAACGTGGATGGCATCTGCACGATGCGCAAAGCGCGAGAATATACGAACACATGCGAAATGGAGGCAGATTGTTCTTGCGTCTCGCTGCGATTCGAGGTCAAAAATGAAGCGAACATAAGTGGCAGGTGGTAACATGAAAATCTTGGCATGCATGTCATCTACAATGCCATTTACATGCCACGCTCATGGTGCGCTTGCTAGCTTGATATACACAAAAATTTGTATTGCGCAACGTGACTGTATGACGAACACAAATGACAGGTCCTAACATGTAAATAATGACATGCATATTAGTACAGCATGATTTGCTTGTTGCTGGCTGCTTCGCATTACACCAATTCCCACAGTGCGTGGGATCTGCTGGTTTTTTTCTCTTTTTTTCTTCAGCATGCACGTTGTGCAAGATTCAAATAGTACAGAAACAGTTTTGCCATTCAGATTGCTGAAAACATTGTGCAATATTCAAACAGCCCAAAAGCCCGCAATAGCACGTTCAGGACATTTGTAAAAGTACTTAAAACACAAGTATTAATCCTGTGACGCGAAGAGTCCGCTGCGGTGGTGTAGCTGTTACGGTGCTTGGCTGCTGATCCGAAGGTCGAAGGCGCGATCCCGGCCGCGGCGGTCACATTTCGATGGAGGCGAAATGCTAAAGGCCCGTGTACTGTGCGAACTCTGTGCACGTTAACGAACAACAGATGGTCGAAATTTCCGAAGCCCTGCACAACGGCGTCCTTCATAATCATATCTTGCTTTTTGGGACATAAAATCCAAGATACTATTACAGGGACGCGAAGACAGGACATGCTTTTTGATTAACGCTTTCTACTTTTCAAACACGTGATCAAACTTGTGTGTAGACGAGACGGGCACGCTTAGTCAAAACAGATCCGTATCCCCGTATAAAAGGGAAACCATTTCCATCGGAGAAAAGGTCCTGTTGTGGCATAAAAAAAAATGCACTAGTTGAGTGGACACCAAACTCGACGTGTCCGGTTGCAGCGCTGCAAAGCCAACGCAGCCAGCCTGCGAGTGCTGGACACGCACCGCTTCCCCGGCGCAAACTGTCATCGACCGGTGGCGCTGCGGCGGCAGAAAAACGAACTAGGCCTCTCCGCGGTTTTCGGCGCATGCATCAGACTGCACCTCGTGCGCTTTGATCCAGCGGCCGTGCCTGTGCATATAACATTTGTACATATGTTTAGCGTCATTTCGCAACGTTTCGCTGAATAAGAAAATTACACCACAGTCACCTTCTCTCCGCATGCTTTGCATGACATGGATTCCCATGGTACATGGGATCTGCCGAATGTTTTTGTTTTAGCTTGAATACTATGCACTTAACAAAGTGGGCTTCTTGGGCACTGCCTTTGATTGTTCTTGCTTGAATATGAAGGATTTATTTTTGCCATTCAAAGTAGTCCCATGTTTATCACACCTTGTTTACAACTCTAATGAGCAGGCTCAATGCACCGCGTCTTTATCTCTGTCTGGAGGCCATGTGACTACATAGGGACATAGCTTTGTAAAGATAGATAGCGTTAGCTGCAGACAAACATGTGCTGTTTAACTACTTGTGTCCGTCTCTAAACTAATCTTCATTGTCACTGCCTTGCCTTATCACTTCATAATCCGCGAATGGGAAATTTGCCACCCATCAAACTACTACAAAGATAGTCTGTAATTTTTGTTGTACTAATTTGTCTCAGGCGAATGACAGCGTTTCTTTCTGATAAACTTTCCTTTAAATTTTGGGCAGGCCCACAGATCATTTGTAGGCCACCTTTGTTCAGCGTGACCATAGCGTTTGTGCTGCCCTGTTTTTCTTTTCAGTGTTTGTAGCCCTGGCGGTGTGCATAGCTGTCAAGCTGGGCTCGTACCCTGGCTGGATGTTCTTCCAGTGCTTTGTGGCCATCACCCTGTTCTACTGCGCCCACTGGCAAACCTACGTTTCGGGGACACTGCGCTTCGGAAAGTGAGCACCTGGTTGTTTCGCTTTGCTCGATTCGGAAGCCTTTCCTCCGATGAGCACGTTAGTCTCCCGCCACATTCGTGAAGCCTCATACTGAGGATGTTGGCAGCAGAACTGCTTCTAATATCTGTGCTCATTATTGGAATATTGGATTGTCTAATGTATTGTGGCTCTGAACAACCCTTTCTTCACAGCCACAGTACGCTGTATTAATGAGAATAGATGGAGGATTAGGGACATGCTCAAGGGTTGTTTTCTAAAGAGGCACTGTGTTTGCAGTATGGGCTGTCTCCTAACTTGTGCATTATTTTTGCCCTGCTTTCTTGGCATACCTCGATCGAGAAAAGTGCCATGTCTTGCACGCTGCATGCAGGCGCAGGGAGGCACTCAGCACTTAGTGTCTAGACAAGACCTTGTTGAGAAACAGTTTGTCCATGCACACCCTGTACTAGCCAATAAAGCAGTCACAAGCAAGATGGTGCACCCATACCCAGGAATTCGGGACATCGCTTTTAGTTCACCGTTTTTCACACCACGTGGCGTACAGACCTTCAACTTTCAAAACTGGCGCCGTGACGCAGGCCGCGCGGCAGACAAAACGACAATACATACATAAAAAATATCAACTATCGCCACCGAGAGCGAACCGTGATCGCGGACTGATAAGAGCTAGGCGTACGGCAGGCGGTCGGCTGGATGCTCGAAAGTGAATCAGCAGTTCTTTTTCAACGAATGCGTGTACACAACTCACTTGGCTGTGCTTGAAAAACACTGAATATCGAAAGGGCGTGCGGCCCTTCCTCTCGTCCTTTTCAATATATTTCGTCCGATTTTGCAGTCGTCGGCCCCCGCCGGTATCTTGGAGAAAGTAAGGACGTCCTTTCGTTGCTGCCGTTTTCTTCATCTAAAAATGCTAATTTCAAGGGAATACCAGCTTACGAGATGGCGATTGTTTGACAATATGCAGAAACAAACATGACGTCCCTGATATTTGTTGGCGTCACTTTACAAATGAATTATTTTGCGCTATAGCGCGAAGGCAACAGGCCGTGCCGTATTCACTGCCAGTGACAATATTTTTTAGAGCCCGAGGAGGAGCAGAAATAAAGACCGAAATTGATGACAAGCGCGAGATTGCTCAAACACCTTCTGGAATTAAGAACTTTGAATAAGACGGTTTAATTTAAACAACGCTTTCTACGTTTCTAGAGCACATAATAAAATAAGACCGAAATAATATTTCCATTATGCACATGGTATACAGCTCGTCTTCGCCTCTTGGCTAACTGTTCGTGAAAGCGTAATAAAACGAAATATATTCATATATACGACCATCCGCCGCGGTGTTGTGGCGGTTACAGTGCTCGGGTTCCGACCTGAAAGTTGCGTGTTCGATCCCAGCGGCGGCGGTCGCATTTCGATGGAGGAGAAATGCTATATGTGCGATGACAGTGCACGCTAAAGAACACTAGATGATCGTAATTTCCGGAGACCTCCACAATGGCGTCCCTCATAATCATATCGTGGTTTTGTGATGTAAAACCCCCGATAATATTTGAATGTACACGACCGTAAAACCCGCCTGTTTGTTGCACTGTCTATGCGGTCTGCACAACAGCAGCAGGTCTTGGTTTGAGACTCGGCTATTTCGGCCAGTTTCATTTAGAACCAGGAACGCGTACAAGCGAGATTGAAGTTAGCGCTTGTCTGGTTTCCTTGCTGCTACTTGAGTCATTGTTTCTTTGCGCGTACTTCGTTTTTTACATAGTAATGTTTCTTAAAAGGTCCCTCGCTAGGACCCAATTATTACTTTTATGACGGGCTTATCGGTGAGTTTAAAGCAGGGGTCTCAAACTCACTTCCATCAGCGGGCCGCATTCACGCAATTTAGCCCCGCAAGGGCCGGGGCAGAGAAGATGGTACAGCGGTGGCAAGTTGTCAGCAAGCGTTGCCATTTGAAAAAAAAAAAAGAAAACGTTTCAATATCTCATATACAGGTCGTTTCTGAACATGTGTATACCGATCTCCAAAATGACTAAAATCTATATATACCCCATAAAATGTACCGGGGGATGACCGTCACTGTAGCTCAGTTGGTAGAGCATCGGATGCGTTATCGAAGGTCGCAGGTTCGGTCCCTGCCAGCGGCAAGTTATGTTCCCATCCTCTTTTCTTTCTTCATATTTACATTAAAATTACTACTATTAGCATCTTCTGTACTTTCCATGGCATCAATGTCTGTAAGTTCTGATTAATATTGTGTCTAACAAAGCAAATCGAGCCCTTAAATTTCCACTTCTTTCCTGAGTTTCGGTATGCTAATTTTAAGTTGTTTGGATGAAGACAAATTGCAGAAATTAGGGTCTCATTAGCTCTTCTTACAATATTCCTATTATGATTCCCTCGAAAGCATAACCTGGTGTTATGTGCATGGATTGTAAATTTAGCCTTGTTATCACTGCTTGCGATCTTGTCAATGAACATTATAAACAGAAAATTCAGAGCCATTCTACTCTGTGAAGTTGTGCGACCAACGTAGCCGTGTGGTACGGCATGGCGATATCGCTGCACGGGATGCCATCACCATCACGGACAAGAAGCATCGCGCCATCGTTTTAAGTCCCCCTCCTTCCCTTATGCCGAAGAAAGACTCGCCGAAACCTCGCTTTGTCCCCGGTGAAACGATTGGCAGCGTTGTCGCCGTCGTCGATTGCACTCGGCGTCTCAGGCGCGTTCTTTATCGCTTCTCTCGGCGTCTCTCCTCGTAAGCTCCTTGTTCCTCGCCGCTAAATGAAGTTGACAATGTCGGATTGAGAATGACCCCTGCAGACGCACGTGTGATTCACTGCGAGAGTAGAGGTACGCGACAAACACCATGGGCCTCCGAGATTAGCCGGCGGCGCGCCGCGCAGCCGGCTAATCTCGGAGGCCACGCAAACACACGTCCAGTTGCATGGCAGGCCTACGGGGCACCTGGCCCCTCTCTCGTCAGCGCCCTTCGCACCTCACCCAGCACTCTCCCCTTGTACTCAGATTCAATTTTATCGAAGAGACTTTTTTGTACACACCCTCTAAACGCACGCACTATTTGGCCAGAAGCCAGCGTATAACAGCTCCGCAAAATATTCCAATATGCTTACCCGGTGCGCACCACATTTAACCTGTTTTAAGTCTGGGCATTCCTTCGGCAAACATTATAGTCCGAGTTCGGCGTTGTAAATTAAAAGAGAACGAAGCTTGTACTATGCCTCTAATATGTCCAGTTCTTATATTTTAAAGAAAACTTGTGGTTTACAAGGCATAGTACTTGTGAGAAGCCCTAAGAATAAGACGACTGCTTTTTTTTTTTTTACTGTAAAAATTATCTAATTTAAGGCCTAGGTGGGGAAGAGGAGCAAGTTCATTCGAGTCATTTTAACGGAAACCACATTCAGCGCGCTGTATAAGAATATGGATGACTACGAATATACATACTAGGTGTCGTTTTTTGCCCTCCTACTTTTGACAGAGGGGGAAAGGGAAAAGTGGGCAAATGTCTCCTTGCTGCTCCCTCTCCTGTCCTTCTAAGTAAATAACCCCATGCAAATGGTGTAAGTTTAAATTTTATTTTGATATATGTGGGCGATTATAACACTAACCTACCCCGCTTCGCTTCCGCATCGGTCGCTAGCTGCTTATTATTGGTCGAATTTTTGTGGGTCATGCCCACAGCACCTGCTCCTAACGCGAAGCAACAAATGCAGCGAAAATGACCCATCGTGTAATAGCGACTTATGCATGACTACGTATAACGTTAGCGAATAAATTAATTTCAATACTGCAAATTTTTGTCCATCGGTATTTCGCAATTGTTAAAAATTCGTAATGTGCTCTAAGATCGCCTGCTTCTCACGCGACATCCCAAATCTGCGAAAACTCGCCGCTGATAGCCGAACGGTGTCTAATTCTGAGCAGTATTCATGATGGCAGCGTGCCGGTCAATTTACCAGCGGATACTGACGAGATGGATTGATATGCGTATAATAAATACATTCAGTTGTAGTGTAATTATGTACCATTCGTCCACGTGGACAACTCTCTGTGAATGCTTCTTTGCCGAGAATGAGGGAGAGAATAAACATTATTCGGAACAGGTGACAACCTTCGCAGGTGGGGGGCAGTTTTCTTAGGTCAGAATACTGTGGACCATGACCATCTTCCAGGAGCGTTCGAGTAGCGGGGAAGCTTGGAGGCTGGGCTTCCCACAGTGTTCGAGTCGACTTCTTTCTTCGTCACCCTGTTGCAAGCTGCCACGATCGCCGCAAGCTACCATATGATAAGCAAGGCGAAGCATGCTAATAGGCGACAAAAGCAAGAACCTACTTTAGCTATCCATGCTCTGTTTAACAAAAACACTCAATACTTCTACAGACTCATCGACTCCCTGGAATATAGAACACGGGCGATGCTATTCAATTTGAATACCATCGCCGCAAACGAAGTACAGGAAGATCATTTGATCAGTCCATAAAATGTTTATAGGCTCCCTCCCATATTTTCGTCGCCAGTGTTGTAAACGTCAAGTCAGGTACAACATGATGAAATTGTGACAGAATGCTCAAACGTCACGAAACCCTGTTTAGCGCTCACCTCCTTTGAAATGCTGTAGTGCAAGGCGCGAAAGCGTAGCGTATACGCAGTTCGCAGCAGAGAGAGCCTACAGTGCGTCTTCGGAAGACAGGGACGACAATCTTCGCAGCACAAATGTAGGATATGTGTAGCGTAAAATTTCATGATATATTTACTTGATTGCTGTGTTGAAGGAAAACACTGATTATCGCACCCTTAGTACATACGCTCATGTATAATGCCCTACCAATATGAGATTAGAAAACGTATCGGCCACTTGACAGAGCTGTTTCGTACTTACCTTATCCATTATTGCTTTATTAACCATAAAAGTGTTACACGTATATTTCTCTATGTAAAAATCCGTTTGATACTGGTGTCCCTAGCATATTATTGAATGAATTATAACGTTACGGCTTTCGTGGGACGTGCGTCCATTTCTTCAAAAGTTACCCATTACAAGGGGAACAGACAGTGGAAATAGCCTATACCCAGACTGAGTTTTACGAAATAACTACAGCTCTACCCCAAGGCTCAGCTCTTGGACCAATATCGTTCCCATTAAATACAAACCACTTTTGCCGTTCAGTAAAGAAAAAATAAACATGGCTGATCCCTCCGTCATAGGATTCGGTATAACAGGAAAGTAAAACGTGTCCTTCCAGAAGTAGTTTAATGCTTACTGTACATTGATGTAAGAGAGCTTGCACAACGTGTAGTGCTCTTTCGCAGCTATAGCACCGTTTAACGTGGATGCATCCGCGTTGACGCTTGGTGGTACATCTTTATCCCTTCGACTAACGTCCATGATCAATGTTTAAACAAACCCTTGTGGTAGCTGTAGTAGCTAACGGTGAGAGTGTAAACAGAAAAGCCCAAAGAACGTCGCTGAATGAACGCAGGATAACGTCGAAATGCCGCTGCACGTTAAAGAGTTATTGAACGCCACGGCTGGACTAAAGGCAAACGTAACGCACGTCGTTTGTCTCCGGTAGCCCGGCCACGATTTTTCTCCAAGACAGGGATCTTTCCAAACCCCGTACTCTAAAGCAAGTGGCACCCAGAAGTTTTGCGGCCACAGTGCAAATGTTGCAGTTAAGCAGCAAATTTGGCCTACATGGTGTGGACATGTCCGAGTCAATACGATGGTTCATACACTCTAGAACCCTGGGAGGCTCTGCTCCGTAGCCAAGACCCCAACGTCCAGCAACACTCATCAGTCAAGCCCTTGATGCTGTCGTGTCTCAAGGGATTCCTGCAGACGGCTAGGGGCGTCGGGCAATGCCTGACGTGACTGACTGATTCTTTTAATAAAAATTGTTGTGTCTCTCTCGGCGAGCGTAAGTGGGAGCGCGGTATTACAGCGAGGCGAGGCAGGCGCGCGTCGCAGAACTTTTGGTACGGATGGATACTTTTGGTATGGATTTTTAGTAGAGATAGATGCTATGAACGACGCCGACGCTTGGGGCTAAGGTCGCCACCTCGTGGTGTGTTCAGACGTTGACAAAATTGCGACGGACGCGCAGCAACGACGCATTGCAGGATCTGATCGCGGAGGCCATAGTCATGATGCACTACTTCTATTTACCACTACGAGAAAGCGCCACAACCCCGCCGACCAAAAGCACTGTGAAAGGAAAGTGAGAATTATAAAAGGCCCGTTTGTAAAGACTCTGGAGTGTGTGACCGTGGCGCGGTGGAATACGGAAAATAAAAATTACCGTGGCGCAGTGCATATCGTGCCCGGCATCAGTTGTTGCGAACCGAGAGGTCGCGGGTTCGACTCCCGTTGACAGAACTTCTTTCTTTAACATCTGATCGTGTACATTTTCTCAGCGTCATTTCCGTGACGCAAACACGTCACTGAAATATTGGTGGACTCCGGCATAAAACGCTTTCTTGTTAAAAAAAATTAAGGCAGCTTCGCCCTATTGGTGCCAGGCCTGAAGGGAGTGTGAAACTGCGGAGTTGGGCAGGCTTCTTTGTTTCTCTCTCGTTTTCTGTTTCCTTGCTCCTCTCTTTCTTGTTCATTTTTCCAGTTTTTTCTGTGTTTTTTCTCTTTATTTATATTTTTCATCCAATTTTTTTGTTTCTTTCTCTCACTGTCTATTTCTCGCTTGCTTCCTCTTTCAATTTTTATATGTGGCTTGTGTTGTCGTATTTCCCCAGCCATAATAGTAATGTCCGCACTTTAGGCGCTCGAAGAACAAGAGAAAGAAGACACTCCTTGCGCAAGCGCATGCTCAATATGCGGCAGCTGGCTATGTTATATGTGGTTCTGCCTGCGTTTATACGCGTGTAATCATCAAGGCACTCAAGGAACAAGAGGAAGAAGACGCGTTAAAATCATCATCATGGCGCTCGAAGAACAAGAGGAAGCAAACTTCTCTTTGGCGCGAAGCGCGCGCTCAGTATGTTACAGCTGGCTATGCTGTATGTGGTTCTGCCTGAGTTACGCCAAGCGACAACGACAGCATACGACAGCCTGCCACCCTAAAGTGCACCGCACTTAAAAGTTCGAGTATTTATGTATGCTGAAGAAGGAACTCTGAAATGCATCGCAGACTTTCCGGTTCAAAACCTAATTTGTGCGAATAATGAGAGCAAGGACATCCACAAATCGTTCTGTTCAAAAAAGCTAGCGCCAAATACAGAAAGAAAAATGGGTGTGGTTAACTCTTGTAAAATATATTTATCGCGAGCGAAACGTGGGTTTGGCTTTGTTTCCCAAAGATTATAGACGCAGTGTGTCGTTAAAGTTAGGCTTCTTCTTCGGCTTGTAATTGTTCGTGTTGATTGACCACGGCGGGGGCTGCAGTAGCTTTGACCTCGGCACACGTCCGCGCTTGCTAAGCGTCTCCGTAACGTGCTACTTTGGCCTCTCTTGGCTGCGATGTTTTTGAACTGGCAACTTCGACTTTGCTTAATATTTCACAGCCTGCCTCATAGCTATGTGTAATGGATGAGTGGATTCAGCCTGTCGCTTCCGCTCAAGCGCATGCACGGACGATCCCAGCCCACGTGCCATACAATGCAGGACCAAGCGCTGGCGAAGCAGCTTTGAACATTCGCCTGGTCATGTGGTGCCGCAGCAGTGAGGCTCCGAGCCAGCGCCGCTATGGCGGCTAGCCACCATAGCGCAGCTGCGAGGCCTCTGGCCAGCGGACCACGTTGTGTGATGTCACGCCTGCCACGCTAGCGCTCCGGCGGCTCAAGGTCAATGAGACGCGACGAATGAACTTGGAACATATAGCGTCAGAGAGTTTTCGCTCTAAAAATCAAATATATTGTTTTTCATTCACCGCATAAAGCTGTAGAGGAGCATTCCCGTTCTCTTGCACTAATCAAACCAGCGCTAGAACGTGTAAAATTCATAAAATGCCCAGCCATCTTCTTTGACAAATATGTTAACAGAAAACTTCTTATCCACGGGGTGTGCAAGAAACTTAACATGACTTGCTTCCTCCTGTAAAAATGCCGCGACATTATCGACGAACAAACAATACGAATTCGTTATTGCAACGTATTTCAGAATCGCTGACCATGATGGTTTACGCAAGAAATTCCGCTTTGATATATCGCAAATAGACTCCGTCAGATAGCTTCAGCTGTATTCCATTGTACGAATACTACAACTGCGATTGCTGTAAACTTGTATACTTTTGTGTGTTTTAATTCCACACAATTGACGCTAAACTTTTGTTTCATACGTTTCAGGCAGCACAAGAGTCGCAAAAAGTACGCCTTTCCTATGCATAGCTGCAGAGGCAAATATATTCATAATATCTACATAAACATTTAGCTTAAGAAACCAACTTTAAAAACCTGTTATCTGCGTTTTTTCTGTTTATTGACTGGATACTTTATATGTAAACGAGAAAGGCGCTTAGAAGCATTTTAGTATTGTACGATACCATGAAACCAGTTATTTTTTGCAGGATAACTTTGGTGCGGATAGAAAGTAACAAGAACAAGAACCGAAACTAAATGACCTACATTTCGTCGTATGCCATCTGGCGAAAGGCTTCCAGACTAAGCGAGAGAAAAAAAAAAAAAAGGACACCGCAGCCGGGATCGAACCAGCGAACTCGCGGTTGTGTTATCAGCGATTTTGATCTCTCGTCGTTCAACGCACTCGGCTATCGCTTCAACGCGTTTCTGCGGACGAAAACCCAGTTTATATATCTACCACAGTGAATTCCACGACCTTGTTATGAAAACTGCGGTTTTGGAACAACTTTTTCACCATTTGAAGAGTTGCTGCTGCAACCAGGTGATAGCTGAGTCAGTGAAGTTGATAAATCCCCGGGAACTTACCCGGGAATCCCAGGAAGTTGATAAATCCCGGGAATCGATGCTACTGTTTCGTCGCAAATCGCATTTTCGTGGCCAGAAAACCCTCCTAAATTTGACCGTTTCCATAGGCTCCCATACTTAAAACTTCGCCCGCAATTTGGAACGGGTTTGTTGCTGCTTCCATGACATGCCGGGATGGTTACGTAGGGCCTATTTCCTCGGGAATTTAGTGAAAGATGGCTTCTACCATTAGTTATTCGCGAAAAACGACGCTCTCCCATAGAAAACGCGCATGTTTCCAAGGGCGACCGCTAGAGGCGCTGTTCGGCAATGTCCCTAATTCCTGGACATGTAGAGGAAAATGATACATACTTGTTAATCACAGAATGGAGCAGCAATATCCCCACAGGCCAGGGTCATCATGACGCAACTTGCTGTAGCCTGCGTGATGCAGTTAGGCTTGAAGTCCTTTTGTACATACCGTATTTATTCGAATATAGGTTGACCTTTTTTTCCCGAAAATGTTGCCCATAACCAGCTATCGACCTATATTCGTGACCAAAGAATCTCGACCTATATTCGCGATCAAAAAAACCAACAGCACCGAGCTTATGGCGTTCAACTGCCGTGCCCACTGTTCTTCAAGCAGTTCCTGCTACATACGCACATTATATACCATAAAATCTGGAATAAGGGCTACACCCGCCCCACTTTTTCGACTACGTGAATTAAGAAAAAAGGTTATTTTATTCCATAGCCGCATACCGCCTTTTCAAAGCCCCCCGCGAAATGCAGTCGCACTGCCATGTTTGCGCTAGAATCCGCGATTTCCCTAGGTAGGCCATGAAGTCCCTAGCCCAGCGCGCAGCCGCACTGGCGAGGCGGCGAGGCCTCGCTTTTTGTTAGGTGTTCGATCAGACTTGACAGGTTGGCGGTTCGCGTTGGCTTTTGCGCGGGTGCACCATGTCACGTCGGCAAAGCTATACAGCTGACTTCAAACGCCAAGTTATACTTTTGGCCGAGAACTCGAGCAATTGTGCCGCTCAGTGCGAGTTCGATGTGAATGAGAAGTTAATTAGGGGTTGGCGAAAGCAGCGGGACCGACTGTTCGCCTGCAACGGACGGCGTCGTGCTTTTCGCGGCCCAGCAACCGGCAGGCATGACGCTCTCGAAAAAGAACTGAGGCTCCATGTGGAAGAGGAGCGCGCCAAAGGCCTCCCGGTTTCCTGCGAGGATATCCAAACGAAAGCGCTGCAGTTGGCACAAAGAGACGGGATTGCCCGGTCAACGTTCAAGGCAAGTCGGGGCTGGGTCCAGAAGTTCATGCGGCGAAACGGACTGTCCCTCCGTCGTAGGACAACCATCTGTCAGCGGTTGCAGGCAGAATATGAAGAACGGCTGATAGAGTTCCAGCGCTACGTGCTAAAACTCCACCGTCAGAAGAATTACATTCTGGGCCAGATAGGGAACGCCGATCAAACCCCCGTCTACTTTGACATGCCCAGTCGCACGACAGTAACAACCAAAGGAGCAAAGGACTTGCGCCTTTTGACAGCAGGTCATGAGCACACACGTTTCACCATGATGCTGTGCTGCACGGCAGACGGGACGAAACTGCCGGCGTACATTGTGTTTCGCCGCAAAACCCTCCCGAAAAATGAGCAGTTCCCCAAGAACGTGATAATCCGCGCAAATGAAAAGGGGTTCATGAACGAGGCAATGGTAAAAGAGTGGTTTCAAGCAGTTTGGATGAAGCGGCCGGGAGCGGACTTACACCTACCAAATATGCTGGTCCTCGACTCCTTCAGAGGCCACATCTGCCCAGGCGTCAAGGAGGCCCTACGCAAGGCCAACACAGACATGGTCGTCATACCTGGCGGTATGACATCCCAACTGCAGCCACTTGACGTAGCCGTGAACAAGCCCTTTAAGGACCGGGTGGCTAAGAGCTACAAAGAGTGGCTCATGAAGGAGGATGCCGCAACAACACCGACGGGACACCGCAAGAAGGCTTCCCTCAGTGAAGTCGCGACGTGGGTGGTTGACGCGTGGAAAGACTTGCCAGCTGAAATCATCGTGAGGGGATTAAAAAAGTGCTGCATATCTAACGCGCTCGACGGCAGCGAGGATGACGTCCTTTGGGAAGCCGCGGATGCCTGCAACGAATCCGACCCATCCGACGATGACATTCTTTGCACATCTGACGAAGATGATGCCCCCGGCAGCGATTAGGGCGCTAAGTTATTGTGAATAAAGGTGTGCTATATTCCATTTTTTCTGTTTCTGAAAAAAAACATGGGTCGACCTATATTCGAATATTTTTTATTTCTCGTAGAGCGCTATGAGTAAGGGTCGACCTATATTCGTGCCCGACCGATATTCGAGTAAATACGGCAGTCATAACCCACTCTCTGGAATTTGGGTGCCGCTGGAAACTCTTCCAACGCATGCAAAATGCACATTTGCACCCGCTGGGAATGTTGCTTGTTGCATTTATGTAGGCCGTTTTTGATTTTGTTGGTTGGTTATACTGCCAGCTTTGGTGCTGTGCTGGTTGGAATAAAGACTTGCATGTGACTTGCTGCACCCAAGCAGCACCTGCTGGCAAAAGATGCAACCTCAGGGACCCTGCTGATGTGTTTCAGGTCTATATCTCCTTCAGCAGCGGTGGCTAAAATACGCAACTTGTTTATGCTAGTTGTGTCGACATGCGGCCAAAGAGAACGAGATACGTTGCTCATTGGACGATTTGAACCTGCACCATAGTCGGATGTCCTGACTTTACCTCAATGTGCTGCATATGACTGGAGTGAATCACTTTGGTGAAGGCCCGACAATGTTCGACAGGTCGATCAACATGCCATGTTCCAGGACCAGCTTCAAAAGTATTACTTTTCGTTTCTTGAAATGAATACAACCAAAGACTAAATGCGCACACATTTTGAGCTTGTGATTTCTTTCTTTTTATGTAAAAGTGGAACATGGCTGACTGCAGAGTAATTAAATAGTTAATGACATGCTAACTACAATTACCGAAATTAGCACGAAACCCCACATTCCTTCATTTTCTTTCTTGGAATGTAATATAAATGTAATATAGAGTGCCTTGGAATTACGCCTTGCGAATTTGACATCTTTGCAGACGGTGCAACGTAATTTGTGCCTCAAGTGATGACACGGTGAAGTAAAGTGTCATGGTAAAAAGGTGGTCAAAGAAAAACGCTGGCGCTAGTAGAAACAAAACCAAACTTGTTCACGAGTACCTGCACGACCAAGCTAGTGCTCTGATTGTAAAGCTCTAGGGCCTCAGTGGCTGCAGCCTATCACATGCAGAATGGATTTCCATGTATGTGATATCGTTTAAGTTGCGAGGATAGTTCACAGTAAAACTAGAACCAGCCGTGAGGATGAAATGCACTAGTTCATTGTCACAAAAACCCTATACAAGCGTTATGTCGGGAAGGTATCTTCCTGATGTTCTTTTACAGTGAAAGCTGTTATGCGATCACAACAAGGGTGCCCGTAACCGCTATCGCACGAAATAAAAATATCCAGGATGGAACGGAGTTTGAGCCTCGGTCCGCTCCGTGCCAGCCCAGTATTCTATCACTGAGCCATGCTGCTGCTCGGAACTCCTGCGCACAAAAACCCTATACAAGCGTTATGTCTGGAAGGAATCGCATTAACATACGCAATATAACGCGGTAGAAGAGTAAAATAACAACAGGGCGTCACAGAATGCGAATTGTGTAACCAGGCAACACACAATGTGAATTGCATTACGAGTGGGTCGTTGAATGCTTCCAACCCATTACAAAGGGCTCAGCTATAATTCTTCGTCATCAGCCACCGAATCAATTAATGGAGGTGTGGGTACCTTGCAGGCATAATTGTATTAGTAGCCCGAACGGGTTTTGGAAATGCTACTCTTCCAGCTTTCGCTGTGACTGTGCTGCGCTTTCCGCGCAGTCCTGGCATTTTTCTTCATTTTTAGTTTTACCTTTCGAAACACTTTGAAGTTAGCAGAATTAACTGCTTCTCAATGGCCGTAGTCCTGAGTCCTTAGTGCAGTCAAAAGTAATCTGCCATATGTAGTCTGTCAACTGTCTCAAAAATGCCACAGTTAATAGGTGTTCTAGCATATACGGCCGATTTGTTGAGGCCAATTCTTAAGTGGCTTCAGCTTAAGCATTTGCTGATGCTCTGTTGGAACTGTGTGCATTGCTTGCGTCTTTCTCTGGACAGGTTTGATGTGACGGAGGCGCAGTTTTCGGTGATGATGATCCACATCATCTCTGCCATCTTTGGCTCTGACATTTGGGCTACCAAGGTGAGAGATCAACATTTTTTTCTACTCTGATTACATTGCTGACATCTGAGCTACATGTGTTGTAAGAATAGCTCGCAAGTTATTTGCCAGATGTATAGCTTGCAGAAGCCCTTGAATTTTATTAGTAGGAACACAAAAGGAAAAATGTTCAGTTTGATCGCCGATGTTCAGTTTGATCGCCGGCCGACGCTCTGTTCGCCGCTATCAGTGCCAGCGTGTATTGCTGTAATTCTACTTTCTGTTTACCGGCCACAAGTTCGGCCTAATAAACAGTTTCATTTTGGACACGTCGCCTGCTGCCTTCGTCGACGTCACGACCACGTGACATCTGGTGGAGGTGCTGGGTACCGTGGCTGTCATAGTTGCCGCAGTAGTAGTCGTGGCCTTGGTGTTTCGAGTCTTATCCGGTAGGGGCCCGAACTCTGGATGTAGCCCTCGTTGCCTGCGGCTAGCTCGCTGGTCAAGGCTGGCGTCGACGTCTCCTTCACGACTGGGGCTGGGTTCACGACTTGACGGGGGCGTCCGGTACATGAACGAAGCAGCACCTCCACCAGATGTCACGTGGTCGTGACGTCGTGATTCCGTCGTCAGTGGGTCTTTCGCGACGAAGTTGAAGAAAGTAAAGACTGCTTGGCAAGGCCCTGAAATCAGGACCGCTGGGGGTCATCTGATAACACCGGCCGGTGTCTGCACCGCAAGAGTCACCATCAATAACCGGACTTATCCCGCCAGCTTTCTAATTCTGCAGCACTGCTCCAGGGATGTGATACTGGGGATGGACTTCCTAAGTCAACACGGCGCCGTCATCGACCTGAGGTCTGAGTCGATAACACTGACTTCAGAAAAAGCGTTGCCGCCCCACACGTCGCCGGAGAATCATGCCTTGAATGTAATAGAAGAGCAGATCACCGTTCCGCCTCTCTCCAGCGTCGTCATTTCCATCGGCACCGAAATACCCGCTAACCTTGAAGGCGTCGTCGAGGGCGATCAGCACCTGCTTGTGAACCGTCAGATTTGCGTCGCAAGAGGCATCGCCGAGTTGCGCGACGGCAAAGCAAAGGTACTACTGACAAACTTCAGCCACGAATATAGGCACCTCAACATTGGTACGACGGTCGCCTACATCGAGAAATTCGTGGACACCAGCAATGCTTTCGCCCTCTCCGATACTGCCGAACATTCTTCCACGAATCGAGGTCCCGAAACAGATTTCGACGGTCCAACCCCAGCCTCCCAAAGCAGAAGCAAGACAAGCTCAAAAATCTGCTCCTGCAATTCAAGGACTGCTTCTCATCGTCGTCAAGGATTCGACAGACCCCAGTCGCCAAACATCGTATCATAATTGAAGAAAGTGCCCGACCAGTCCGTCAGAGCCCGTATCGAATTTCGACGCGAGAACGCGAAGCCGTAAAGAAGCAAGTCGACGAAATGCTACGCGACGACATAATCCAGCCGTCCAAGAGTCCCTGGGCGTCTCCCGTGGTGTTGGTGAAGAAGAAGGACGGGACGCTACGTTTCTGCGTCCGACTATCGTCGCCTGAACAAGATCACGAAGAAGGACGTGTACCCCCTCCCACGGATAGACGACGCCCTGGATCGACTCCACAACGCGAAGTACTTTTCGTCGATGGACCTGAAGACGGGCTACTGGCAAATCGAAGTCGACGAGAGAGACCGAGAAAAGACTGCCTTTATAACACCAGACGGCCTGTTCGAGTTTAAGGTCATGCCTTTTGGTCTTTGCTCGGCCCCCGCGACCTTCCAACGCGTTATGGATACTGTACTGGCTGGCTTGAAGTGGCAGACTTGCCTTGTGTACTTGGACGACGTCGTTGTGTTTTCTTCAAACTTCGATGAACACCTGCGGCGCCTTGAAGCTGTACTTCAGGCAATCAAGACGTCCAGACTCACTCTCAAGCCAGAGAAGTGCCGCTTCGCGTACGAAGAACTTTTTGTTCTTGGGCCACGTGATAAGCAAATCCGGAGTACGCCCGACCCGCAAAAGACAACCGCCATCGCTGCTTTCCCGCCACCCACCGACAAGAAGGCCGTGCGTCGATTTCTCGGCTTGTGTGCCTATTACAGGCGGTTCGTTAAAAACTTCGCCCGCATCGCCGAACCTCTCACTAACCTCACCAGGACCAACGTCGAGTTCAAGTGGGAAACGCCGCAGGAGGAAGCATTTCAAGAACTCAAACGACGCCTGCAAACGCCTCCATTGCTTGCGCATTTCGACGAACATGCCGAAACAGAAGTGCACACCGACGCGAGCAGCGTAGGACTCGGCGCCGTCCTTGTGCAGAGGACGGACGGACTGGAAAGGGTCATCAGTTATGCTAGCCGGTCGCTATCCAAGGCAGAGGCCAACTATTCCACAACAGAAAAGGAGTGCCTCGCCATCATCTGGGCTACATCAAAGTTTCGCCCCTACCTTTACGGCAGGCCCTTCAAAGTTGTGAGCGACCACCACGCCTTGTGTTGGCTAGCTAGCTTGAAGGACCCTTCTGGTCGCCCTCGCACGGTGGAGCCTGAGACTTCAAGAATTCGACATTACCGTCGTTTACAAGTCCGGAAGAAAACACTCTGACGCCGACTGCCTGTCTCGTGCCCCCGTCGACCCACCGCCGCTGGACGACCAGAATGATGACGGCTTCCTGGGAACCATAAGTGCCGACGACTTCGCCGGCGACAGCGCGCCGATCACGGAACTCAAGGGCCTTATGGAATACCTCGAGGGCAAAGCCACCGTGGCTCCAAAGGTATTCAGACGAGGACTGGAGTCGTTTTCATGCGCAACGGCGTTCTCCTAAAGAAAAACTTCTCGCCACTTCGGGCCGACTCCCTCCTCGTAGTACCTTCGGCATTACGACCAGAAATTCTGCATGCTTTGCATGACGACCCGACGGCTGGACACCTTGGATTTTCCCGTACGCTGGCAAGGATACAAGAAAAGTACTACTGGCCTCGCCTCGCTGCCGACGTCACCCACTACGTGAGGACTTGCCGAGATTGTCAGCGACGGAAGACACCACCGACTAGGCCGGCCGGACTTCTGCAACCCATCGAGCCACCTCGCCGGCCGTTCCAGCAAATCGGCATGGACTTACTGGGGCCGTTCCCGACGTCGAATTCCGGAAACAAGTGGATCGTCGTAGCTACTGACTACCTCACCCGCTACGCCGAGACAAGGGCCCTGCCCAAGGGCAGTGCCGCCGAGGTAGCAAAGTTCTTCGTCGAGAACATCGTACTGCGTCATGGCGCCCCCAGAGGTCCTCATTACCGACAGAGGTACGGCTTTTACCGCGGACCTAACTCAGGCGATCCTAAGGTACAGCCAAACAAGTCACCGCCGGACCACCGCCTACCACCCACAGACCAACGGCCTGACCGAGCGTCTAAATAAGACCATCGCCGACATGCTGGCCATGTACGTCGACGTCGAACACAAGACGTGGGACGCCATCCTTCCGTACGTGACCTTCGCATACAACACGGCCGTGCAAGAAACGACGCAGATAACGCCATACAAGTTGGTCTACGGACGGAGCCCGGCAACGACGCTCGACGCCATGTTACCGAACGTCACCGACGAGGAAAACATCGACGTGACCGCCTACCTACAGCGCGTCAAGAAGCACGACAGCTCGCCCGCCTGCGGATCAAGAATCAGCAGACGACCGGACAGCCGCCGTTACAATCTTCGACGACGCTCGCGGAATACCAGCCCGGCGACCGCGTTTGGGTGTGGACACCGATACGCCGACGTGGACTTAGTGAAAAACTCCTTCGGCGATACTTCGGGCCGTACAAGGTGCTTCGACGTCTCGGTGCTCTGGACTACGAGGTCATCCCGGACGGCATAACGAACTCTCAAGCGGCGCCGTGCGTCACCTGAAGTCGCTCCACCCGTCGTGCGCCTCAAGCCGTATTACGCGCGTTAGCAAACCAGAGGACTGCACTTATTGCTTAATTATTGTACTTTCTTTCTTTATTGTTGTGATTTATTGTTGCATGCATTTTCCCCCGTGTTCTGTTTTAAGCATCGGGACGATGCCTTTTCAGAGGGGGGGCATTGCCACGCGCTTTTCTTATTTTCACTTTTGTTGTATTCGGTTTTCGCCCACAAAGACCGTCAGCAAAGCTCAGCTCAAACCGCGCCTTATTGTTCTGGAACCTTCGCGATTATTGTAGATCGTTTTGTTAAGATTGCGCGCAAGACGCGACCACTCGAGATTATTCCTGAGCTTGCGCGATGACCAGTGATAAGGCTAGAATGTTCGACGCGTGATGCATAAAAGCCGGCGCGCTCCAACGATGTTCAGTTTGATCACCGGCCGACGCTCTGTTCGCCGCTATCAGTGCCAGCGTATATTGCTGTAATTCTACTTTCTGTCATTCCGGCCACAAGTTCGGCCTAATAAACAGTTTCATTTTGGACACGTCGCCTGCTGCCTTCGTCGACGTCACGACCACGTGACAATAGGCTGGAAGAGGAGGGATTAAAAAGGGGGGGGGGGTCTGAATCTCTCCTTATCTGCCAGGTCAGAAAACGAGGTTGAGCAGGGCAGAGGAGGGGACCTGAACAAGATCACCTAACGTTGCAACTTGAAAGAAGGCTTTTTCCATATCGCATATGTGAACACAGTTATGAACACAGCTCATGAACATACTTATTCATAAAAAAAGAACATAACACAAAGGAAGTTAATGGGCCGGCAGCTAGCAAAAGGTCAGCGGGCCTCATGTTTGAAACCCCTGAATTGAAAAAGGGCTAACAGGAACCAGTGCTTATTCACAAGCAAAGATTACCTTAAAAATGTTGTGCACGATTAATGCACTATTGTTTTGCTAATGACCTCACATCACAGTACCATCAAATGCCGACTGGAGAGTCATCGTGTTTGCTTATGGCTCTTACTACTACAGGTGCTGTACCTGTCGTAAAACAGGTAAATTGCTGTTGTGCAATTTTGAGCTCTCTTCAGTTCGTTTGTGCTGATTAAATTATATTTTTATGCAAAATGTGATTTCAGCTGGATTGTTTTGATAGAGTATGGCACAGATAAAAGGCAGCATACTGTCCGCCGTGGTGGAGCAGTGGTTATGGTGCTCAACTGCTGACCCGAAAGGTCACGGGTTTGATCCCGGCCACGGCAGTCTCATTTTGATGGAGGCGAAATGGTAGAGGCCCGTTTGCTGTGCAATATCAGTGCACATTAAAGAACACGAGACGGTCCAAATAATCGGAGCCCTCCCCGATGAAGTCTCTCACTATCATATCGTAGTTTTGGGGTGTAAAACCCCAGATATTATGATTATTAAAAGGCAGCATATTTATAAAAGCATTCTTGTTGCCCATAATAGCAGTTTCTTGCCCCCCCACCCCGCCACCCTTTTTTCTGTCTGAGAAGCAAAGTGACTGTGTGCCTTTAATGCAAAGGTAGGCTTTTTTCGGCCTGATTCGTTGGTTATGCCATTGGGAAACTTTTACCCTGCATAATGGTGGCGCCCCCAAGACTCGCTAAATTTCTTACAAAAACAAATGCGGATCATTACACGAGTAGATATGGTCTTTTTGTGCTCCTTGTTCTTTGAGACAGGATAAGTGCATTGTTGTGCAGTCTTGTGGGGTTGTCTAGTAGGGCACCTGCCGGCCTCGCCGATTTCGAATTGACGGATAAGCAGGAGATCTTGCCCGAGAGCAGAGCAGCAAAGGGACGGGCTGTGCAGGTTCCCTTCATTGAGCTGCCCCTCAAGTTTCTGCCCCTCTGCTCGGGGCTGACAGCTGGCAGCATTGCCCTCGTCAGCTACGCGGGGACCATCTTCACTGGCGGGGTCGGCAAGAACGGCTCGACAGTTGCCGTAAGTCCGGCAGCGCCATCGACGCCAGCGGAACGCCTTCGCCAGATCTCTGTGCCTGTGCTGCTTGGGACGCCACATGTCGGCAACTCGATGCTCTTACTAATCAAACTTATTTCTCATGATTGAAACAGGTTCAGTGCTCAGCATGGGCAGTTGGCAATCTTTCTTTGGAGCTTGTCTTTTTGAGCCTGTAACCTTTTTCAGCCACTGTTGACAGTGTTCGTCTTGACCACAGTAAAGGGACAGGCTGCATTGGCAACAGCCTGAGCTCCCTCTCGACAGTTATCTGTGTAAGGCAGTAAAACAAGTGGTTTAACTGTTTTCTCACAAATTTAAATAATCTCTCAAGGGCCTAGCCCAGAGCTTGTGCATATTTTGTGAACTTGACTCTGGGAGGTGTGTTCACAGGCTCCCATTTCCCAGCTTTCCTGAGTGATATGAAAAAGAGTCCAGCTGGCACAAAGCAAGGAATTTCTGGCTCTTTTGTAGCTAAAGCAATTCCAAGTTGATTGTATTGACAGGTTCAGCACTTATCTACGCCCTTTGTGCTTGCTCCTTACTAGAGCTTTAGCTTACTGCCAAAATGGGCTTACTTGGATGTTTTCTCAGCTGGCCATTCCTCGACTGGCAGGTGTTGACAGACCCTACTAAGCAGAGAAATGACTTTGTTTGTACAAGTGCCTCCTCAAGGCTCTCCTCTTTCCCTTTCAACTAACAGCCTTCCTCCTCTCTCTCTGTCCTCTACGAATGGATGCCTGTGCTTCTGCCTGCCCTCCTCCTGCCTGGTGCTTGCACGGCCTCTGGCAATGTTGACGGTGGTGGCCTCTCAGCTGCCGCTGTTCAATGTGGAACTGCGGCTACTACCGGTGGCGACGGCGCTTTCTGTCTCCATCATCATGTGCTACACGGACATTGCCGTCATTCTCTCGGGCGGTGTGGGTAAAAACGGGTCAACCGTTGCCGTAAGTTGCCGTCTGCTTTTGTGTGCACATGCCAATGAGTTGAGGCCAAGGAAAGCATAGGGTATGTTGTTTTTAGCTCCAGTGTAGTAGTTACTGCATGGAGTGATATGAAATAAAGTGGATGAAAAAACGCCTGTTTCCTCCATGGGGCCCAAACCTACGACCTCCAAATTGCGCGTCCAATGCTCTACCATTTGAGCTATGACAGAGGGCATTCCCCGATACATATTTTTGGTTATTTTTGTGCATGTAATTCCTGGGATGTCTTAGCCAGTGCCACTCGTAGTTCAAGCAGCGAGTGTAGGACACTATTATACTTGAGGACAAGTCAAGAAAAAGGCGGCTTCTCGCCGTCAAAGGGCCCCCCACCGTCACGATGACTCGGTGGTGCCATTAGGCGCCACCGAGTCATCGTGACGGCATGGTCAACGGCGTTGTGCCTACAGGTAGCGCTTGGACCCAAGCTTCTGTTAGTGCATCTGTGCCTCAAAGTGGTTCCTCTGGAAGCCTTCATTTTGAGCGACGATAAAATTCTAGTTCATTTTTTTTTTGTTAACTTGTTAGAATACAACACGTAAAAGGGTTTATTGGTCAGCTGGAGTAGTGAATTGCAGCTTTATTGCTGACAACTTACTGACGGAATCGATGAGAAATGAACAAGCAGTTGTTGCCACCTGTCACAGTCACTGATCTGACAACAGGTGTGTGAAGCAATGCACACCACAGATGCAGGAGGGACAAAACAGCAGAACGCGCAGCACTTCATGCTCATGACGAAACACCCGCAGAGGATGACGACGACCACTTTGTGTCACACATGGTGTTGAAGCGCCAATTGGCGGCTGTTTCCCGGCAGCGCAGAATGCTTATGCAGCAGGGGAAACACCATGGTGATCATCGTCATCAAACAGTGCACAGAACAAACAAGCCTTTTTACAATTGGGATGAACGGCACTAAAGTCGGCTTGCGAGACCATGATGACACCGCCGATAGAATTGTCACAAACAGCGGACATTGCCGTCATTCTCTCGGGCGGTGTGGGTAAAAACGGGTCAACCGTTGCCGTAAGTGTGTTCTTCCGTAAGCACGGAAGAACACACTTTTTGATTCCTTTCGTGAGCACGGTGTGAAGGCGGTTGGCCCCGACGTCACGATGACACAGCGACTGCATTGGCTGGAGGGTGTCTTTTGACGGCGAAAAAACGCTTTTTTCTGGACTTGTACCCAAGTATAACGCCAGAGGGCATCATGTGGCACGTTATTCTTGCATGAGGTGGTTGGGGTGCGGGCTCCACTGACAGAAAGGGTCTTTTTTGTTTTTCAACTTCAATTCTTTCTTGATTCTTGGTTATGCACTTAACCTGCCACAGTGGAAAAAAAAAGAAAATTCATTTTATGTCATAATTACTACACTACAGTTAAAAGCAATATGCTTTCCTTGTGTCTGTCAGATTAGTTTGGTTGTGTTTGACAAAGATTTCGAACAATTCTTTTTCATTTGCACACACATGTGCGTACATCTTCATAACAGTCTCTCTCAGCTTAGTTTGTGCTTGCTGAAGGATATGTTCACTCCTAGACAAGTTGTTCATGTCAGCACAAATATTGGTGTAAACAGTCACTAAAAGATGAACATATGTGGATTTGGAACCTGAAAAGGAAAGCTAGAAAAAATGGGGCACTCTTGGAGGTCTTATATGAATTTTTTTTTAATTTTAGAGGCATCTTTTTCCTTCATAATAAACAATTTTCTGGGGGTGTGCGAATATTCGAACTTTCGAATACTTTTTAATAGTGTTTGCTATTCGATTCGATTCGCACCGGAATTTTACTATTCGAAGTATTCGAACTTCCCGAAGACTAATACAGTCATCGTCCGATCGGCAGTGGCCCCTTCGGATTTTTTATATTCTTCACCCCATCACACCGCATTACGGTGAAGCTGCCTTTCAGACTCTGCTACGGTCGCAAATATATTGACTCATGAAACCGCTGGTTCCGTGATGTTGATAGGCACGGCAGAGAAGGGGGTTCAATTGATGCCATTTTGGACCTGAAATTTGGGCAGAAAGTCCAAAAAAAATCAGGACGCTGAAGATTTTTGGCTCCTGAAATTAGATGTTTTTATATGCTGACCTCTGTAAGACTAATACAGTCATCGTCTGATCGGCAGTGGCCCCTTCAGATTTTTTATATTCTTCACCCCATCACACCGCATTGCGGTGAAGCTGCCTTTCAGACTCTGCTACGGTCGCAAATATATTGACTCATGAAACCGCTGGTTCCGTGATGTTGATAGGCACGGCAGAGAAGGGGGGTTCAATTGATGCCGTTAAGGACCTGAAATTTGGGCAGAAAGTCCAAAAAAATTTTACGCCGAAGATTTTTAGCTCCTGAAATTAGATGTTTTTATATGCTGACATCTGTTAGGCAGATTAGGAAATCGGAATTCGAAAGGAGTGCGTCCTTGTCCGCCAAATCAGTTGGTCCTCCACAGAGGTTGAAGGAGGAGGAAACAGGGTCTTTTCCTTTCACATGTCAAGTGTTGTGACACCACATTAATTGCACCAAATCATGTAAATAAATAAAATTCGGCCTCTGCATTGCCTCATCCTTGATAAAACAACTAGGGAACACCATCTCTCTAGCACTTCACCAACCTAGCCGGAAAAAAAAAAACACTTCCATGTTCCTATCTCATACGAATGTGCTTGGGGATCCTGTGCAACGTTTTTTCTGTAATTTCACTTCAAAGTATTCAAAAAATAGTAACCAAATGTTCTACAACTATTCGAAAAATATTTTTCGATTCGCCCTCAAACGTTAATATTCGAATTCGTTTCGCACCCAAAATTTTGCTATTCGCACGGCTCTACAATTTTCATT
This sequence comes from Rhipicephalus appendiculatus, assembly GCA_030522465.1. Lineage (NCBI taxonomy): Eukaryota > Metazoa > Arthropoda > Arachnida > Ixodida > Ixodidae > Rhipicephalus > Rhipicephalus appendiculatus. Next base: position 211,890 of record JALIZH010016147.1, read on the forward strand.
TAATTCCTACTCTCTGCATAGCAGAACTAAAGAGAGCCATTGAAAGAACACCCACAACCCTTAACAAATTCATATTTCAAACCATACAAAAAAAGGGATTGCGTGATATCGAACAAACTCGGTTTGATAAATTGGAGAAAACCACATTTTTGCTGTTAATCGGGCAACACTGTGTGACTAAATATTAAGCTTTGTGATGCATCTTAAATGCTTTAATGTTCCTGTTAAAAATAGTGTTGAATCTTTGCCTTCGAGGACCTTGGGTGTCAAGGCTCAGTTGCAGGCTCAGTGGACTACTGCCGAAATAAACTTCCGTGCATGTTTCAGCGCACAAATCGGAGCTTGTTGTGTTGAGACATTTCGTAGAGATTGACCACGGCCATTTCTTTTTTCGGTTGAGCAGGGCACGAGTGTTCTTTCTCCGAGCATCCCCATCGCACTGGTGGTGGTTCCGGCATTCATCATCTACCAGAAGTCAACCACCAGCATCTACGAGAACCACCCATGCCTCTACATCATCGCTTTTGGCATGGTGGCTGCCAAGGTCACAAACAGGCTCGTGGTGGGTGTTCACTTCTCAGTTCCTTTAAACGTTTCCTGGTGAAACAGTTCTGTGGTGTGTGGAGGATAGTTTTTGAATATCGACAAAGTGGTGATCCACCCATTTGCAGCACTTCCTGAAACCTTGTGGGTTTCCACATAGCTGATTACCCTTACAGGGGTGCAACAGCTGCACCATTTGCGCCATTGTGTGCTAAACTTGTTTACCTGCGCCATCTTGCGCCGAACTCGTTTATCAGTGCCCTACTGCGCCGCCGCACCCGAATTTAGCCGCGAGGTGCGAAAGCTATCAAGCCCCGTGCCTGAAAACGTGGCTGAAACATCACTATTTCAGTTTCATCGAAACTGTTATAGTTTCGGTTTCGTTAAGGCTGTGATCGCTCGAGCAGTAGCTGTGAACTTTGATTGTAAGGGCGCCATTGAGATCGCTGGCACGTGTGCTATCTCAGCAGGCATCAGCACGAATGGCTCGTGAACCCGTCCACGTGCTGCGCTCTCAACTCAAAGAGACCGTTTGAAAAGAGCATCTCCCCCTGGCACGGCCGTATTCTCTTAAACCAGCGTTTTATAGAGTTACGCGATATCGAATCCAAAAGAGTGGCTGCCAGCATTACAATTGAGACTGTGATTTTTTTATAGCTTGATGGCGGCGTTCAAGAAAGGATGACAGTAACGGTGCTCAAGAGTGACGGGTGGTGTTCGGTTCCCGAAACAGCCTAGCAAATACAGGTGTACAGGACTGCTCCAAAGTGGTAGGTGTTCTCTCACTGCTCACCGAGCGGACGCGCGTAATCTTGTTCATTTCGCCACTGTGCTCCATTATAAGGTGCTTATCGACTCGGCGGTTGACACTCGCGCGTTCAAGTTAAAAAAAATGGGCGGCTATACATAGCTAAAATAGTCACACTTTCACCGCGAGGGCAAGGCAATGAATGCGATAGCAACAAATTGTAATGCTATACGAAGTGAGGCTGGCAACTAACTCTTTTGGATCCGATCTCGCATAACTCTACAAAACGCTGGTGTAAGAGTATACGGCCACTCCAGGGAGAGCACCACTTTTCGCACAGTCCGTTCGTGATGAGAGCGGAGCACGTAGAAGTGTATGCGAGCCGCCCACTGATGGCTGTCGAGTTAGCGTGCGCGCCAACGATCGCGACTGCGCCCTTTGAAGCAGAGTTCACAGTTGCTGCTCGGAGCGACACTCCCCCCCACCCCACCCCACCCCCCTTCCTCGTGTCTTTTCATGCTTGTTCAAGACGGGCAGGGTGTTCTCTCTCTGCTTCGGCGGCAGAGCTCCCTAGCGGGGTGATGTTATCTAATGCGCCCTCCAAGCGACGGAGATGGGCCGGCTTGCTTGATCTCTTCTTCAGCCGCGTTCGTCGCCCCCGCTCACGTGCTTTTACCCGCGGGTAGAACATACGAGGTGCAGGGTGTATCAGTGGCGTACCAGGGGGTGGCACACCGCGCCCTGCCCCCCCCCCACCCCCTCGAATTTTTTTGTCTTTTGGGCCATAGCATACAGTGCGCAAAATAACCATTTGCCTGCCCGATTCCCACTTCAGATCAAGAAGGTGCCCCCCCCCCCCTCCCTCGAAGGTGCCCCCCCCCCCCCCCTCCCTCGAAAATTTCTGCCTGCGCCCCTGGGAGGTATGTTATCAATTTAGACTTTTTACGGGACATGACGGCATTGCCAAAACCCGTCGAGAGTGTCCATATAATTGCTATCACACTGATAAGGCTATTTAGCTTAGTATTTGAAAATTGCAGCATTGGACAAATGTTGCGTCACAAGGGCTGTGTAACGGGGCTACATCTGCTCTGAATGTTCTTGCTGACTGCTCCAAACTTGCTCGAAAAGGCCCTTCTGGCTGCTTCAAGCCTGCTCCAAAATGTCTTTCTGGGTTCTCCGAGCCTGCTACAAAAGGCACTTTTGCCTGCTCCCAGGACTGCTCCCTTAATCAGTGTCTGTGTGCAGCAAAATTTCAATGAATTCGCCCTCAAACTGCAATCCGCTGTCCCCCCCTGGTCAGCTCAGACTGTATAGCAGCCATCTTCGAAAGGTGTTTATCGCAGGTTTGAATCTTGGACCGTGACAAATTTATGGACAATTGAAGAGTCTTCTTTCCAAGAAGGTTTTCTTGCAACTTGCTATAAGCGGTGGATGACAGTTCACGCTGACCTTGTTCAGAAGTAAGCTTGATTGGAAAGGATATTGGCCTAGCCAAGGAATGCCTGTGGACATCTGATGATCCAGGAGGTGGATCCACCCTCCTTCATTGTCTTTAAGGGGGAAGAGATAGTTTGATGTAAAGCATATTTTTATTTAAGTTAGGGCAATGAAAACTTTGGTGATCATGTATTTACATGTGTACTAGGGGTGTGCGAATATTCGAATATTTTTCGAATAGTGTTGGCTATTCGATTTGCACTGGAGTTTTAACTATTCGGACTATTCGAACTTCCCAAAGACAAATGCAGTGAACGTCCAATTGGGAGTGACTCCTGCAGATTGTCAATATGCTTCACCTCATCACACTCGTATTGCGGCAAAGCTGCCTTTCAGGCTCCGCTACAGCAGGGGTGGAAGTGCTGCGCCATTCTGCGCCAATCTGACCTGCTGCGCCAAGCTGCGCATAAATGGCAATCTGTGCGTGCAACACCAAATTTAGCCGAATCTTATCATCGACCGAGCAACACGCGTTGGATACAGTAATACAAAGGACGCAGACGCATCCATATCCCGTGTAGTTTGGTCACGTCGTATTTTGGTTCATGCATGGTGCTCGCACCATGCATGAATCTTGCTCCACGTGAATTAAATGCGCGAATCTTGTTAAGGTGGCGTTTGTGTGCAGACCTCTCTATGCGACCCTATTTTTTAACAGCGACGTTGTTAAAAAATAGGGTCGAGTAGTCGTTGCAACACCATGGCAGTGGTGCTGCAAAAAACTTGCTGCGCCGTTGCCGAGCAACCGCCGAGCATAGCACGCGCTCTGCAATAGGGACCGTCAAACGATAAAAACTGAAAGAAAAAAAATTTCACCACAAGGGCGAAGCAATGAATGCAATAGCGACAAATTGTAATGTTATACGAAGTAAGGCTGGCAGCTAACTCTGGATCCGATATCGTGTAACTCTACAAGACGCTGGTGTAAGAGAATACGGCCGCTCCATGGGAGAAATGTTCTTTTCGTACAGTCTCTTCGCGTTGAGTGCAGCACATTGAATGGTATACGAGCCGCGTGCTGATGCTTGCTGAGATAGCGCGTGCGCCAGCGATCGCGACCGCGCCCTTAGAATCAAAGTTCACAGGTGCTGCTCAAGCGACCCCCCCCTTCCCCTCCCACTCCTCCGTGTCGTTTCATACTCGTTCAAGACGGGCGGCGCGTTTCCTCTCTGCTTGAGCATTCGATGGCAGGCCTAACACGTGGTGGGATGTTACCGCATGCACCCTCCGAGTGACGGAGATGGCCCAGCTCGTTTGATCTCTGCTTGAGCAGCACTCGGTCGCCCCCGCTCATGCGCTTTTACCCGCGGGGAGAACATACGATGCGTGGGGGGGTGTTATCAACTTGGACTTTGCACGGAACATGACGGTGACAGCAAAAACCCTTCGAGTGTTCTTATAATTGCTATCGCGATAAAAAAATTTCCCGCGCCATCGCCGAGCAATGGCGCGGCAAGCACATTGCTTACCTTTACTTTCCTCACAGTTCCCATGTCGGCTGTGGCACTTTAATGACCGGAGCATAAGTTCTTTTTTAATTCATTTTATAGATTATTATTGGGTTTAAAATGAAGGTAACCTTTATAAGCCCATCTCTAGTCTTCAGTTGCTGTTCATGTGAGATGCAGTGCTTTATTCACATTTTTAACATTGTTTTCATTCGTCTGAGGTCTAATAGCAATCCAAAGCATCACTTGTGGTAAGTCTGGTCGCTTCATCAGCATTGAATGTTTAGCGAAAACCGCTGGAATTTTTTGTGCTTACCTGAAAGACAAAATTTTAATTAACAGTGATGTGTGACCCTCCAAAACACCCCTTTTAGTGCTCCAAAGCTGCTCCAAAACTCCCCTTTTACCGCTCCAAAGCTGCTCCAAAACCGCATTATTCCTGCTCCCTGAGCTGCTCCAAAAGACTGAAGCTCGCTTCCACCCCTGTGCTACGGTCGAACTTCCCAAAGACAAATACAGCCAATGTCCAATTAAAAGTGGCCCCTTCAGATTTTCAATTCAGATTGGAACTCCGGACTTGAAGGGAGCACACCTACGTCCGCCACATCAGTCGCGGGCTTCCACAGAAGTTCAAAGGGGAGGAGAGGCTGAGGAAATGGCATCTTTGCTTTTCACGTGTAAAGTGTTGTCGGCAACGCTTTGGTTGCACCAGAGCATGTACAGTACTCACGGATTCAAATAAGACAGCAGATTTGTTGGAACAGCCATCGGTATTCTCTATTTCTCAAGATAACTGCTTCTTGTCGCGACTAATGTGGTCTCTAAAGATAATGTTTGCTTTCATCTACCAGTTCAAGTCAAAATTACACCGATGTGACTCGAACTGAAGACGGTGGAAATGAAAGTATGCGCTATACTTAGCCCTAAATTGTCCTATTTCAATCCGTGAGTACTGTACATCAGGGGTCTGAAACACGCGGCCCGCGAGCCTCTTGTTCGAGGCTGCGGATCGCACATGACTGTCTTGGACTCACATATTTTTTATTTTATTAATAACTGTTCGTGAGCTACGCAGGCATTATTGGTCTAAAGCATTGTTTTCTGGAGGGACCTCGTGTGATCACTATGTGTTGAAACATAACCGTGAAACAAAAACTATATTTCAGAATCGGCATCCAGATAGTCGTTTTTGAGATCGGTGTCGACATGCTCTTGGAATCCTGGCACCAAATGTCCTTCAGAAATGATCCGTATGTAAGTTATGGGAGAGGTTTTTCTTTTTTTTTAAAAACTGGCATTATTTGCCAACAATTTGTACATACAAACACTCCCCCTCCCCTCCCCCGCTTCTACGTTCTACACTAAACGGCCCGTGCGGGACTAAACTGCGTGACTGCGGCCCGCTGGCTGAAGTGAGTTTAAGACCCCTGATGTATACATAAATACAATTCGGCCTCTGCATTGCCTTATTCTTGATAAGACAACTATGAAACACCAACCCGCCAGCGCTTCATCAACCTAGCCAACAGAAACACTTTCATGTAGCTATCTCATAAGATCCTCTCCAACTTTTTTTTATGCAATTTTGCTGTGAAGTGTTCGAAAAATATTCGATTCGATTTGCACTCACACTTCAATATTCGAATTTTGCTAATCGCACAGCTCTAATGTGTACATATCAACCATGACCTCAGTTTTTATGTACCCCTTTCCAAAAATTTTTTATTAACCTTCAATTAAAATTTCATTTAATTACTTTTTTATAAACTGGCTGCACGGATCCTGCTGAACTTAATGTCATTGCATACTACAGTTATCAGAGTACGAAAAGCATATTTTATGGTTCTAGCATTCTTAAGTTATGAAGCATCAAAGTTCACCATTCGATTACCGAGAAAATATATTGTTCTTATTTTATCTTTAGTAAAAATTCACACTTTCCTACATTAACATATGGCACTTTCTTGCACTCACTAAACATCCAGCTTTTCAGCAATACAAAAATGATCAAAATCGATTGTACCAAAGCTGAGAAATGCTTGTCAGAAGAATGAAAGGTGGCCAATAAATTGAAGCTGAGAAAATCTCAAAAATCAAAAACTCCATATATTCAAGGAGTGCTACACAAATAAAAATCCTTTACTTTGCATATAAGTGCCTTATGAGGCACCAGGAGAGTCTATCACATTTTTCAATTGCACGTCCGGCACTTAGTCCTTTGAAGCAGTTTGTTGACTGCGGAGAAGTCGACGATCCCGTATTACCGTAGTTGGCCGCCGACGGGTCATAGTCTTCGCGGCTGTTGCGAGCGTCTGCTGCTTGCGCTCTCTAGCGGAAGTGTCCGATAAGCTAGAGATCTTATCTTCAGTTTGTTGCGCACGATTGGCGCTAGTAAAGAACGTTGTCGATCCTAGTACCACGCTGCCTATCACCGACGTCGACCGAGGCAGCCGCCGAAACAGGTGGAGAAGTCGGCATTTCGACCGATGAATTGCATTCCGCCGCCACATCGTCCTGCGCTGGGTGCACTTCTGATGCACCCGAGCCATGATCTTGCCCTAGTTATTTTGCATTTCTTTCCGAATTTATGAGCGCTGCTTCGCCACGATCAAAGTTTCAAAACGTGGCCGAGAGCGTAGGCCTAGTTCACTCCCGGCGGCTGTGGCGCACTTCGTCAAGCTCGCTTGGCGCAGAGCCAGTACGCCGCCGCAACGTGCAGTCTTTGTTAAGGATAAAAAACGCTTGCTCCAATTTCTTGCCAGCTTGCATGGGTTGAGATTTTACGAACGTAAATCGATGAGAACACAGTAGAGAATTCTAGTTTAGTGCACGCAGCGCATGTGCTGAACCTAAGAGAGATGCGTGCGTCTGCACACGCAGGGGATGCACACACTAGATCTCGGCACTTACATTGCGCCCACTACGGCCGTTGTGTACCTTACCAGCGGCTCTCAATAATTTTCACAATGCCGTTCGCGTCGAAAAGAATGTTTTCCATTGGGGGGGTAATTAGACGGTGGCAACTGGGGAAGAATTTCAGGGCATTCATTAGTGAATACAGAACAGAAAGCAGTGTGTAAAGCATCAGCAGTCTCGGATACCGGAACAGGGGAGCCAGAACTGCCGCGCAAAAAAATAGTGCTAGACGCCTGGGGATTAATGCATTGCCAGAAGCGTTTCGGGTTAGTGTGTAACATAGAGGGCAGCGTGGTCGAAAAAAAGCCACGTTTGGCCTCTGCGACGTGCTTCTCGTACTGCTTGACCGCAACGTTATATTTCTCCCACTGGACCTCAGATTGGGATGAGTTAGCAGAACGAAAGAGATGTTTCTTTTTATTGTTTAAACGTGTTAGCGTGGTGTTAAACCATGGAGACTGTTTCCGTTCACTAATTGTTATGGTAGGAACGTATCTTTTAATTAGGCGCAGAAATTCAGATTTAAACAGCAACCAGTTAGTTTCGAGTGGACGAAGGTGAGAGTCGGCCTCAAAGTTATCATAAAAGGCTGTTAAATCTTGGACCATGCTGTTGTAGTCGCCTCTGTCATAAAGTGTGAGTGTTTTTTTTTGTTCTGGTTGGATTGGACATGTGACATGAAAAAGTAGCATGCAATATCTTATGATCACTGAGACCATTCAGATACGCGATATCGGAAAGGTTTTCAGGGTGTGAAGTTAATATTAAATCCAAAATGTTAGCCGAATGGTCTGTAGTGCGAGTGGGATTGTTGACAACTTGCGATAACCCGAATGTAAGACACGTGTTGACGAATTCATTGGCCATGTTTGTGTTTGTTAGTGTGGAAGCGAGATTTGACCAAGCGATAGATGGGAAGTTAAAATCACCAAAGAGCAAGATAGGCGTGTTGGGATATGACGTAGTTATTTGACACAGCGCGTCGTGGAAAGCAGGCAAGAATGCGGAGTCGGCAGAAGGAGGGCGATAGCAAATGCCAAGAAGGATGCACGGGAAGGATGCGGTGCAACATAACCATAGCATTTCTAAAGGTGATTGTATCGTTATCGGCATGCATCGTAGCTCATGGCTTGTGGCGATAAGGACACCACCACCACGGGTATCGTCGTCTCGATCTTTGCGAAATATATCGAAGTCTGGAAAGAGGGGCAGGATCTCGGTATCGCGAATGGACGAGTTGAGCCACGTCTCAGTAAGCAACACAACATTACACGAAGATGAGCTGATGAGGCCACATAACGAATCGCGTTTTGGTATGACACTACGGATATTAGTATGCAAGAAAGCTATGGAAGAACGATTACGTTGGGGGGGTTTGAGGTTTAGACTGAGGTAACTGCTAGGATTTACGCTCAACTATTTTGTTGGCCTGCTGGTCGTAGACGAAGGTTTTGCCGCCAGAGCGAAGCTTATCGTAACGCATCTTGAACTGGAGGTTGTTAGTCTTTCCATATTCGATAAGGCGTTTGCGAGCTAGTCGAATAACGGGGGAAAAATCTTCCGAAAGGCTAAAACTTGTTCCTTTAAATTTGTGCGCTAGTGAGAGAATGCGGTCTTTGTCTTTGAAGTGCGCAAACTTAACAATGACCGGTCTTGACCTGCCGTTACGATAAGAACCGAGCCTATGAGTGCACTTCAATTTCACGTGGATCAATAGGTCCACGTGAAATTAATCTACTGCTGCATTAGCCGCTTACCTTTGGAGTGCGTAGTCGCCATCTGTGATTGTGTTGATAGCAACTAAGGTTTCGTGGGCAGTTGTTGCGGCAAACTGCACTGTTTCCAATCCACATGCACTGCCTGCGCACTTGCCTTCTAAGCTATTTCGTTTGTTGCTATCTTTGATCACTTTCTCCATGGTTTTGTCTACAGGGTTTGCGGAAACCAGCGTCACTTTGACACGGTGAGCATTGGACGCTCATGTATTTTTGAAGTTATGTCCATACCTGCCAAGTCTCCCGGATTGTCCGGGAGACTCCCGGATTTTGGCCATTTCTAATGTTTGTACGGTTGGCCGGGAAATCTCCCGGAAATCGGAATTTCTGTGCGTGATCTGGCCGCATTGACAAAAATCCAAACCAATCCGATCCAGGCACTTTGCGGACCCGTCGCATTTTAATGTAAACGTACAGTAGAATCTTCGTGACACGAAACCCGCTGATACGAATTCGTGAAATTCTACTGTGTCCATTGGGCCGAAATTCGGATGTCCCGAACACTTTTCCGCGTCGCGGCGTGCGCGATACGAACTATGGTGTAGGGCAGCGTGCTGAAGTTTCGCAAGTACGCGCGCGACCAGCGCACACACCGAACATATTTAGTTGAGCGTCCGCAATAGCTTTGCGTACGCCCAACTAAATCTGTCTACTGTCAGAACTGTGGTCATCGTGCCACAACGGATGTGAACGAAACCGCGCTCACTCTTGACAAGGTCAGAACATCGAAAGTGCACGCCCGTCGAATGCTCAAGCAGTAAAAGCGATGCTATATTTCTGCTAATGGTGCGGGAAAAGTCGCGGCAGATGCGATCATTGATAGCAACAAACGATGTAGCTTTGAAGGCACGTGCGCGGCCAGCGTACACGGATTGAAAACGAAACTACCGTTTGCCGCAACCACCGCATATAAATCCGCGGTCGCTGCGACGCGACTACGAGCTCCGAAGGTATCCAAAGGTAAGCGGCTGACGCAACGGTAGAGAACCGTTTCGGCGTTCCTGTCGATCTTCGCTTATGACTATGTAGTGCGGACTTTGGCGCTTAGTTCTCAGTAGGCCCCAAGCGAAGCTTTGGCACGCGCTTTTGCGGCAGTCAGCTGCGCCGGCCCTTATTGGTCCATTCACGTGTGTCCCAGAAAGACATACGCAAGTTATTTTGACAGAAATAAATCTTTTGTGCGTACAGTAAAAGCTCGTTAACCCGGATCTCACGGGACCGGAGAAAATGTCCGAGTTAACCTGAATTCCGGATTATCGAATAAACCATGAAAACAAAAGGAAAATGTACTCGGCACAGACAAACCTTTATTTCATGAAAAACTGCGTTATTTTTGTCTGCCTCGTCGTCGGAATTAGTGCTAGAACGATTTTCTTCAACCCCATCAGGCGGTGGTGCGCACGCTCGCTGTCGCTGGCTGCTGTGGCCGCATCGCTCCGGTGACGGTCGCCATCATTGTGAAGCGCGACGGCGGCGGCAACGCGCACAAGCACAGCCGGAGAACGCAACGTGCACGAGCTCGCACGCTACGCGCGAAGTCACAACACAAAGAAACCAGCAGCGTAAACCCAGTAAACCGCGGTAAACCGTCCCGTCGTCCGTGCGTGCCGCCATTGCGCTTTTAATAGACAATGGATGCGCCGGCGGCCCAAGCGCTTCCGCCGGGTGGTGACTAGCGCCACCTAGCCACTTCCCCCCTCATTCACTATCATCATCATATTCTGCTGCAGTTCATTCGGTTTCGGTTTCTCCAAAACTCCGGTTCCGCCGTCGGTTACGGCAAGCTGGGCTTGCGCCTCCAAGCCGCTGAGATCGCGCGTTTCTAAGCATGAAGTACCGATTGCGCTCTCCGGAATTGTCCGAGTTAACCGGTGCGCGGCTAAATCCCTCCGAATTAATGATCATCTGACACCATTGAAGTATACACAGTTTTGCCGGGACCGCGCCGCGGGTCCGAGTTAACCGAATTTCCGAGTTAACGAGATCCGGATAAACGAGCTTTTACTGTATAGGGAATCCAAGCTAAAGTTTGCGCAGCGCTGTCCGCTGCCCTAGTGGAGAAAGGGGGAAATCTCCGGTCAATCGGACGGGTCGCGCTTGCTTGCTTTTCCCATTGCATGCGCGGAAACGTGTTCCTTGGGGCTTTTATCTAGCATTTTTCACGCTATGGGCGCCGCTCCTTCGTCATCCTGGAAGCAGGCACGCATTCCTGCTGCATTGTGAGCCGAAAACGGCGCTTCAAGTTCCACCGTTTCCAATGCAAACATTGCGAGGAAAGCAAAGGCGTGAGGAGTGGATTATGGCAGTTCGGCGCACTAAGTGATGCTTTTACGGTCTTGTTACTTAGAACTTTTTGTTGTACACAGTATTACTAACTATTAATGGGGAGGCACGCGATGGCCGGGTTCATTTGAAAGGCAAGTACTTTTGTGAACCGAAGCTACAGCAAATAGACAACCGCTGTGTATATCGAGATTGTTGTTTATATTTGTGTGTTTCTTCAATAAACATTCATTTGCTAGTCTGTGCTTGTGTGGGTGTCTTCCTTGTGCCAGTTTATTTCGCACAGTTCTTCGTAGTCGAGATTGTGAGCTGGCTTTCCGAGTCAACCATTTGTAATGTGACAGCAGCGGAGTACGTAAGCTTAATACACCACAGTTTAAATACCGTCCCGTGAGCACTACAAGTGTTTTATTCAGCTGACGGCAGTACATTTCCCGTCGCCGCTCAATGTAAACAGATTTAAGCTGCGTGTTTGCACAGAGCGTTTATATTGGTCTTGCATGCAACACACGGTGATTACTTAGCAGGCTGAGGTATTGCGCTGCTAGGGATCGAGTTCGTGGGATCGATTCCCGCATATGGCAGCTGCGTTTCAATGGGAGCGAGATGCAGTAACACCGGCGTACTTAGATTTCGGTGCACGTTAAAAAAAACCAGGTGGCCAAAATTAATCCGAAATCTCCCACCACGGTGTGCCTCATAATATCGTGGTTTCGGCACGTAAAATATTATGCTGAAAAAAAAAAAAAAAAAAAAGAACGAGGCTGCAATAAAATGTTCGATGGTTTCGGGAAATCAGACGCGGTTATCAGGGGCAAATCTCTGCGTAACCATAAACATGCGTGGTGACCAAGTGAGCTGTCACAACAACCGAAACAACATTCGAATCAGCGAAGATGATACGTGATCAGTAGAGACCGGATTATAGGCAAATGCCTATTTTTTTCCTTGCGTTCCTATCGCGCCACTTTGATATATGAGCATGAATTTGGGGTAAAGGAGGGCTTTTATAGTGTTTTTATGGTGCCTATAAATGCCTATTTTTGGGGTTTGTGCCTAAATGTCTATAAGTGCCCATAAATGCCTATTTTCAAAATTGGTGCCAATATGAACGCTATTTAGCCTCAAATTTTGCTTTCGAGTACAGTTTGAGACCGTAATTCATGTTACCGGGCAAAATTGACGTTTCGGAACTTTATGGGGTGCCGGTAGGTAGGTATAAACTTTATTTGATCCATGAAAGAATCAGAATCATGTGAGGGGGGGGGTGTGGGGGGGGAAGTGGAAGCAGGAAGACGATGGGCCCTCGGGCCGCTCTAGATGGCCGGACACTTCTGTGCTTCGGCGACCCCTCTGGCCCAGCCCACTGTCCGGAGCTGTAACTCCGGTTGCGAGCTGCGCAGAGCAGCCTCCCATCGCTCCTGGTGTTCTGACCCTTGCCACGGGTGCTTGGGTTTGTTTGGGCAATTCACAAAGACGTGATTGAAGTCGGCTCTGGTGCTACGACACTGGTTGCAGTGAGGAGAGGTTTCGCCATGTGTAATAAGGGAGAGAAGAAAAGGAGTCGTGACTGCGACCGTTTGAAGTCTGCGCCACAAAACCTGGTCACTTCTGGAAAGAGATTTATGCGGTGGGGCAACAACCTATAGTTCCCTAGTTCAACAAACATCCGGGAAGCAACCGGTAGCAGCAGTGAAATGGGACGCGCCGGCCACCTTACCCCACCGCACTGACATGGCGCGAGCGGTTGGAGCCAGGGAGAGGAAAGGACGCTATTTCTGCAACCCTAAATGGGAGCACGTCCCAGACGGGAAGGCGGGAGGAGGAGAGGGAAAGAAGAGGAGAGTGGCGTCTATGGCCGAGGACGTGGCGGGCGGCTCTTACCGCCGGTTTTCCAGTCCAGTGTTCCCATGGAATTGAAGCACCTCCTTGAAGACTTGGGCGTGGTGGGGGGGCAGAAAACAGGAGGTGCCTGCGCGCAGCAGCAGGAATATGGAGAGCGAATGCGAAACCATGGAGTGCCGTCAGGGGAAAATAGAAAGTAGGTAAAAAAAATCAGATGTGCACATGGCTTTTGTTTCGTTTGTAATTTACTCTTAAAGGGCGCTTCACCAGATCACATTAGAAATTTTAGTTAGATACTGGAAGTGTTCGCGTGCCCAATGAGGAGCTTTGTACGACAAGAACTTTTCAATTGGTTCATTACGAGCCGCGAAAGCATGATGCCTGGTAGATGAGCTTGAAACCTTTGCCACTTGCAAGCCAAATTCCTTCCCTCTTCGGTATCAGAGAAACTCGGAGCCGGAAGATCACACGACGTTGACGCATCAACACGCCATGCGCACGCAAGATTACACTATGTGCACATGACATGCCCAAGCCAGGTCGTGCGCACAAGCGGTGGTGTATCGTTTCGGCGTTCGCTCTATAGTGTACTGCCTGTTTCTGTGGGATGGATCCGTCTATGCGTTTGGAGAGGCTGGCATGGATCCTGTATCCTTACCACGACACAGCGCGTCGCACAGCTGGAACTGCTGTAAGGAACGATGCACCAAAAACATGCCAAGCGTTGTAAGGGCTGGCGCCGGCATGACGCGGGAACGGCGAGAACACGAACACAAAAGAAATATAGGCAGCTAAGTCTCGCATCGCTCTCGATTCGAAGAAAAAACTAAAGAAAAGTGCGCACACATTCCGTTTGTATGTTTTGATATTTCTATTAACTTTCATTCTTATATTCAAGCAACAGTTGCACAAATTACACATGTAGCCTCGAATAATTCTCGCAGTTTCATGTACTACTGCGACATACACAGGACCATTCCTTGTTGAACTTCACCTCCCCCCTCATTGGTGCGCGCGCCCGTGAGATAAAGGGCACGAGGCATTTAGTCTGACATTTCACCTCCTTCCGGGGCGTTGCAAAGCTTGGCAGACGTGATCGTTAGCGCAATGCATGCATTACACTTCTAGCTCGAAACGCTCAAACCTGGTAAGGGGCCCTTTATGGTGTTCACACAAAGAGGAGAAATTGACTCTGCGCTATTAGACCCGGCGAATACAAGGCTAACAGACACTTCTGGCCTTTTAGCGGTCTGGCTATTGAATCCTGTGCTGCCTTTCCCAGCCATGCCGAAAAGAAGCAGACCCAGGAGCGTGTTTATTCGATGGTGGACACTTAACTTACCATTCTGGACAATAAAAGGAGAGATCGTGTTCTGGAAACCGCGCCCGAAAAGGGACCATTGCATGGCTATGTTAAATCATTAACGCCTTTGTACAATCATAAAATATAACATTTGTTTGCTTTCCTGTTCGTAGACCAGGTCGCGCACGTCCTTATTCAAAAATTTGAGTTTTTGTAAAAATTTATTGTGCCTATATTTACGATTTTGGGGGGCCTAAAACTGTGTTTTTCCTGCCTATTTTTGGCGCCTAAAACACGATTTTTTAGTGCCTAAAAATCCGGCCTCTAGTGATCAGGCGTGGATATTATCCGAAATGAAACACGCCGCTGCAGGAAACATGCATGGTCGAAGTACGCATAACAGATTTTTTTTTTGTGCGCATCGTTATGCTGTCAAAGGGAGCTGTAAAAAATCCCAAGTGGCATTAAACTTGCAATACGACGTTGTTATCACCCGATGCAAACCTCTGCAAAAGCGGAAACTGAACAGTGCGCATTGCAATTCTGCCAGCGACTCAACAGGGCAGACTTAAATTTATGGTCTTCACACTGAGCCCATAATAAATTTGAAGCCGCGCGACAAACTTGGCATCCAAGCAATCGAAAGATGAGCGCTACACAAATGCACGCGAAAGCATGGTGGTCGTCTGCTGACAATAATTATGTGATAGAAATGTGGCCCTTCACCATCAACACGCTCGTAGCGCTCGCTAAACAGCATCGCCCTTGACGACCTGCTAGGTTTCGCAAAAGTTGTCGATCAACCGCTCCCCTCTGGTGAGATTCACACCGTACAAATCCTTTTTTCCATCTCTGACATCTTTCTAAACCTTCGGAGCAAGCGACACGTGAGGCTGCATGTGCAAGGTGAGCAGACGAAAGCGCGTGCAGGGCGCGTGAACGTGCTGACAAAGCGCAGTTGAAAGCCGGGAGCGGTGGGACGAGCGACTGGTTTTTCCAAGAAAGGCGGTGAAGCGCGTGCGCCACAGCGCCCCCTGGCCGAGCTTGGGAAGCCTATACCATGGTTTGAAAACCGATTTTGCTTGTTTTTTTAAAGATCATACAAAATTTTGGGTGATACGAATATTTTCGCTCCCCCTTTGAGATTTGTACCATCTACTTACAGTACAGCTTCTATAGTTTGGAAACCCTACCTGCGTTTTTGTTTGGCCACTCCAAACCATTATAATACCGCAACGCCGATGATTATGCTTGCGAGGTTCGGGACACACACCACCCCCCCCCCCCCCCTTGTTTTTTTTGTTTTCGCGATGTTTTTATTTTGTATATGCAGCACGCCTCTCCCCCCCCCTTCGTTGCGGAAATCTCCCGGATTCAGAATCCTTGAACTTGGCAGGTATGTACGTCGTTGCCATACACGATCTCGTCGATAGCGACCGCGGTTTCATCCACGGCGGTTGTGGCAAACGATAACCACAGTTCTGACTGTGGGTTCACTGGCCGCATATGTATTTTTGATAGGCTTGTGCGAATATTCGAACGAATATTGCAGTATTCGAATTCGCTTCGATTCGAATTTAAATTATTGAAAATTTCGAAGTATTCGAAACGAACGAATAGATGCATGTAACACCCTGTAAAGGTGGTTTTACTTCAGTGGGGGGGCGCTAAGCCGTGAAAGCACCTTTCCAGGTGTATATTAGTCCGCGTGTAACTTTCTGTAAAGGTGGTTTCACTGCAGTAAAATGGTGCAAAGCCGTGAAAACACGTATCCAGGGGAAATCCGCACTACCGCAAAGCCCCACTTCGCAGTTAAATGAAGATATTACCCTCTCATCGATTCATTTTTCATGTTTAAAAGCTTGTTATACCGGCTATATGCTTTAAGTATAGTAAATTTTAAAACGTAACATGAGGAGCTTTTTTTCGAAATGGGCTAAATCCAAAACCGAAACTAGCACACAGAAGTAATAACTAGCACACAGTAATAATAAATTAATAATACTGCTTTAGAGGAAAGTTGAGAGCATGTACGTGCCAACGGAGCCTTCTGTGTGCTAGTTTCGGTTTTGGATTTAGCCCATTTCGAAAAAAAGCTCCTCACATATTTTGCAGGTTATCACTTGCAAAGTTGTTTCCACTTCCTTTGAAGCAAAAAAATGGCATTTGCACAGGCCTTGTTTTAATTTTTAAAAAATATTGTGCAGGTTAGTTAGGTCATGACAAATATGCCCATTTTTCTTTGTAATATATGATATATACTATTCGAATTCGCTTTGAACCTAAAATTCACTATTCGCACAAGCCTAATTTTTGAAGCTACGACGTCGCCATACACGATCGCGTCGATATCGACCGGGGTTTCGTCCACATTTCTGACTGTGTGCACTAGCTGCGCATGTATTTTCAAAGTTACGTCGTTGCCTTACACGATCTCGTCAATAACGACTGCGGTTTCGGTTAGATAATGACCGTGGTTCTGTTAATAACGATAACAACCACGGTTTTGGTCAATAATGACCGCTGTTCTGGTTAGACTGTGCACACGAGACGTCAAGTACCATATTTACTTGATTCTACCGCGCCCTCGATTGTAACGCGCACCTGTTTTCTGCGACCAGAAAAAAAAAAAGAAAAGTAAAACATCGATTGTAATGCACACCCATTTTTTGTGACAGAAAATTTTTTCAAAAATTCCGTAGGAGTCAACCTCCGCACATTCAGAGGAACAAGTATTTGGGTTTTAAAGCACTAAAGTTTCGAAAAATAAAAGTCAAACAGCGGGCCTTGCCACTAAAACTGTGACCACTACGGCGGCCATACGAGTCGCGTAATGGATCAATCCTCGTCGCTGTCGGACAACTCCTTATCTCTGTCAGCGGCCCAGAGCATCTCATCCTCGGTATATTCAAGATGCCACATTTCTTAAAGGAGCGCTGAACCAAAATTTCAAAGGCGACATAATGAGCAAGATAGATTTATGTGGAGACATACACATGTACGAAATATCAAGGGCATATATAGTCTAGAACATATTTAAAATTATTTTAAAGTGCATGCCGCGCGACTGAGCAAGATGCGGAGCCCCCTCGCGACGCCGACATCTACGCAGCGGCAATGTAAACAAACCTACGTCACGAGTTTGTGCTGGCCGGTTGCTGGCACTTGCCTTGTGCTTGCGCTGCCTGCGATTTCTTTTTCCGTAACTGCAGGCTTGATGTGTGCTGGCTGTGCTGGCTGTCAGTGCAGCGCCTGCTCGCGCATGCTCTCGCACGTGGCACCCACATCACACTTTTGCGTGGTCACGTGACCAACTGCATTCACCTTGCCGCCGAAACTGCTCCTGCCTAGCTTGGTGCTCTTTGAAACCGAAACTGCAACTGGGCGCTCTAAAAACGTTTCTAAGTAAATAACCGTCGTGCACTCGCTCAAACGAGGTTTCCACCATGATAAGTGGTTGATAAGCTACCTATTGCAGTGATGGGAAAGATGCTACAATTGCTGCAACCTGCTATATTTAGTTAAGGCTGCTACATCCATGCTACAAATGTGCAAAATTACTCCAACCTGCTACATTTCGTGAAAGCTGCTACATCCATGCTACTAATGAGCAGAATTGCTCCAAAGCTGCTACACATAGCGTCCGAGATTACCTGGCAATGCGCCGCTTAATAAACCATATTTCAACGGCATGTAAATTGCTGCTGGCTGTCACTCATGCTAGCTGTAGACAGACTGCTTGGGCAGGTTGATGCCCTGAAGAGTGTCCTTTCCACCAAGACTCCAACACGCGCTGGAGGCAACATTGCCAAAAGGCTAAGGAGCAGTCTGAATGACAAAAACGTTTGTGCCATGGCTCTATTTGTAGAAATGCTGGCAAACTTCTTACAAGGTGCCTAAAAAATTTTTAGGGAACCGAACTCCTGTTTCACATTCTTTATGATAAATGGTGATGCTGCTAAAAAAGTTCTTGGGAAGGTTTTTAAGGACCGAAGTGTTTCAGGCAAAGTCAGCTTGCATCCATTGACGTTGAGTCCTCTCAGAGCTGGATACAACATGTAGAGGTAGCAAGGTGCGTGTTTGGGCTAGTTGGTACTCCATTTGAACAGCTAAATAGCGCAAACTTCAGGGACAAAAGACAAGAGAGAGTGACACACACAAGCGCTGACTTCCAACTGAATTTTAATAAGGAAACACATGAATATAAAGGATAGACCCGCGCCTGTGCGGCTTCGCATCTCCGGAACCACAAACCAGGCGCGGGTCTACCCTTTATATTCATGTGTTTGCTTATTAAAATTCAGTTGGAAGTCAGCGCTTGTGTGTGTCGCACTCTCTTGTCTTTTGTCCCTGAAGTTTGCGCTATTTAGCTGTTCAAATGTAAAGGTAGGAGCAAACACCGAAGAAGCTATATGAAGGCCTGGACTGCTGCAGCAAAGGCTTCGTTCTGGCTAGGAGCAAGGTCGTTCTACATTACGTCTTGAAAGTATTTAATGGCAAAACTTGCTCTTGATAATCAGATGCTCCAACATGTCAGGTGCCTGCATCCGATCTATCATAGTACAGAATATTCAAGAGACTCCTTCAGGTATCTTGCAAAGTGTGCACCCCGGGTGGTTTAACCCGCTGAAGTTTCATCTCTTCTTGATGAAGTGACGGTGCTAAGCTTGAACCAGTTGCGTGCAGGTTCTGACATGCCACTAGACAAATGCTGGCATGAAGTTTCTGTCAGGATGGTCAGGGTGGGCCAAAATAACCGCTATTGTCCAAGCTAGTCCAGGCACTTCTATCACTGCCATATGGCAATGGCGATGTTGAGTGTAGACAGGTCAAATCTTTCTTTGTCAAGCGTAAAGGGCATATGTGACATAATGTCATATTCAAAGAGGTTTGACCATTGGCGTAAATCATGGGGGACCCGGTCGGGGGTCCGGACCCCCCCTTGTGTTAAGGCTGGGGGAGACACCCCTTGCAAGTGTCCCCCCCTTGAGATTTAGCTATCCGACATCATATATTTGAATTAGTTGACAGATAAGTATAGCGCATTCAACTTTTTCTTTTAAAGGCTGCTTATCTTTAGCTTGTACCTGTGTTAAATACCCCTCAGCTGTGCGAGAGTACAAATAAAAATCGCAAAATCCGCTCGACCAGTTCAAAGAAGACCGAATGCAATTACTCGAGTTCGGACCCCATGCTCGTTTTCTAAATTTTATTTCAAAGCATGATTTAATTCTTATGTAAAGAAAAATACCTATATTTAAAAAACAAAATGGCCGCCATGGTCTGATTTGTGTCACCCCCCCTTGTGATTTTTCTGGATTTACGCCACTCGGTTTAACAGTGACCCGTGCTCATTTCCAGTCAATTCATATGTCATCAAGGCTGTTAAGGGGGGCATCAAGACGGTATGAGGAGCGCCTTGCAGCTGAAAAGCGACCATCAAAGCATATGCATATGTGCCAACTCTTCCGAGTTTTCCGTAAAATATACGAATTTCTACCTCACTTACGATTTTACGAATCTTGTGTGATATTTTACGGAAAATATTTTATAAAAATTCAAACCTATTCAAACAGCGTGGCCTTCACGATTAGCACCGGGGCATTGCCGTTGCGAGTCGCGGAGGCTGCGAAAACGGCAGTAATGTTACGTTTCGCTTCTACAGGAGGACATTACGTACTTTGTTATCATCATCAGCAGCAGCAGCTTCATCATTTAGCAGAGTGGCTAGATTTAGGTAATTTAATGATTTCTGTCATCTTTTCGGGAAATGGCAACGAATCCATACCATAGAGGTTTCCCTTTCTCTATGTCTGTACCGCCGCGGCGCATCCGCAGACATGTGGCAGTGGGCATTGTGCCAGCACGGGCCGGAGGTTAGGACTTCACTGTTTGTGGCACTTTTCGTATGACCGGCTGCTGCTTTCGACGCAGTAGCATTAAAGCTGTTGAGTTCACCACTTTTAAACACAGTTCAAGTGCTCTCAGATGACCACCCGAACGTTCCATAAGCTGTAGCGGATTGGCAGTGCAATGGCAGGCTTGAAGCCGCTACAGTACTTCCAAGTGTTTCTGAAATCGTACACATAGCTGCCAAGTCTCCCGGACTTTCTGTGAGGCTTCAGGATTTTGACCATTTCTTACGTGTTGTGCAGGGCAGGAGCCCGGCGTGACCCGCGGCAGGCCTACGGGTCACGCCGGGCTCCTGCCCTACACACAACACATGGCGACAAGGTAGTGAACCGCTACACTACGACAGGGGACGCCAGGAAGAGCACAACGTAAGTGGCACTTACTTACGAGCCACATTTTCTACTGCGCGTTGGTGCTTCGACCTTCCTCCTTGCTGCAATGGTGTCGGCCTGACCTTTTCTTTGTTCCGCTCCGGCTCCCTCTGCGACGCCACCTACTGCTTAAGCCTACTGCCTACCTCCTGCACATGGCGGGTCTTTTTGCCAACCTTCCTCCATTCCTCGACGTGCCCAGCGCGCCTTGTATTTTGTGGCATCTATGGAAAAAAATTTTCCAGGTACACCTGAAGGCGGCCGGCGGAAGCGGCTGGGAAGACGAGTGGCATGCGTCAGCACTTCTCAGCGCGCTCGGCATCGAGGGGCAACGTAAATACTTCACCGCGCAGGAACAGCTCGAGGCACAAGGCGTCCAAAATGCTACGAGCATGACCTGGTACGCCGGTGGCGTCGGGCTCGGACACGGTGTGGAAGACTGAAGCGGCGGCGGCGATGACGGAGTACGATACGTTGCTCCAATTCCTAGACTGACTTTTTGCCACGACTACACAACATTACGTTTGTGCGGTTGGCAGGAAGATCTCCCGGAAATCAAAATTTCTGAGCGTGATCTGGCTGCATTGACAACAATCCAACCAAATCAGATCCAGTCTTTTTGCGAAGCCATCGCATATATACTGACCATCGCATATACTGACACAAAATTTCGCGGCCGAGATAGCCTGCGGGATCGATTCCCATGAACATGCGTGTATCATATGCCAAATATCAACAGCGAATATAGCTTGGAAGGTATTTTACAGCAATTTTGAAGCTTGAATTTCGAAGGTATTGACAGCATCAAAAGGGACCCCATGGGGACCCCCTTACTTCCAACATGTCATAGTCGCCATTTTTCTTTTGCCGCGTTTGTTCCCTTGATCGCGAGTTCGTGGCTGTGGTACACTCGTTGAAAGTTTAGTGTTTGGTGACAATGCTGTCCCGTTTCCTGTTCGAAAGGACTTCTTAATGTGGACCGTGCGGTAGTGCATCACAGTTCTGTGTGCTGACGTGGTCGAGAGCTGCACACGCTAGGTGGTGATGGTTGCGCCCGGCGGCTTGTCGTTTTTTGAGCTCTCTCAAACCGAATCTGAAACTGGTTGGTAATGAGGAGCCTGTAGTTAATTATCTGTCGTGCGCTGCAGCAAACGATGTGCCGTGTTATGACTAACAGGCCCCCCAGCAACACATTGCAGCAAAAAAATGCGAGGGCAAAATTTTTGTGTCAGTACCCCTTTAACCAATTTAGGAGGCATTGATGTAAATGTACAGTAGAATCTCGGTGATACGAAACCGGCTGATACGAACTTTGTGAAATTCCTCAGCCGAATTCCGCTGTATCCAATGGGTTGTTCTGAACATTTTTCTGCGTCGCGGCGGGTGATACAAACTTAGGGTACCAAGGTGTCGAGCGATGGCCGACAGCAGCATGCTGGAAGCTATGGAAGTATTCGCGCGGCTAGCACACCCCTTGTCAGAACTGTGGTTGTTATTTGCCAGAACAGGTGGATGAAACTGCGGTCGCTCTTGGCACGATCATGTATGGCGACGACGCAGCTGCGACAATTCCGAAACTGAACGCGCGTCCAACGCTTACCCTGTCTGCTTTCCGCAAACACTGCGCACAAAAACGCGGCAAATGCGATCATAGACAACAAATGCAATAAAACGGAAAGGCGGGCTAGTTGGAGGGCTGCGCTGGTCCTTGTGAGCTCTTCGTTCTGTCTTCGTGTTGTGTGCGCAAAATTTTCATAAAGCAACAAATGACTTAGTTTTGAAGGCACGTGCACGGCCAGCACACGCGAATTGAAAACGGAACTACTGTTTGGCGCAACCACCGCGCACAAAACTGCGGTCGAGCTACGAAGGTACCTTATGACTATGGTGGAGCGGACTTGGACACTTTTCAGTTGGCCTCAAGCGAAGCTCTGACGCGCGCTTTCGGAGCAGCCGGCGTCCCTTATTGGTTCGTTCACGTGTGTCCCAGAAAAGCATACGCGAGTTCTTTTGGCGGAAATAGATGTTTTGTGTGTATGTCGTGGTTTGAAAACCGATTTTGCTAGTTTTTTTCAATGTACGAAATTTCAGGTGTACGATGTACGAAATTTTGGGCGATACGAATATTTTCGCTCTGCTGGAGATTCGTATCGCCGAGATTCGCATGTAGTTGGAAATCCTACCTGCGCTGTTTATGAGCCATTATAAGACCGCAACGCCGATGTTTATGCTTATGGGGCTACTCGGGTGCCCCCCACCCACCCCCCCCACCCCCGGGTCCTTTTAATTTTTCGGAGATGTTTTTTTTCTGTGAAAAGAAAAAAGAGGGGGGGGGGGACAAGGTCAATCGGTGCGCCTACCGTCACCCTCCCCCCTGGTTTTGGAAATCTCCCTATTCAGATTCTTTGAACTTAGCAGTTATGCGTTCACGACGGTATAGACCTTATGCGAAATCTGCTGCCATCTAGCGGCCGCCGTACGCATTTCCGCCATGTTGAAGGCTAGGCGCTCTCCGCATGTGCACACTAGAGTGTACGTGTCGACGTGTAGCGGCTCTTAGGAACGTCAATTTCGAGATATTTTCGTGTGCCGTGTTGCTCAGACTAAGGAAATTGAGACGCTGAAAAAAGGTTTGCAGGAAACTAACCTCCATGTTATTAGATTTGTTCGCGGCCGAAGAGAAGCGGCAGATCGTTCCGTTGCTCCGGCTGCTGCTTACGACTGATGCCGTGTTTACGTTCGCCGTTCTTAATAGATGCGGTATGCGACAGCATCGGCACTCATCGGAGAACACTCTTTCGTGTCATGCAGAAACGAGACAGTTTTAGCGCCGTGTGCTTGCAGGCACAGACAAACCGGCTTTGTGAATGAGCTTCAAAGCTGCATGGATAAGCGGCTACTCGGGTGTCCCTGCGCTGCTGTTGACACCGCTATTAGGTTTATTGCATTGCAATAACAATTAATGGTAGACAGCTACTCGCGAGTGTAATCGATTCATAGCGAACGGACCGGTTGTGCTGGAGCCAGTGGTGTAGGCAGAAATTTGTTTAGGGAGGGGGGGCACTCATTTGATCCGACGTGTGGCCCGGGCCGGTAAGTGTGGTCGAATGTCATTTTGTGCTCTGTATTCCATGGCCGAAAAAACATTTCGGGGGGAGGGGGGAACGGGGCACGGGCTTGGTCTGCCACCCCTGGCTACGCCATTGGCTGGAGCGTGTTTGTAGTTCGTTTTCGATTGAGGAGTTTAAAAGGTAGCCCTTGGTGGGATGCTTTGTGCGCGTTTTGTCTTACTATGCGTATTTTTCAAGCAATTCATGTGCCATCAGTGCCAATGAATACTGACGAGCGGCCCGGATTGCCTGACCGTACCCCTTGGTTTTTGTTGTTTTTTTTAATTTATACGCAAGAACAGCAAATATCGGGTTCTCACAGAAGCTGATCCTCCCTCGGAAAAATCGCGCATCCACCCCTGTGAGTTATGAAATGTTAACAGACGCTTGTGTGTGGCACTTTTCGTATGAAACTTTTAAGAAAGGCTGTTCCGGCAGATGCGCGTTACATTCGACAGTGGGTGCGCTACCGTTGGTTACGCACTGAGGTAGTTACGCAAGCGTTCTGTCGGCATCGCAAAACTGTCTTGCTAGAACGGGGTGAAATTGTGAGGCATCAGTAGGCCCCAACAGCGACGATGGGAACGCGAATATTCTTGGCGTATCTTGTTATTTATGAGCACATGTCGGAAGGATATTTAATAAAATACCTACTAATCAGCGCATATACTTCTTGAAGCAACTAACACTTTTCATTGACTTTTCACGTGCGTGAGAGGCAAAAAGCTTTTACATTTTAATCGTGCGAAAACTATATACATAACATACGGACTACAGCAGTGAAATATTTTTTGTTTCAAAAATATAAAAAGAGGACAAAGTCACTTAATATTGGATGCCCTATACATCAGGTCGACGTAGACTGTCCCTTACGAAATAAGCTTTGAAATGGATCAGCAGCGCTTGTTTACCGTGATCGCTGTGCCTCGCCATGTAGTGCGCTAGAGCCTCCTACTAACCATCCTACACTACACTCATGATAATCAAATAGCTACCAACTCTTTATTCGCTACACTTAAAGCAGATAGACAAATATTATAACCTAGCGCATGGCTTCATTCTCAACACCGACGGGCTTACATGGGACTCGGTGACAACCTTGTACTTCTCATTGTGACGCATTTCTTAACACGTAATCATTGTCAACGTATAACTAGGAAATGACGGTAACGTGTACAGGCCCTTACACACTAATCTGACGTTTTTGTGCCCCGATTGCACACTATCAAAGCAGATACAAGCAAGAAGCTCTAGCAGCGACAGCAGTACGATTCGGACACAAGCCTCCAACATGGCGCCAAACGGGTAGCTTCGTGAAACCTCCGATAGATGGCAGCAATTTTGCATAAGGCCTATTGCCATGCTTCGTGCCGTCAAAAGAAAGGAAAGAAGTTTGGTTTTTTTTGCGTCACGTGTGCCTGTGACATGAACATTTCGCATGGTTGTAAGTTTGACAGGAATGTCCACATCGCTTCAAAAAAGCACCACGGTTACGTGCGAGACGCGGACAACTGGCTACGCTTGGCAAGTTTTTTTGCACAGTCACAGCGATTGAGTTGTTGCTCTGATTAGCCTACTCACTGCAAAAACATGATCAAGCTTGTCGTTAACGGTAAAAAGTAAATATTCCTCGAACCCCCCCCCCCCCCCTGCAAAGGTTTTACAAATTTCTGCGTCACCAGGTTGGCAGGTATGCATACGCGTATAGATGCAGAGCAAAGCTCACCGAATGTGGAAGTTACCAATGATCAAGCCAAAAAAGAAGTTGCTGAGGCAGAATGGATGATTAAAAATGCTTAATTGTTGATCCAGCAGGGCTGAAGTTAAAGAACTTCTGAGACATTGAGAGCAGGCAAGCAGTGCTTGCTCAAGCACAACGAAAGATGGCTGAGCGTATGCGCCACTTGCCTGCTGAGAAAAAAGGGAAGGAAGCTCAGTGCTGTTTTATGCAAGTGATATTCATGTATTGTGTATCTGCGTGTTTGTTATGTGTATCTGTGTTTTGTTCCTGTCATTCTTCATGCATTTGTGATCCTTTGCTTAAAGCTTGCATTAGTTGTGCCTTCAGCAAACTCATTTATTTATTTATTTAGTTATTTATTTAAAGAGTCCTTACAGGCCTCGTTAGAGGCATTGGGTAAGGGAGGCATCACAAAAAAAATAAATGATCACACATAATGAATACATATCACACAGGATGAAATAGCTCAAAGCACACATATCCATTTTTAAACACATTAAAATATTGGCTAACATTAATTGTAGAGGCGAAAAGAGAAAAGTAGTAGTTCAACGCTGTGCATAATTAATACAATTAGAGAAAACATACAGATACATTTTGTACATGCGCAGGCAATGCACAGTAAAAAACATAAGAGTAGAATGAATGAGCAAAAAGAAATAACGAACTCATACATAAGAGAGCTAATAAAACACACATAACGAGAAAAAAAAGAAATAAAAGGTGTTATACATTTTGTCGAGGTTATGCAATGGAATGTGAAGTGCTGAGTTGACGAAATTTAACAGGATTTTTTTCGGACACAATGGGATCAGGAAGTGCATTCCACAGCCGAATGGCACGAGGATGCACCAACGAATTGAATGCATGAGTGCTTCCGTACATGCGAGTGAAACTAAAGGTGATTATGTCATCTGCGAGATGTGCAAGATGAAACTTCAAGCCGCAAGGAAGATTTTTTACCAGCATAGACGTATTTGTGAAACAATGACAAGAGCGCAAGGTCCCGACGTGTACTAATGAGTGGAAGTGAACTATCGTGTTTCATTCATAAGATGCTGGATTTGTAAATATAGTTATGAGAGATAAACTGAGCGGCCCTATTTTGTACTAATTCTAATAAACTGATTAAGTTGTTATGATGGGGTGACCATATTGGAGAGGCATATTCCAGCTGCGGGTGAGCAAATGTCTGAAAAGCTAGCTTGCGAATATTGGAGGGAGAATTTCTCAGGTCATTCCAAGTCATTCCAAGTCATTGACCACTGTGAACATCCCATTAGTAGTAATGGCGCTCTTTGGCCAACAGTGGCCCTTGCGCCAAAAAACCCCATATATCATCATCATCAGGGTTCGACGTACATACCCCAGTGACTTTGAAGCGTTAGCATGTATGGTTGTAACGTGGAGGTTCCAGGAGAGGTTTGACGTCAGATGAATTACTAAGTACTTGTATGTAGTGGCAGAAGAAATTGAGTTGTTATTTATGTGATAAGAAAAATTTGAGACTGAGTGTTTACGAGTAAAAGAGATTACTTTGCATCTAGATGAATTTAGGGTCATTAACCAAGTTTTACACCAATTAAAAATAAGCTGAAGATCATTCTGTAGAATTTTATGGTCAACGGGGTTGGATATAGGGCGGTATATAATGCAATCATCTGTGAACAATCGCACATGGGAAGCTAGGTTATTAGGGAGGTCATTTATATATATTAAAAATAGTAGCGGCGCAAGAAGGCTACCTTGCGGTACGCCGGAGGTAGCATAACGGTATGGGAGACGGAAGATTATTAACTATTGTAAACTGCTGTCGATTTGAAAGAAAATTCCGAAGCCATGTTAGTGACTGTGAATCCAATTTTAGGGCAGTTAACTTTGAAATCAGGCGGTAGTGGGCTACACGGTCGAATGCCTTCGAAAAATTGAGAAAGACACTGTCAATCTGTATGTTACGGTCCATGTCAAAATGCAAGTCAGTTGTGAATTCTAAAAGCTGTGTCTCACATGAAAAACCCCTCCTGAACCCGTGCTGATTGGTGAAAAAAAAGGTTATTTGATTCTAGATGATTGTATATGTGCGATGCAATGATGTGCTCGAGCATTTTACAACAAATACAGGTTAGGGAGATGGGTCTATAGTTACCTGATATGGGGACTACTTTTGCAGTCTTCTAATCACACGGTAGTTCTCCTGTAGTTAGTGACAGTCTGAAGATGTGATATAGTATTTTGCTCGAAGTAGTGACGGTGTTCTTTAGCACTTTGGAGTTAATTACATCGATGCCACAAGAATTAGATAACTTAAGATTATTTACAAGATTAACAATGCCGTCGATAGAGATTTCAATGGGCGTCATATACTGACACTCAAAGTCGAGAACCTCAGGTATGGTGGAGCAGTCGTCTTTACAAAAAATGGATGAGAAATATGAATTAAAGCTTGAAGGACACTCATTATCAGGAAGAGGCACATGCTTGCTATCTTGTAATGAAATGTATTCAGTATCGCGGTTCGGGGAAATGACTTGCCAAAAATTTTTTAGGGTTCGAATTTAGCAGGGATGGAAGATCGTGAAAAAAGTACAGTAAACCCTCGTTATAACGAAGTCAACGGGACGGCAAAAAAATTCGATATATGCGACTGCCCCATAAAAGCTCAGCAAGTACAGCTAAATTAGCCATGATAACTTCGCAGAAGTGGTATTCAGTGAAACAAACCTTTATTCACGCACAAAAAAGTCAGTCAGCTGGCTTTGTCGGGTGCTTCAGCTGGGCGCGAGGAGTGCCTGCTCCAGTTTGTTCAGGCAAATTATGAGGTCGTGGTCGCCGCCCGCGCACTCCACTCTATTTTGCAACAGACGGAGGATCTCCTGCGTTTGTGCCACTGTTGGTATTTCGCGAGGCTGTTCGTCTAGCGGCTCATCTTCCTCATCGGGGCCTCCAAGCAAGTCGACTATTTCGGCATCCGTAGCTGGGGCAACGACGGGTACATCTGCGTCAGCCATCGCGAATGATTCGAAGGTGCCTTCCAGATCTCCGCCAACGATGCTGTTCACAGCTTCGTAGAGATCGTCGTAGTCCTCGCCGTCATCATCAGCGTCTTCTGCGTGCGACCGGGAAAATCCGACATGTGCAAAGCAGTTTGCAATCTTTGCAGGTGCCAGTTCTTTCCATGAATGGCGTAGTAAATGCACTGCTCCAAGTAAGTCGATGCTGTAGCCCTTGTTTGCATCATACGCAACGAGCATCCGTTGTAAAAGACTTTTCCTAATAAGGAAGCCGTCCAGTACGGCATCCTTATTCTTCAGAACAGTTGATAATGTTGACGGCGGTATTCCGAACTGTCTTGCGATTTCAGACTTCTGCCCGCCTCCTTTTTCCACCTCGCGTATCAGTTCAACTTTCTGCTCCAATGTCAGACACTTCCGTGCGGGCACCGGCGGTGCCATTTTCACTTGACGGTCACTAAAAGCACACACGATGCGCACACACAACGTCACGGGTTCACACAGACCTCACACAACACACGTGCACGTGTGTCTTCCAAACACTGATGGAAAAAAACCCAAGGAGCACGCCAACGCGCCAAGGGTCCGTACTGGTCACGTGACACCACCGGCGTAGCCAGTGGCGTAGCCAGTGGCGTAGCGGGGAGCAGCCGGCACGCGGCGGAGAATCGGCGCCGCGGCCGCGGTGACTCTCACGCCGTCTGCACTGGTGCGCTTTAGCCTGGCGACGCTAGCGCGAACATCGCTCCGCTCAGCGCAGACAAGGCCGCTCGGCGCGGGACGTGGACGAAAAAAGCGCGCAGGCACTTCGGCGGCGTGGGCGGTCGCTCGCCCGCTCTTAGCGCTGCCGTGAATACGCATCCGCAACTTGTTACTTCGCTCTAAGCGGAACAAGCTATCGACATGCTTCGAGTAATCAGGTCTAAAATACACGCATTTGGGTCGGGACTGCGTGACACTTCGATAAAAGCGATATTTCGAATAAAGCGACTTCGTTGTAACGAGGGTTTACTGTACTTATCTTTAGCACTGCTTAAAGTCGAGTTATAGTTTTTTAGACACTCACTGTATTTCGCCCAAGCCGTAGGGCTGTCTAATTTTTTGGCACTCCTGTAAACGCGTTTCTTTTTGTTTCTAAGTCGCCTAAGGGAATTCGTGAACCAAGGGTTCGAATTTATCATTGGTTATTTTGATTAACGGGATGCACTGGTTTACTAACGAGCATAATTTATCGTGAAACAGCACCCAGTGCTCCTCGACCGTTCGACTGTGCAGAGAAGGAAGAAATTCATTGTGGTAAAAAAATTCTAGTTCAGCATTCATGGGAGCGTAGTCACCCTTGCTATAGTTACAAATAGTTTTGTTTACCTTGCCCGTAAAAGGTAACGGAATATTAATACAGTCAACTGCCGATTTTTCGGACTCCCTAGGGACCGCGAAATCGTCCGACAAAAATCGGGCAGTCCGAAAAAGTGAATTCATGCTTTTTAATTCTGCTCAAGTGGTCAAATCGCCACCCATGCCCCAAGTAGCTTCAATGGCTCCCAGCACACTTATCAGGCATTTTGGTGAGCGCCCAGGCTCTTGTGTATACATTTAGTACGTGCCGCGTACCCTGGTTATGAACTATTGTGCCGATACCAGCAAAGCGCGGATTGAGTTACGGCTCTCTCGCATGGGGCGTTTGGGAACGATGACGCGAAACACAAAGGCTGCGGCGGAAGAGCGGCCATCCGACTTTCCCCGATTCGTGTGCGCACGTAAACGATGCGCTACTGAATGAAAATCACCGCAAACACGCAATATATGCTGCTGTGTGCAGCCGATTGTTCCTAGTTGTGTGCAGCACGTCGCCAACTACGCAGACTCCGTCACTGCCGGGGTGGTTGCTAGCTATAGTGTACGCACGCGTTTGCCGTGAAGGTGTTCATTATACCCACTCAGTTCCTGACCGCACACGGGCGCGGCAATGCGGCTTTCGTTCCTCAAAGCAACACGTCTGTGCGGAGCACTTAGCAGTCTCGCACGAAGAGGCAACACGAACGGCGGCGCGGCGCGTTTAAGTTGTCGCCTATTAAAAGCGTGCAGTATGCTTACAACTGCGCTGGACCTCATGCACTACTGAGCAGTTAGCTGAAGATGCTTATCATAAAGAATTGTCAGCGATTAAGTCATACTGGCGAGTTTGCCACCTGCCGCCATCACGCCTCCATGCATTCCCTGTGCTTATCCGTAAAAACATCGCCGCACTGCACTGTGATAGTAACCCCTTCGTATTTTTTTATCTGCTTCACCCCATAACACCTAAGCATTGCGGCAAAGCCGACCTTCGGACACTGCTGCGGCCGCAAACAGATCGACTCGCGAAAGCGCTGGTTCAAACTTGCGAGACAATAGATGTGGCATAGGTTGGGGCTTTAAATAATGCTGTTTCCGACCAGAAATTTGGGCAAGAAGTCCGAAAAATCGGACGCTGAAGAGTTTCTGCGTCCGAAATTTCAGACGTTCTTATACATGGACGTCTATGGAGCTTGTGACGGTGCCGCGAAAGCGTCCGAATTTTCAAGCATGTCTGAAAAATCGGGCGTCCAAAAAATCGGCAGTTGACTGTAGTTAATTGGAGCAGATAATGGTTGCTAAACCCATCAATATAAATTATTTGCTCTACTGTTTCGGGATTGCTTGTAAGTACTAAGTCCAATATATTAGATCTGCAATTGGGTTGGTTGATAACCTGGGAGAAATTAAAGTCTAGGGTTAAATTAATGAAATCTGATGAGATTTGGCAAGGAGTGGTTAGCTTTGCCCAGTCGATGTGTGGAAAATTAAAATCACCCAAAAGATAAATCATATCTGCCTGGCAGGCCTTCAGTGTATTGGCAATACTGTCGCAAAGGTCGATGATGGTTTCGTTTTAATCGGGAGGACGGTAACAGGCACCGATTAGCACATTCGTAGCACGGGTTTGACAGATGGCCCAAATAATCTCGAGATTTGAGTCTGAGTGAATGCAATGGAAAGTAAAGATCTTTTTAATAGCAAGTAAGACACCGCCGCCTCGTCTGTCAAGGCGGTCGCATCGATACATATTGTAAGTGCTCGCGAAGGAAAACAGTTCATTATTAGAAATATCAGGATGGAGCCAGGTTTCGGTAAGAATAACAATATCAGAATCAGCACCTTCGAGAAAGGAAGAAAATTTATCCTGCTTTGAAGGAAGACTTCGGATGTTAGTAAATGATAATGATATTGGAGATCTAATGTGATTAGGTAATGATCCATGACGGTCCTGTGTGCAAGTGCGCCTCTTTAGCTATTTATTCCACTTCACAACAGTTTGCGTGATAATATCGTAGACGTAGGTAGGTGCACCCATGCGCAGCTTATCAAGAGATAACTTGTACGGTTTGTTTTGAGTCTTGGCAAATTCTATCAATTTTAGCTTGGCAGGTGGCAAATGAGAAGTCTTCGCGAATGGAGAACGATGAGCCTTTAAGCTTACATGCTACTGCAAGAACCTCTTGTTTGTCTTTAAAGAATGTAAATTTGGCTATGAGAGGACGGTGCTTATCAGCATTATATTTGCCGAGCCGTTGCACATGTTCGAACTGAGCACTAGTTGTTGTTATTCCGAGCTTGTCTGCGCAAAACTTTGTTATTTTAAGCTCTGATGCCACCCAATCCTCTGCAGGATCGTCTTCAATACCAAAGAAAACTAAGTTAGATCGTTGTAGCCTATTCTCTGCATCCTCGCAGCTAGAGTTAATTGTTACGAGCTGATTAGAGACGTCCCTGCAGAACATCGGCTCCAGTGGCAGACTTGGCCGAGTGCTCTGAGGGGGGCGTGTGCTTCTAGGGGCGTTACCCTTGCATTAAGAAGTTCGATTTTGCTCTTGGCGGTTTGCTAGTTCGTCTTGCGTACTTTTTATTTCAGCATGCAGCTGCGCGTTGCCCTGCTCGAGCTCCGCCACTTTCACTAGTGCGGCAGCCTCCCCCTTTTTCGCACCCCTTAGTTCAGCAACGAGTGCTGCGTGCGCTTCTTCTAGTTTAGAAATTCTATCTACGAGACTTGCAAGGGTTTCCGCCTTGGTCATCGGACCAGGGTTGGACTCAATATCACCAGCATAAGTAACGATTCCTGCAATACACAGCACAAATGAGAAGCAATAGCGTGTACTCGCTTCTGTACATCGGGCAGCTCTACAGGGCATGACACCTTTAGCAAAAAGTAATTGCTGGTCCTCACACACGAAGCACCAGATAGGTAACTAACCTGCAAAAACAGCTTGTGTGAGTTCGTCATCACAGATGCGGTGCCGTGGCCGAAGTCGCCGATGTCTAGACGATATTTATATCCGCTGCCGGTGGTGCAGAGCGTAGCCGTGCCTTGTTGCCAGACTTGGTAGTTGGCTTCATCCAACGTCGGGGCCGGTGGCACGGAAATTGGCCAGGGACGAAACAGAAATCCAGAATCCGGTGGGTGTGATCCCAGCATTGCAGAGCAGAACGCACAAAAAAGGCAGCCTGCAAAAACAGCTTGTGTGAGTTCGTCATTACAGATGCGGTGCCGTGCCCCTTGTGTGAGTTGCACACACTGAATTTAATACTTCATTTTATTGTACAATAAGAGCATTAAAATGGTATCTGACCTGTCATTTTGTTTTAGCAACCTGTTACAAAACCTGATACTTTTGGCCATTCCCATCACTGCTATTGCAACAAAAAAAAAAAGCAAGGTGCAAAATTTTTGTCTCGGTGCTCCTTTAAAGGCCTTGATGACCATGGCTGATGGTATCACACACCACGGATCCTTCACCCATCCAGCGAAGTCTTGCAGAGAGGCGCGCTTCATCCTGCTTCTTGGCGTGAAATCGTGTCGGCCATTGATCAACCAGTCGGTGTACAGCGCCCAAACCTTGTCCTTCACTGGCTTGTTGAGGCAGACATCGAGCGGTTGAAGCTGTGATGTCGTGCCACCAGGTATGATGACAAGGTCCGTATTGCACGCGGTGAGCTGGTCAAGGTGGCACCTGAACACGTCGAGCACGAGCATCGCTTGCAGGCCCAAACCGGCGCCAGGCCTCCTCTGCCAGACGTGATCGATCCAATCCGCGACCAGGTCCGTCGTCATCCAGCCTTTCTCATTGGCTCGTACTATCACACCACTCAGGAAGACGACTCCTTTCGGGAGCGTCTTCTGTTTGAATATAAGGTACGGGGGAAGCTTGTGCCCACCTGAGGTGCAGCAAAGCATTTATTTATTTACTTATTCATTTATTTTACCGTCAGGGTTTGCACATTACAGAGGGGAAGGGGATGTTACATATCAAAAATGGGAAACAACACTTGATACAAAATAAAAGAGTGAAACAATTTACAAAATTATGCAAAATAGATTGCATATCAAATACGTCAAGCAGTAGTGATAATACAGGTGATACATGTTCAAGAACCAAAGCAGCAAAGAACAAAAGAAAAAGCCGAACAAAGAAAAAAAAACAGAAGAAAACATGACATATATAACACAAAGCAGAATCAAACAGCGTGAAACATGTTTTGCAAAAAAAATCTTAAAACGTGATGTTTCGGTGATAGCGGTAGCTGATTGTGGCAATAGATTCCATTGGGATGTGGTTCTTGGAATGAAGGCATGCGAATGGGTTACAGTTCTGCAGCGAGGAACATGAACTTTTTGTAGGTGGTCAATTCTGGGTGATATGAATGAGGGGGGGTTTAACAAACTGTTCACGAAGGTTATTAACGCAGTATCATTTCGCAGAAATTCCGGCGTCGGTGTCGGCGTCGTTGGTTGTGAGCGAAAAATCATCATCTTGTCCGTGACTGTAAAATCGAGAAAGATGCAAATAAATAATAAAAATTTCCGGGTCCGAGTGAGGATCGAACCCAAGCTGTCTGCGTGTCAAGCAGGTGTTCTACCACACAGCCACGCGTCTGCTTGTAAATACAGCTAAAATAACTTCCTCTGCTTGGAAATGCAGTGAAAATAACTTCCATACTTTTCAAACACACGCGTCCTGTATACAGGCGTCACACTAGAACATGTAATATCGCAGTAATATTGCGTGTTACAAGCGTAGATTGCCATCGGGCGTCAGAGCATGTGAATATCACAACGACATAGTGGTTTAAAGCCAGCCACCCATTACAAAAGGCACACATGTTACCGCGCGTATTCCCGTAAGACGCCGTAGTGGGCGCATAGCAAGTTCGAAAACATTTCACGCACATAATTTTGTGCTTTAAAGCATGCTGCCCATTACATAGTATGCACTAAGTGATTGAAGCACGCACTAGGGACGGGATGCGCTATCGTGTTGAACTCTTAAAGGCGAAGCTTAAGGGTCCTTCAATTTTTGTTGTGATAAGAAAGTTTATGAAAGAGACTGAGCCGGGCTGTTTTACGCCAAATGGCAAGTTCAGGAAGGTTGAGCTGGGACTTCATTAGGGTAACACTGTCCGTGCAGTTATAATTGGATAAAATAAAGCGAACTGAACGATTCTGGACTGCTTCCAGTTCATGTGTTGGTGTAGTGCCACCAGGATCCCAGACTGATGATGCGTATTCAAGTGAGGAACGAATGTAAGTAGTGTAAAGAAGCTTCTTAAGGGATGAAGGTGCCATGTAGAAGTTTCTTCGAAAATACCAGAGGGAACGGTTAGCCTTGGCGATGGTGTACTCCACATGATGGTTCCATGACAGGTTATTGGAAATACGAACACCTAGATATTTGTAAGATGAAACAGCCTCGAGGTAGGTATCATTAAGATGGTATTGTGGACATACAGTGAGGTGCGGCACACACGCATTGCTTTGCATTTTGAAATGTTTAGTGGCATGTTCCATAATTGACACCAGGTAAGTATGTTATTTAAATCCGTCTGGAGCGAGGTAGCATAGTCTTGGTAGTTATTTTCCGATAAAGTACAGAATCATCTGCGAATAGGCATACCTTTGATGAGACGTTAGTTGGCAAGTCATTCATAAAAATTAAGAACGGTAAGGGTCCCAACACAGAGCGTTGGGGAACACCAGAGAGCACTGGCTGGATGGGGTAACCAACATTGTTAGCAAAAACAAACTGTGTTCGGTTAGTAAGAAAGGCTCAAATCTAGTTGAGCACATTAGGAGTTTGATCTTAAGAAGTAGTAACTGATGACTGAACTTATCAAATGCCTTAAAATAATCTAAAAAAATAGTCATTGGTAAATCCAGAATCGAGTAGGACATGCAGGTCGTTAGTAAAGATTAAGAGCTGGGTGTGTCTAGATAAGATCAAACACAAGGTCCACGGTCACCATTCCAGATTTTGATCAAATTTACTGTGGAGCTAGGCATTGGCGCCAAAACAATGGTATTGAACTTAGTTTTGTGAAAAAAAAAAATTTTGTTTGCCTGAAAAGAAATATATATAAATTTTGGTGGTGAAAAGCGCTTTTCCGCAAATTTCGCAATTTCTGAACTTTGAGCGCACGTAAGTAAAAAATGGTGCGCTTCTCAATCGCAGTATTTATTCCCCTTAAAGAACAAGTGATAGACAATCTTGTGAGTCAATTATGTGTTTGACTTGTTGGAAAACTTTGGAGGAAAGAAATCACAAACATGGCAAAGCGCACAAAATACCTGTATTTCAGGAATTTATTGCTACGAACAACCTAAACTAAGGATAATGACACTCGGTGCATATTAACCTTGATACTTTCGCTTTCTTTTTAAGTAACTTTCGCGGTTTTATCGCGGTTTGTTTTACTGCATAATTGTGATGAAACGTAAGTCATTTACCAAAAACACCGAAGTTTGAAAATATTTTTCTCAAAAAGGCCATTTTTAATTTTCTTTAAAATCCCTCTGATTAAAGTCAAGAACCTCATCTACCATTCTGGGTAAAAAAACATTGCATTATTTTGGTGGTTAACAAGTTGTAACGCGTCACATGTGACTAAGTCAGCCCAGTGGCCGCGCCGTTCTTTATGGGCTGAAAATCAGGTATGAGTTGTGCAAAGTAATTGTACGCTATATAATCACAAAAAAAGCAACTCCACAACAAGAAATGCACAGCGAGTTTGCATGTTACAGCAATCTTTGTCTTGCGACCAGCCGCGTGACAGGTCCGCGGCAGCGGCCTCTCGATGCTGCAGGCACTCACATTACATAAGTGCCGCTCCGACGGCAGACGAGCTCCGCTTGCGCGTGAAAACTACGCTGAGATGACGAATGAGATAGGGAATGCATAACTGTGAAACTTAAACCCTGTTAAGTGCAAGGGCCATATTATACAATGAAAACTCTGCTGCAAATCATGCAGTGAGCGCCTTCAGTAGCCTACAGCACGCAGGTATTTTTTCCCCCTGTTCTTGTGCCCGAAGCCGCGAAATATCGGGACAATTGCATGGCTTGCGTTGAATATTTTCTCTGTGGACACACAAGAATATAGCATTTTGAACTCGGTACTTTATTAAAGGAAAACACTTGGACACTGTCATGAGTAACGGCCATAATGTGGCATAGTGAAGACGACGACAAAGCCCTTTAAGTGTTCAAACCGGCACGAGCGCGTGCATGGAAGCTTCTAGAGAGCTCGAGGCACGTGCGATGAGCCGAGAAGGAGAAAGAAGTCAAGTGACCTGGCATTGTCTGTGTGGACTCGGCAGCGGAAGGTCGCATCGCCAGCCGATGTACCGGCGATGGGAGCGACGGGAATTCGGGCCGGCTGCCTGACACGCGGACGTCCCGAGGTGGCCGATGAACTCAATGACGGTCGAAAGGAGGCTCCTCGAAGATGCAGCAGCGTTCCGGTTGCAAGCCCCCTTTGGAAGAGAGCCATCCAAGGCAATCCCCGGAATGCCACGTCATTGGTGGAATGCAACACCGGGTAGAGGAGCTGACGAAGACGTCAGGCATAACGGGCCTAGCTGTCAAGCCAGTGGTATGACGACCGGTGTGGACAGTCGACGGCCGACTTGTCCAACAAGAGGGTTCAAGGCGTCATAGACCACAAGGATTGACGGAGGTGATTGACGCTCACGGGACTTGGGCACCGAACGGACTTTGCAGGTTCAAGTAAGAGCAGTTCAATGAGTCGCGGTCGCAACGCTAGGCATAGGGAATGTTAGCAGGAGATAGGTCTGTGTAGGACGCTTAGAGAAAAGAGTGTGCGATAGTTTAAGCTTTCTTATTGTTCCCTATCTTTGTTGTATATTTGTACATTTTTAGAGTGCAGAGCCTTTTGTTATTAAATGTGTTGTTTTGACACTGAGTCTTGACTGAGTCCATTGCCCAGGACCACTCAGAATTCGTGACAGACACACATTCCTGTTAACGGCCGATTGGCACCAGTGTTCTGGTACGAAAATGAGAGCAACTGCAGTTTGAGTTGCTCAAGCATTGTGGGCACGAATGGCAGCTTTCTTTAGATGTCACCAACTTGCTTTTGTATCATATGTTACCAATAATTGTTTTTAGGCCATCAGAAGAGAAGCAACACATGAGTGCAAGGCGTTCACTGCAAGATTCCTGGCAGAACATGTCGCTTTTCGCCACCAAAATTTATATATATATTTTTTTACAGGCAAACAAATTTTTTTTTCACAAAACTTAGTTCGAAACCATTGTTCTGGCGCTAATGCCTAGCCCCACAGTAAATTTCATCAAAATCGAGAATGGTGACCAGGACCTCGTGTTCGATCTTATCTGGACACACCCAGCTGCATTTCACCAGAAAAATTCTTGCGGAAACCATGTTGGGAGGGTGTAAAAAGCTGGTTAGACTCAAGAAAGTTAACAAGGTGAGTGAAAATGATATGCTCAAATATTTTGCACGGGACAGATGTGAGTGAAATTGGACGGAAGTTTGATGGATTGTGTGTTATCCCTGACTTATGAACTGGCACTATCTTACTGATCAGCCAGTCTGCCGGAAGGCTAGGATGCTGCAGAGACTGTGCAAAAAATGCATGACAGGATAACAGGAGTATTTAACAGTGTTTTTCAAGAATTTAGTATTGATACCATCAACTCCACATGATGAGTTTTTTAAGTTTTTTAATGACCGCACGAATACCTTCAAAGGTAACAAAAATAGCGTCCATGGGTAGGTAAGGGGGGTAACGGCAAGGTGATTTGGTTATTGATGGTCACCTGGTGAGAGAAAGCTTTTATGAATGTGTTATTTAGTACAGATGCGCATTCTATGTCGGGCACGAGATGCCCTTCAGCCGTCAGCAAGGCTATAGCACGGTGCTCTTTGCCACGCACGAAATTCCAAAATTGCCTGGGTTTATTTTTTAGCATAACGGGTGGAGTGTGACTAAAAAAGGAAAACTGAGCTCGTTTCATGTCAGATAAATAGGTTGCAGCAGCAGATTTGTAAGTTGACCAACGTTTATCAGACGGGGATTCGACAGCAGCACGATAAAACCTTTTCTTACGGTTTGAAGAACGGTTTACGTATCTGTTGTACCATGGAGCACCTGTATTGCAAAAAACTTTTTTATGGGGATATGTTTAAGCTCTGAAACGTTAGCTTTAAATAAGTCCCAGTTGCTCTGCACCTAATCTTTCAAGGTAGTTGGGTAAAAACTCATCTAAGAAGGTGCCTAAATCACTAGAAGAGCTTGTTTTTGGGCAAGTTGGTGCCTAAGTTTGCTGAACATTTTGTACGTGGCGCAAAGCTAGAAACATTCGGGCCTGTTGTGTTTTCCTGTTGTGTTTTCCGCCCCGAATAAACTGTCGCACCTGTGCCGACGAATCTCTCGTGCTAAACAGCAAAGGTGCCAAAAGAGGCACGTGAAACCCTTCAGGCATTGTGCCGAAGGCGTTATATACGAAATTCCCCTGAGCTGTGGCAAGACGTACATCGGACAAACGGGACGGTGTATCGACCGCCTCAGGGAGCATGCCAACAGCATTGGTAAGAGTGATGGTGCGCACCTTCCTGCGCATGTCAAGTCATGCTCGTGTGTGCCACGTTTTGCGCAAGCTAGGATTATCGGCAAAAGCAGAGATCAAACAGCAAGGGAACTACGAGAGGCGTATCATATTAGAAGAAACAGGTCCGCTTGTGTCAGTGACACATCCATTGTACTCTTTCAATCTGAGTTGTCCTTCTTTAATGAACTGCTCACGTGATGTCATGTTTGGAGTAACCTTTCCTCGTAACTGCGCATGCGTGGAAGTTTACCTGTTTTTTTTCAGCCGCGATGGCAATAAACAGTTGGTAGTTTGGCGCTCCTCTGTCTCTTTCTTTCCTCCACCCCACTTTCATGTTTCTAGCTTTGCGCCACGTACAAAATGTTCAGCATGCCTAAATCATTGTTAATCGAGTCAAAGTCAGCTGCATAACTTCGGACGTTTAGCACAAAAAACACGGAGGCACAAAAGAAAGAGACGCAGACAGCACAAGCGCGAACACCACAGCTCGTTGAAAGGTGTGCCGTCGTCCCATTTGGCCTTGCATTGCCGTCAGTGTGGCTGCAGTCCGATGTTTGATAAGACCTCTGTGCTATTTCGTCACGGGGAGCGAGTAACCCGCGAAGTAACTGAGGCTTGCGTCATCCAAAGACAAGGCTCTAAGTGCGTGAGCCAACCGTCGGTGCTCCTTCATGACAAAGAATTTTCGTTCCTTAACATGCCTTCATAGTTCCGCACTCGACACAGAAGGTTCTTATTTTAGCAGTCAGCATGGTTACGTCATTTTGTGTACTTTCCATATATCGTCAAGATGTGCATGCGTGATGTATTTTAATTTTCGTTTGTATGGTTGATTTACTGGACTTTTTGTATGTTTTGTCATTGCTGGATAACACGTGTGGGATTCCCTGCTTAGTTGCTGATTGTAGGCGTGTTTTTGATAAAATAGCGCTTGTGCTGTCTGCGTCTTTCTTTTGTGCCTCCGTGTTTTTTGTGCTAAACGTCCGAAGTTATGCATCTGTACCAGCCCGCCCAACTCGCC
Organism: Rhipicephalus appendiculatus; assembly: GCA_030522465.1. NCBI lineage: Eukaryota > Metazoa > Arthropoda > Arachnida > Ixodida > Ixodidae > Rhipicephalus > Rhipicephalus appendiculatus. The sequence continues at coordinate 252,366 of JALIZH010016147.1, forward strand.
GCACTTGTCTAAGTCAGCCTTTTTGTAATCGCGTATTGTTTTAAGTTGCTTACGCATGCATGAGAATGGCAGTGAGATATTTGCTTGAATAATACTATAGTGATCGCTGATACCAGGTGCATTGGACACAGAAGATACAATATCTGGTGCTGATGTCAAAATAAAATCAAGAATGAATGATGTAGTATTGGTAGCACATGTAGGAAAATTAACAAGCTGCATCAGACCAAAATCGGAACAAATGCGAATAAAATGCTCCGCTTCAGCTGAGTTAGGCAGTGAATATGAATAAGAATTTGACGACACAATGTTAGGGAAATTGAGATCGCCTAGTAGAATCATAGCTGTGTGGGGAAACAAAACTTTCAAGTGACTCAGACAATCATGTAGGTCATCGCAAAAGTTTGCACATCCGGTAGGTGGGCGGTAACATATGCCAATGTCAACTTTTCTAAAAGCCACGTTCAGGCAACACCATGTTGCCTTTAAACATTGCTGTCACTTTTGTTTTCTCGTGGCCGGATGTCAACACGCGCACTTGCTTCGCCCCCTTCTTCGCAATGGTTGCGGTGCCAGACATGTCGAAGTAGAACGGCGTCTGATCGGCATTCCCGACTTGCCCAAGCTGGTAGCCGTTGCTGTGGTGCAAGTTTACGACGAACCTCTGAAAACTGTGAAGTTTTTCCTCATACTCATCTGGCAACTTCTGGCATATGCCTGTACGCCTTCGAAAGGAAAAGCCTTTCCTCTTCATGAAGTTTGTAAGCCAGCACCTGCTTGCTTTGAAATCGCTCTGCGTTAGCCCCTTTTTCTAAGGCTAACTGCATTGCCCAGACCTGGAGCAGATCTGTTTCACGGGCCGCTGTGCCGCTCACTGCTCAAGCACATACTCGGTGAGCAGCTGTTCGATTTCGGGAAACGAGCCCTGCTTTGGGCCACTGAAACCTTTTTGTGAAGCTTTGCTGTCAAAAATCTGCACCTTCTGTTTGCGCCAGTCTCGCACGCACGTTTCGGGGAACTCCGAATGACCGCGATGCGGCCCGATTTCCGTCCGTCTCTGCACACGTAATAACTTCTCTTTTAAATGCGGCATCATAGTGCACTTGTCAAGTCTTTGGAGTCGGCACTTCCATGCCGTCAATGCGAACGCAGAACGGGATGACAAACTCCTCATCACACGTGCGAACTGAAACAATGGCGGCAATGGCCGAGGCGCGTAGGAGGCGGCCATTTTTGAAATGTCGATGGCAATATGATGTCTCTTTTTTTTTTTTTGGTACTAGATTCTAATGTGCATGCGATTTTCGGACCCGTTTTACCGGAAAAAAGGTGCGCGTTAGATATGAGTAAATATGGGACAGTTTATTCCGCAAATAATGCTCCCATCAGCGATAATGCTTCATTCAATCATGCATGTTTAAGCCCACATGCTCGACCTGTTATCAGATTATTCAACAGTCGATGACTGCACCCTCCACTATCGTTGTATTGCAATGTTTAAGTGTTGATTGATAGGCTGTCGTTTAGGTGTTGATTCACCAGCTTTCTAGGTGTTGATTATGCTGAACGTTAGCAGTTGGCATGGTCTTATTCACAATGTGGGCCGGAATCATTCCTATGGGGCATCTCATAATCCTATTGTATTTTTGGCACATAAAACTTCAAATAACAATTCTTTGCTAATTTGAATTGCGGTCCCACACATGTTCATGCAGGTGGCGCACATGTGTCGTAGCGAGATGGACTACATGGACTCTGCTTTGCTTGGTCCTGGCATGCTTTTTCTCAACCAGTACTTCAACACTTTCATCAACGAGTACATCATCCTGCTCGTCTGCCTGGTAAGTAACGATGTACCCTCAGTTGCAGCATCGACTTAAAAATTATATTCGGACTTTAGTTTTGCTCATCTCAGTGGCAGTTGACTGCAGTGGGTTAAGGCCTAACCATATGCAGCATTTTTGCCAGCGTTTTCCTGGCGTTTTGTAAGCCGGCATCATTCGGCATTGACAGCACCGGTGATGGTGGACAATCCAGACATCCGCAGGACAATCCAGACATCAGGACAATCCAGACATCTCCAGCATCAGCGTTGTCGCCGGTAGCGGTTCGATGAATAGAGACCCAATCAACGCGCGGCTGGCAGCGACTTTCGCTACGCAATAGCATCGTCGATGCTGCCAACATGGCTGCCGCTCGCCTCGAGTCCATTAAAGGCCAACTGCAACAAAATTTGACTTGGGCAGAATTGGCTCGGAATGTGTAGGATATTGTCACGATATACCACAACAGAAACCTGTAACTAACAGTACAGCAGAACGTCAGGCTGGTCCGATCACTGCCAGTACGACCTCATCGTCTTTTTCACGAGCTCGTCCTCGTCCTCCTTTCAACAGCGGCATATACAAGCCTTGCAACAACAATAGAAACAATACCAGCCGATCTTATACTAATGGCATTACCCCCCCTTCCAAAGAGCATCGCCCCGATGCCACATCATGATTGCGAGAAAAAAAAGACACATACACTCACCAGTACGCACGACATAATAGTGACGAAATGTTCAGAAGGTTACTCAAGGGAGTTGGACGAATAGTCAGCGTTGATAAAATGGTTTCATTCTCGAACCATGGACAATGTCTGCCTGCTGTGAACGACGGGATTGACGTGCTGTATCTTCGTGAAGAACTTCGTAGTTCACTTCGCTCACACGACGGATAACTCGATAGGGACCACAGTAGCGGTGCAATAACTTTTCCGACCAGCCCCATTGGCGAATGGGAGTCCTCAGCCATACTTGGTCTCCGGGTTGGTAAATAACCTCCCAATGACGAGCATTGTACCGCTGTGAGTCGGTGCGTTGCTGGTTATTGATTCGCTCGAGTGCAAGCTTGCGAGCTGCATCCGCGAGTCGGATCAATTCGTTCATATTGACGCTAATGTGGTGTTTGTCAGGTAGAAGCATGGCATCCAGCATTGTAGTGACCTCCCTGCCGTGAAGCAACCCAATAGTTTATTGTACAGTGGTGTTGTAAGCGAACGTGATGTAGGGGAGAATATCATCCCAGTTCATGTGGTCTTGGTCAACATACATGGATAACATGTCGGCGATTGTCTTGTTTAGTCTCTCTGTAAGGCCGTTGCTTTGTGTATGGTACGCAGTAGTTTTTTGATGAGCTGTTCCACTAAGCTGCCTGATGTCTTGTATCATCTGGGCAGTAAAAGCTGTTCCACGATCAGTTATTACAACGGACTGGTGCGCCATGACGGAGAACAATGTTGTTCATGAAAAATTGGGCAATCTCACCGGCGGTGCCTCGTAATGCTTTCGTTTCGCAATATCACGTCATGTAATCAGTAGCGACTACAATCCAGCGGTTGCTGTCGTGAGACTTGGAGAAAGGCTTGAGCAGGTCCATGCCAATTTGTTGGAACGGTTGTGTTGGAGGGGCAACGGGCTTCAGAAAACCGGCTGGGCGCAGAGGTGGTGCTTTACGGCTCTGGCATTCGCGACACATTTTTATGTAATGCTTCACATCTCGATTGAGCTTAGGCCAGTAGTAGTGTTGGCGAATCCAGGCCAAGGTACGTGTGAATCCCAAGTGGCCGGATGAAGGCTTGTCATGATAGGCAAATAAGACATCTGCTCGTAACGCTGATGGAACGATGAGCAGGTGTTCAGTCGCGTAAGGGTTGAAGTTCTTTTTATAAAGGATATTGCTGCGAACACAGAGCGATGATTGCGAGCGCGCAAATGCCGGTGGTGGATGCGGACTGCGGCATTCAAGATATTCGATAAATTGTCGAAGCTCGGAATCGTTCTTCTGTTGCTCAGCCAAGTCAGATGCACTGATAGCGCAGAGAAAACAACCGTCGAGATCGTCATCACTTGACGTCGTTGTAAGGGGAGCGCGCGAAAGGCAATCTGCGTCAGTGTGCCTCCGGCCAGACTTGTACACGATTGTCAAGTCGAATTATTGAAGGTGTGGGCTCCACCTGGCCAGACGGCCTGAAGGATCTTTGAGATTCGCCAGCCAGCAGAGGGCATGATGATCGGTGACAACTCTGAACGGGCGGCCATACAGGTGCGGTCTGAATTTAGCTGTGACCTAGACAACAGCTAGGCACTCCTTTTCCGTGGTTGATTAATTCGCCTCCGCAGATGATAAAATTCGGCTAGCATAAGCAATAGCTCGTTCGACACCGTCTTGCCACTGGACGAGGACTGCACCAAGGCCGATGTTACTGGCATCTGTGTGCAGTTCAGTGTCAGCATCTTCATCGAAGTGTCCGAGTAAGGGCCGAGTGTGGAGGCACTACTGAAGCTCGGAGAAAGTGCGTTTTTGCTCAGGGCCCCACACAAAGGGAACATCTTCTTTGTTCAGACGAGTCAGGGGTTCGGCTATGTTTGAAAAATTTTGCACAGAACGTCTGTAGTATGCACAGAGGCCCAAATACTGACGCACATCACGTTTGTTGGCAGGTGGTGGGAATGCAGCAACAGCCAATGTCTTTTCTGGGTCTGGCTGAATACCATCTTGGCTAACAAGGTGGCCAAGGAACTTTAGTTCGTCTTAACCAAAATGGCATTTTTCTGGTTTCAGCGATAGGCCTGCGGTACGAATTGCAACAAAGACAGATCGAAGTCGCTGCAAGTGCTGCTCAAACGTTTGTGAAAAGACGATGTCGTCTAAGTAAACAAGGCATGATTCCCACTTATGACCTGGAACGTCACGGGAGCAGAACACAGGCCGAATGGTAGCACTTTAAATTCGTACAGACCATCAGGAGTTATGAATGCTGTTTTTCGCGGTCGCGTTCATCAACTTCGATCTGCCAGTAGCCGCTGTGCAAATCCATGGAGGAGAAGTACTGGGCGCGTCGAAGGCAGTCTAGTGAGTCGTCGATGCGTGGAAGAGGGTAAACGTCTTTCTTTGTCACTTTGTTGAGTTTACGGTAATTGACACAAAAGCGAAGAGTGCCGTCCTTCTTCTTTACCAATACGACGGGGGACGCCTGTGGACTGGTCGAGGGTTGGATGACGTCGTCGTCGAGCATCTGCTTCACCTGAGAACGTATGACCTCTTGTTCCTTTTGGGACACTCGGCAGGCATGCTGACGTACGGGCCGTTCAGCGGGGTCCATTATAATACGGTGCTTCATGGTCGGTGTTTGCTTTATATTGGATGTAGATGCGAAGCAGTCGCTAAACATGCGTAAAATACAGCGGATTTGCTCTTTCTGCACACATAGCAGCTTCGGATTGACATCGACTGTATTGGCCACCGCGGTGTCACCTTTACCGGCTGCAAAAATCGGAGCAGTCGTTAAACATGATTCAGCGTCAGTGGCTTCGAAGTGAGCGACGGCCATTTGCTTGGCCAAATGTTGGTATTCGCCGCTGATATTGGTAACCAACAGCTCAGTCATCCCACGTTGAATTTGGATTATGCCGCGGGCGACAGAGATTTGCCGAGCCAAGAGCACCGGCAGGTTTGCTTCAGCGATGCCGCTACTGCCATGATGCATGTCGCTCTGTACAGTCATGAACATGCTGGTTTGCGGTGGAAGTGTGACGGCGTCGTCGAAAATACGAAGCACTGTCCTTTGCGCACTGGTATCTCTGGATTGCGGGGCATGGTCAACAGCAAACGTTGCGAGTAAGTCTCGAAGATCAATAACGGCGCCGTGCTCGCGGAGGAAATCCATGCCAAGGATAACTTTCCGGGAGCATTCGGGCAACACGATGAAAGAAGCGATGAACGTTGACTCGCTGATTTGCAGCTTGGCGGTGCATCTCCCGATCGGTGTCAAGAGGCGACCTCCTGCTGTCCGGAGGTTTGGTCCATGCCCCCAAGGAGTCGTAACCTTCCTTAGTTTAGCAACGAGTTCAGCACTGATAACTGAGTAGTTGGCGCCAGTGTCGACCAGAGCAGTTCCCGGATGGTTGTCGACAAGAATGGCAATGTCAGCAGAAATGGGTTTGTCGTCGATGGGAGGTGTCGTTGAAAAGGAATCGTCGGTGGTCGACGGGCGGGTCGGAGGAGGCGGTTTTACCGATAGCTCAACAGCGGTCCCACCTCCGGAGGCCACTGTTCCTAGTTTCCCCGGCGTGGGCTTGGGGACCTAGGCGATCGTCCGGCAAGAAGGTAGAGTGCTGACCCGGTGACATTGAACGTCGAGGAGAAGGAGAGTGGGATTGGCGTTGCTGAAGACTGAAGGCTCGCCAAGTACTCTGCAATAGCGCGGGGTCGTTCATCATCACGGGGTCGATGAGCATCTGGCCGAAAGCCAGGCAGGCCCATGTGTCGGTAGGAACACTCGCGGTACAAGTGACCTGGCTCACCACAATGGTAGCAAAGTGGCCGATTGTTGGGAGCTCGCCACACACTAGATTTCGGCACATTAAGTCGTAGGTTCTCGTAATGCGGCGGGCCCGAGGAGTACTGCGGCGTCTGCAGGGGGGGACGGTCGGGGGGGGAATAGCTGACTGCCAGTGCAGGAGTGCGTAAAGCTTCTGCATATCAGAAGAGGAGCTTCGGTTGGAGGCGCCACCAATGGTCGTACCAGTTGCCGTACTTCTTCGCAGACGACGTCCGTTAGGGCAGCCACTTGGGACTGTGGAGGCACTGCGTGAAGCTTTTGCAGCTCCTCTCATCTCGTACGATGCTGCGCACTAGCTCCGCGAGGTCCCTGAGGCTCGTGACGTCGGGTGTTGCCAAGGACGCTGACAGACATGAAAGGTTGTTCAGCCTCTCATACTGCGAACACCGCGGTCTTAGCATTCGCTCCATCGTTATGGCTTCATGGATGAAATCGCCACAGTAGCTGGGGCGTTCTGCACGAGTCCTGCGAACAGCTGCTCTTTTACGCCCTGCATCAGAAAGCGTACCTTCTTGTCCTCCCACATTGCGGGATCAGCTCGCCGGAACAGCCGAGACATCTCCTCAACGAACATGGCAACGTTTTCATTTGGTCTTTGATTTCGAGAATTGAGGTGACGTTCTGCTTGTTCTTTCCGGTTGGGACTGCCATACGTGCTCCGCAGTTGAGCACAGAACTCCGGCCAGGTTGTCAAGGCAGCTTCATTGTTCTCAAACCAAATGAGCTCCGAATCCTCCAGGTAGAAATAGACATACCGGAGCTTCCGGTGATCGTCCCATTCGTTGGCGACGGCGACTCGATCGTACTGGTCCAGCCAGTCTTCAACGTCTTCGTAAGCGTCCCCGTTGAAAGGGCCTTGGAGTTCGCAAGGCGTTGAAAGGCCATGGAGCAGGTGGAGTCGTGGTCTGTTCAGTATGGCTTGCCGTTGTCGCGCTTGCCATGTTTCTGGGGCGTTCTGGAAGAGGGCCGAATTGGGGTGGCAGGCCTAATTGCCGCCGACTGCGCTGAAGGTCAGCTGGTTCTTCCAAGGCGTCGATGTTGGTGTCGGGATCTTCCTCGTGGTCGCAGTGCATAGAGTGCTACCCCGCACCTCCACCAATTATGTCACGATATACCGCAACAGAAACCTGTAACTAACAGTACAGCAGAACGTCAGGCTGGTCCGATCACTACCAATACGACCTCATCGTCTTTTTCACGAGCTCGTCCTCGTCCTCTTTTCAACAGCGGTATATACAAGCCTGGCAACAACAATAGAAACAATACCAGCCGATCGTATACTAGTGGCAATATGTTAGGTAAGCAATGATAATGACGATGAAAAAGCTTGCAATCGCATATTTCATTTAGAATCGGTGCTCTAATTGTCAGCTAGCAGACGATGTGGAGCCCTAGTGGGGTACCCAGGCAAATTGGGCATAAACGGAAATGACATCAATCACAGCTCACCGCCGCTCGTGAGCAGAACTCCCTGCAGCTGCATCCCTTGCTTTTTTGCATGAATCCCCTCTACGAGCGGATAATTCAGTAGAGTTAACTCTTTTGTAGTACGAAATGCGGGCCTGTAGGCTGCTGAAACATATGTTACAGCTGGGACCAGCTTTCACGCTTTTCCGAAAAACGTAAAGCGCCAAAAGCTGCGGGTTATCCAGAGTGAGGCGAAAGGATTGGGAGGTATCGAAGAGCATGGTGCTTTACACGGCACACTTCAAAGATGACTAATATAAACATGACCAGTGTCTCTTCGCCAAAATACTGTTGGAGCTGAAGAGAATGTTCAATCCTGACGCAGTGTCTTCTATATTCAGCCACTGCAAACGCAACAGCAGGAAGCCCTGACCAGCGTTTGGAGAAGCGCGGGCGATGCGAGGTATTCGTTTTAGACAGCTTTAGTATAGCGTAAAATGCTTGTCTTAGTGTCTTGCGCTCGCTAAATTATAGTGTAATGCTATTCCAAAGACAAAACCGGTAAAATGACTCCCTGTGAAGCGCTAGACTATCTGCGCCATCTACACACGAGTAATCAAAGCTCCAAAAGCTGAACGGCTCGCTTCTATTAGCGAGTACTCAAAGCAGCGAAGTTTTATAGAAATGTAATCATGCTCGGTTCAAAGCAATTCAAGCACATGAACATATTATAAGAAAAAGAATTGTGCTACGCTAGGTTTGATATAAAAGTTTGGGCGCAGTCAGACAAGTGTTTACAGAAATGCGGGGACGCTTTCGGTAGACATGGGAGTGTGCCACACCGAGCATCGGTATCGAACACAATGCCGTCTTACCGTCCGTAGTCTATCAACCAAGCAAGAATGTCGAAGTGTAAATCCAGCAGCATCATTTATGGTGAACCAGCGAGTTCACCAAGACAGTAGGATGAGACGGTAGGCGCGAAGCGGGCAACCGTTATTTAGGCAAACGTTTTAACGAACTTTTATGATCATATATCCTTGTTTCCCTCATGGTGCATGTTCACATAGTTTGTTTTCTCGTCACCATCTACAGAAAAAATCGACGCATCTCCATGAAGTGAAGCATGACGAGTGGGTGAAGCACTGGGGATCGTTCTCACCGTAAATCACCCGTGACATTGCCCACTGGCGCATGTAAATAAGTGACAACGCATGTGCACAGTATATACAATGTGTTTTTGTCGTTGAGCCGCCACTACCCGCACCCTCAACGACCCAGTGTAGCAGCTTGTTGTCGGTGTTGCCATTTTGCCGCTGCTTCCCGAGCTCTCGCCTCCGGGGTAGCTTGTTATCTGCGTCGGTGTTGCCTTTTGCGGGCGAGAACGCATTCACGTTCGTTTTCATCCATGGCAGAAAGAGAATGTATGGTCTGGAACGCGCTTATTCTTTATCATCATCAGCGTACTCGGGTGTTGTCTGCGTCGGGGTGGCCTTTCCGGGGCGAGAGCACGTTCACATTCGTTTTCATCCTTGGCAGAAAGAGAATGTGTGGTCTGGAACGCGCTTATTCTTCATCGTCATCAGCGTCATCGTCATTGTTATGGTGTATAGCGGGTACCTTGCATAGGCTGTGCTGTGGGCACGGACAGCGCACAACAACGGACAAGCCTAGACCCTAAGGGGCTTCGCCCCTAAAAACTCTGGGGCGCGGCCGCGAAACTCATACTTCGGAGCCTAGAGCAGATGATTCGTCTGCATCAGTCGTTCTGTCGAGCTGCTGTCTACGTCACTTCCGGTCAGCTGTGAGGCGTCGTTTTTTCTAGTTTCGGTATAAAAAATTGCATTGTTGGCGAGTTTTTTTCTTAAGTAAAGCCTTGCATTTCGAAGGTGAAATTTGGCAGGTGGCAATATCTCCAGCTAGACTGCCTACAAATCGGCTTTTTGAGGTGGGCACAATTTCGTTGCAGTTGGCCTTTAAGTCGTCGCCGTGCATTGTGTGGCCCTCAAATTCTCAACTGAGGCTTGTATTTGACTTAGCTTGTTCCTCAGAAGCTTCGACAGCAAGCGCCCGGGATTTCTTCGAACTGTTTCAAACGCCACATAGTTCACCAGTAGGCTTAGCAGGACTGAGTGTATTGGCCAAATACACGGCCTCGAAGATGTGTGACAACTTCAAGCTCAGAGGCCTTATATTACGAGTTTGTGGTTCTCTTTAATCTCAATACTGGCGCTACAAGTAAAAAAAAAAAAGAAACATAGACCTTTCGGCAGCACTGGGACTTGTTTCCCTCACTACAGAACTGCAAATTAGACATAAAACCTACAATCTGGATTATTTTTTGTTGGTCCATTGACGGACACTGCACACTGCTTTGGGAGGTGTCGGGATCATTCCCTTTGGTGACGCTGGGTTGGTGCTGGCCTCAGCGTTTTCCATGTGGTTGGCCACCCTCTCTGGCAGCGTTTACATCATGACACCGAGAGACGGAACGTCAGAAAACACCGGCAAAAATCCTGCATGTGGTTCAGCCTTTCCAGAACCTATGTGGATATAAACAGTAGTAGAGCACCCAATGTGAAACATGGCTTAAAAATCATCATCTTGTCCGTGACCGAAAGATCGAGAAAACTTCCCCATCTCCCGCTAAAGGGAACCATGTGTGGATGCGAAGCAGCGGGGAGATGGTTAGCTTGGGCGGGAGAAACGTCGCCGCTCTCGTTTCGCGGCGGCGGCCCGAGCGCTCATCGCGGCGCTGCACAGGAGAGCGAATGAGGCGCGCTCCATCACTTTTATACCGCGGAACTACCGTGCTGCCCCCCAGCTGAGTATGCAGCTGTCGCAGCACCTGTCGCGCTCCTCTCCGTAGAGGATTCCTAAAGGAGAGAACGGGGGGAACCGTAGGAGAGGAGAGAGAGGGGACGTGCATGCGCTGTGGAGGTGTGGGACGTGGGAGCCGCTCCGTAGAGTAGAGGATTCCTAGAGTAGAGAAAGCGGGTGAGCGTAGCAGAGAAGGGGAGAGGACGCGCATGCGCTGTGGGGATGTCGGACGCGGGCGCCGCTGCGTAGAGTAGAGGATTCCTACAGCAGAGAAAGGGGCTGAGCGTAGGAGAGGGAAGCAGAGGACGCGCATGCGCTGTAGGACGCGGGCGCCGCTCCGTGGAGTAGACGATTCCTAGAGTAGAGAGAGGGAGTAAGCGTAGGAGGGGACAGATAGGGGGAAGGGGACGCGCATGCGCTGTGGGGGGTGTAGGACGCGGGACGCGGGCGCCGCTCCGTAGAGTAGAGTATTCCATGACGAGAGAAAGGGGGGTGAGCGTAGGAGAGGAGAGAGAGAGAGGGGGGAGGAGACACGTATGTGCTGTGGTGGTGTGGGACGCGGGAAGGAGGGACGGACGGCGGACGCGGGAGAGACGGACAGAGCCCCGAGCATAAGATGCTTCGCATCTAAAATCACAGCATATCCACGGAGTGAATGATGATGAGTGGGCGAAGCTCTGGAGGTTCATTGGTAAACTGTGAATCTTCCGGGAATTTTCGTCCAGTACATCATCAAAGACGTGACTAACACTGTGTGTATATATACAAGAAATTTTATTTATTCGTAAATGGTAGCTAGACGTGGCTTCCGGTGCCCATTCATTATAACGGCTTTATGGTCGGTGAAGTGGAGGGATAGGGGTTCTTATATGGCTCCGTAGAGGATTCCTAGAGGGGAGAGAGGGTTGAGCGTAGAGGAGAGAGAGGAGGAGAGGACGCACATCCACTGTGGGGATGTGGAACGCGGACGCCGCTCAGTAGAGTAGAGGATTCCTAGAGGAGAGAAAGGGGGTGAGCGTAAGAGAGGAGAGAGAGGGGACGCGCACGCCGCTCCGTACAGTACAGGATTCCTAGAAGAGAGAAAGGGGGTGAGCGTTGGAGAGGAGAGAGAGAGGGGCTCCCAGACACAGGCTCAGGCACAGCTTCCTGCGTAATGCCAGCACTTGGTAGGATGGCCTCCTGTCGTCTCCCCTTTGCGGCCTGCTCTACCGCCACTGAGACGGCCGGTCTCCACCTGGCAGTTGACCTCCTGGCGGCAGACCCCCCCAATGTGCCCCGTGGCTCTCGTGTGCGACTCAAGAGCCGGTTGCTGGCCATGGCGAAACCAGAACGGGCAGGCTTCGGGACGCAACTGCTCGTCACCAAGCTGCATGCCCTCCTTGCCAGTGGCGTCGATGTTTCTCTGCACTGGGTCCCATCTCATGTGGCAATTCAGGGCAATGAGCAGGCAGACGGACTGGCGAAAGAAGCGCATCACTCCACCGTCTCTGTGTGCCGTGCCGTGGTCGCCTCCGACTTTTCGAGGCTCACATTGAGACGGCTACTACTACGCTGCCACCCCGACGACCGTGTGGCCAGGATGGAACCACCGACCCGGCTGCCTGACCGGGGTCTCACCAGGAGGGAGAGGTCCCTGCTACTGCGTCTACGCATCGGCTGCTCCTGGCCTGCGGCCCGAAGTCATCGGCTTGGCAGAGCCTCGTCCCCTGCGTGCACTGCGTGCGGGGCGGACGAAACCATTGAGCACCTGTTGTGTGTATGCCCCGCGCTTCAACCACAACGAGCCACCTTGCTCGCCACAATCCGTCGCCAGGGTCTACCCGCGGCTACACAGAGGGACCTCCTCTTCCCTACACGGCACCACACCCAGGTCTTCAAGGCGGTTCTTTGCTTCCTTGAGGACACTGAACTGGACAACCGACTATAATAGCCGCCGGCCGCGTCCTCGGTCATGGACGCCATTTCTCTTTTTTAGGGGCGAAGCTCCTTAGCCTGTCGGTCGTGCGTCCCTTGTATGTAGTAGCCACCTGCTGATGACGATGACGATCGCGATGCCATACAACACATGGGATGGCAGCGTCATCATAGTGGGGACATGGAATGTACCCACTATGTAGTAGCCACCTGCTGATGACGATGACGATCGCGATGCCATACAACACATGGGGATGACACTGCCATAAGGGCAGCGTCATCATAGTGGGGACATGGAATGTACCCACTATGTAGTAGCCAATGCGTAACCAGCAGTATCTCCCTGTGTGATGACGATGACGCTGCCTTCACGGCACACCACATGGAATGTACCCACTATGCGTGATAACGATGACGCTGATGACGATGACGATCGCGATGCCATACAACACATGGCATCGCGATATGGTCTCGCATGCATATCGTTTGACCACATGCAACCAACCACCATCACGTCTTTGATGATGTACCTCCGGAGCTTCGCCCACTCATCACGTTCCTCTTCTCTAGGAACCATCTACTCTACAAAGCGGCGCATGCGCGTCCTCTTCCCCTCTCTCCTCTAGCAATACTCTACTCTACGGAGCGGCTCCGGCGTCCCACATCCCCTACAGAGCATGCGCGTCCTCTCCCCCCTCTCTCTTCTTGGAATCATCTACTCTACGGAGCGGCTCACGCGTCCCACACCCCCCACAGCGCATGCACGTCCCCTCCTCCTCTCCTACGGTCCCCCCCCCGTCCTTTCGTCTAGGAATCCTCTACGGAGCGGCGCGAACGACAGGTGGTGTGACAGCTGCTTACCCCGCTGGGGGGCGGCCACGGTAGTTCCGCGGTATGAAAATGACGGAGCGCGCGCGCCTCATTCTCTCTCCTGCGCAGCGCCGCGATGAGCGCCCGGACCACTGCCGTGAAATGAGAGCGGCGACGTTCCTCCCGCTCAAGCTAATTATCTCCCCGCTGCTTCGCATCCACACATGGTTTCCTTTAGCGGGAGATGGGTAATTTTTTTTCTCTCTTCTTCTCCTCTCTTTCCCACATCTTTAATGCCCTCTCCCCATTGTGGAACGCGGACGCCGCTCCGTAGAGTAGAGGATCCCAAGAGGAGAGAGGGGGGAGAGGACGCGCATGTGCTGTGGGGATGTGGGACGCGGGCGCCGCTCCGTAGGTCAGAGGATTCCAAGAGGAGAGAAAGCGGGTGAGCGTAGGAGAGGAGAGATAGGGGGGAGAGGACGCGCATGCGCTGTGGGGGGGTGTGGGACGCGGGGGCCGCTCCGTAGAGTAGAGGATTCCTAGAGGAGAGAAAGGGGTTGAGCGTAGGAGAGGGAGGGGACGCGCATTCGCTGTGGGGGGTGTAGGACGTGGGTGCCGCTCCATGGAGTAGAGAATTCCTAGAGGAGAGAAAGGGGGTGAGGGTAGGAGAGGAGAGAGAGAGGAGGAGGGGACGCGCATGCGCTGTGGTGTTGTGGGACGCGGGAAGGAGGGACGGAATAAATTATTTCTTATTTGTCCGGACGGGAAGGCATATTCAAATGGGGCCGCCTATTGACCGCGGGAGGAACAGCTCCCGCGCAGTCTCAGCGGCTCGCTGGACAGTCCAAAGTTGGTCTGAGAGTTCTGAACTGAACAGCACCAAGGCACCTGTCACATTAATATACTAATTTAACAGTGGAACTGACCTGCTTGGTGCACGAGAACGTCTTGCTTTCGAAACTTCGGTCGTGATGCCTAACAGTGCTACTGCAATGAGTGACGAACGCCTAAGCAAACCACGAACAAAAACTTTTTTATTGAAACTTAGCTCGAAAAGAAATTTGTGATGTGAGATTGGCGGGCAACCTTGAGCAATGATGCAATCGCTTGGCACCGCATTTCAATCAGCTGCAACACTCGAACCATTTGCGTGACCAACGCGATCTCAGAATGGCTTGGCTGGAGGCTTGGCTTGGCCGGAAGCCACCAGTGTTGCCAGCCGCAACTTAAAATTACCGCGGCCTTATGTGTACATAGCGGCGTGGTCAAGTCTGTTGTCAGCCCGCGTCAATGCGGCAAAAGTACGCTTTATGCGCCCAATTTCGACAAAAAAGTCTGTATCGTGGTCCGTTAAAAGCGAACTTCGCTCCATTAGTTTAATACACAGACCATACTTAGGCTGAATAATGGTCCGTTGTAACCGAAAGTCTGTTGTATGCGGGTCCGTTATAACGAGCGTAGACTGTATTTATGGTGCCACCGGCCTTTGCTGTCATGACTGTGCCTTGTTCTAAACAGTAGGCATGTGTGAATATTTGAGCACTTAGAATATTCTCACAATTATTGCGGTATTCGAATTCGCTTCAGCACGAACTGAAATTATTGGAAATTTCGAAGTACTTAAAATGAACGGATAAGCATTATTAGACAAGACAGCATCTAACCCCCTGGAAAGATGGTTTCACTGCAGACTAGGAGTGCTATGCCGTGAAAACACTTTTACAGAAGAAATCCACACTGCTGCGAAGTTTCATTTCAAAGTTAAATCAACATATTACCCCCAAATCAATTATCATTTTTTAAGTTTAAAAGCTTTTTATGCGGGCTTATGTGCTCTAAGTACAGTGAATTTTAAACCAGAGCGTATTCTTCCGGATATCACTTGCATCCTACTGAAATTGAAATTCTGCTACTATTCAAAGTTGCTTCCAATTCACTTCGAACAAATAGAATAACATTCGCACATGCCTTGTTCCAATTTTGAAAAAAAGTCAGTTTCACCACAAGGGTGAAGCAATGAATGCGATAGCAACCAAATTTGTAATGCTATACGAAGTAAGGCTGGCAGCTAACTCTTTTGGATCCGATCTGACGCAACTCTACAAACGCTGGTGTAAGAGAATACAGATGCTCCAGGGACACTTCTCACACAGTCCCTTCGCGATGAGAGCGAAGCACGTAGAAGTGTATACGAGTTGCACGTTGACCGCTGCCGAGATAGAGAGATAGAATGCGTGCCAGTGATGGCGACCGCGCCCATATAATCAAAGTTCACAGTTGCGGCTCAAGCAACCCCCCCTCTCGCGTCTTTTCATGCTCGTTAAAGACTGGCGGGGCATTTCCTCTCTGCTTGAGCATTCGACGGCCGGTCTAACAGGCGGGGGGGGGACCTTGTTGCAGGCGTCCTGCGAGCGACGGAGTTGGGCCAGCTCGTGTGATCTCTGCTTCAGCCGCGTTTGTCACCCCCGCTTGCGCGCTATTACCCGCCGGTAGAACGTAGGATGCACTGGGGGGATCTTATCAATTTGGACTCTATACGGGACATGACGGCAATGGTGATGGCAAAAAAACCCGTCGAGGCCGTTCATATAATTGCTATTGCAATAAAAATTGTGCAGGTTAATTCGGTCCTGACAAGTATGCTCATTTTGCTTTATAATATGTGAAGTATACTACAGTGAAACCCATTCATAACGAACTTGAAAGTGCCGCAGTAAGTGGTCATTATATCAGTAGTTTGTTGTATATGGACTTGCCCTTAATAAAAACAAGCACTTAGTGACCAAACCGTTTTTTAATTTTTTTTTCTGCATATGACAAGTTAAGCCTTCTCATGTGTTCAGCGATGCCTGCTACGTGCTCATGAGTGAATTAAACCACCTTTGCAATGAACTTATGCCGTTTCACTGAAGCGCGGTATACCACGTGGAACCGATCATCCCTGGCTAGTTTCGTGCAGCATGCCGCCCACTCGGCTCACGCCGTCACGTGGTGGGCTGTTAGCAGTCTAATGTATGCGTGCATTCGTGCATTCTTCATGCATGTTTCACTCAGGACGGTGCACAGGTGCAGCGAGTAGCCTGTTCGTTCAATGCGCCGAAGACAAGCATTTTGCAAGCAACGTGAAAGCGGCCTCGCACGACGCGGCGGCAGCAAACTTGCGAACGGCAGCATGACACGCTTGTGCCACCGTCACTCCCGCACGGTTTACGCCACATGCGGAGCTGAGCAGATATCTGCTGATGGCTGTGGTAAGGTTGTCGGCGATGGGTCATAATGGCACGTTCATCACCGGCCACCACCTCGCCTTCGCTCTTTTCTGATGCTTATCCATGAAGGCATTACTGTTACTTGCCGGAAGTCTTTATTATCGATCGGCCAGTCTCTGCCGTCACTGAAAGGTGGAAGACGTTGGTGGCACATTGTGGCGTTGGGGGGTGAGGGTCGCAGTGAACTTCTGTGCCAGGAAAAGTTATCCCTTCTTGCATTTATGGCTACTTGTGTTAGAAGATATTGTTTGGTTCACTGGCGGCGGTTGTAGATGCAGATAAAGGCATCAGGAAAGGTTGCCGTGCAAAAACTGACCGCAAGTCTTCATGCTGCCTTCTGTTTTCCTTTTTTTTAACATGAAAGTGTTTTATGCCGGGGTCCACCACGGCTCCACTGACGTATTTCCGTCACGGCTATGACGTTGCAAAGAAAAAAACTCTCAGTCCGCAGCGCGCACCAGGAAACGACTCAGCCACGAAACATACATTCTTCGGAGTACTAACGGTGAGCTATTTGTATACACCATTTACTGTCAGCAGTACTCGGAGATCGACGATTTCAGGGTGTTCTCTTTATGACTAGCGAGATGGTGCGACAGGCACAAGGGTGCGCTTTAAAGGTCGTAGCTCCGCGCATTGCGATGGGCACGCACTTAATCTCGTGATCGGGGTGGTTTGCACATGTTATGCTGGTGTGGAAGTTCCAGAAAGCACTCGGGTCACTTCGCTCGCTGCAGCGGCCGCATTTGTGAAATAAGCGCACTGCTCAGACACTAAGAAGTAACTGTGGCAGTTGTTAGTTCGTGCTCGCCCGTGTACTTGATTTAGGTGCAGGTTAAAGAACCCCAGGTCGTCGAAATTTCCGGAGCCCTCCACTACGGTGTCTCTCATAATCATATTGTGGTTTTGGGATGTTAAACCCCAGATATTATTGTCAGTTCACGCTTGTCCTATGTATACTTGTGCGCTCATTTCGTGCGTCCTTCTTTGTGCTTGAGCAGCACGCTTTAAGTGTCAAGCTGTGACAGTTGTTAGTTCGCGCTCGTCCTGTCCTGTGTATGTTCTTTTTGTGTGACCTTTCTGCTTGAGGAGTGAGCTGCAAGTTTCGAGCTGCTTGTCGTTCTTCGAATGACATTATAATTTGTTTCTATAGCGTTCATTCCTTTGCCCTTGTTGTGAAACAATGCACAATAAACGCTCAACAACCTTTGTGAAGACACGTTTCACTTTTGTGTTTTACTGATTCCTATGACAGAGGAATCAGCCATGTTTTTTTCTCTCGCTGTCATTTTGCCACTGAAGAAGAAGAAACGCTTGGACAAAGAGACCTTGCTTGCAGCGTCTGAAATCTGCATGTGGTGCCTGCCACGATCTATGATACCTTCATCGCAAGTAAACTGCAGCGGGGCACTCGCTTCTGTCATGCTTTAGAATGCCTGTTTTAACTTCTTTTTCGCTTCGTATGCGCCATATCTTTACCACGACCGTGTCAGAACTGTTCGTTATAAAAGTAAAAGGCTTTGAAAAGTGTTCGCTAAATGTGGACCCTGTTTTAATGGGCAGCATAGAAAAATAGTAGTGCACCAAAATATGGTCGTTATAACCGGTAGATCATTCTATCTGGTTTCTCCCTCTCTCTACGTTTTTTCGCATAGTTTCTTTCATAAGGGATTACCAATTCGCCCAACAGTCTATTCTTCTAAGTTATATCTGGGATCGTTATACAGTTAAACCTGGATATAACGAAATTGACAAATTCCTGAAAAAATTCGTTACAAACAGGTTTTCATTATATTCAGTTTCAGCACGAAAATGCGAAAACGAAACGCAAAAATTAAACAAAAGGGGAACTGAAGGCAGAGCTAACCCAAAATACTTATTTAGCAGTAAAAAACTGCGTGATTATTGCGATAGCAATTATATATACACTCTCAACTGATATTTGCCGTTGCCGTCATGTTCCGTATAAAGTCCGAATTGATATCATGCCCCCGCACATCGTAACTTTTACCCGTGGGTAAAAGCGCGCGAGTGGGGCGACGAGTGCTGCTGAAGCAGAGATCAAACGAGCCGGCCCATCTCTCTCGACCGTAGGCCGCATGCGATAATATCCCTCCGCGTATTAGACCTGCCGTCGAATGCTCAAGCAAAGAGGAAACACCCCGCCCGTCTTGAACAAGCATGAAAGGACGCGAAGGGGTGGGGGGGGGGGTCACTTGAGCAACAACAGTGAACTTTGATTTTGAGGGCGCGGTCACGATCGCAGGCGCCCACGCTATCTCGGCAAACATCAGCGCACGGCTCGTATACCTTTCCACGTGCTGCGCTCTCAACGTGAAGAGACTGTGAAAAGAGCACTTCTGCCTGGAGCGGTCGTATTTTCTTACACCAGCGTTTTGTAGGGTTACGCGATATCGGATCCAAAAGAGTAGGTTGCCAGCCTTACTTCGTATAACATTACAATTTGTTGATTTCGCATTCACTGCATTGCATTCAAAGCGCCATCGTGTTGCCGGAGCTAATCGGCTAATCGCGAATCTCTCGTCTTCGTTTTTTGCGCTAAGTCTACTGTAAGAATGAACCAACTCGCCCAACAAGCCACTCTTCTGAAGTTCATCACTAGTTCTTTGGGCTCTTTTCAGTGTTTCAACCTTTCGTTAACTAATCCGGCAGTTCTTGTGGCCATCTATGCGGTGTGTGTCTGCCGTGCTAGGACGGCTTCGTGGCATGTCCGTTACCAAGAGTGCCCGCCCGATGTAGGATTGCTTTGTGGATGGCTTCAACCGTCGCCGTCCCACTCGAAGCGGATTTGCCGGATTCTAACGTCGGAATGGTGGCGACAAGCTCGGTTGTACGACGATTGTCTTCGTTCCGTATGGTGATGGGACGGAAGTGGAAGGCCTCCCATGTTGCACAAGGAATGGACTAGAACAAGGTTTCGTGTGACTGATTATCTGTGGAATGTTGTGCACCCCACCTTGCCTCGGAGGAAGAAGAAGGTGGCTAGTCCGCAAAAAGTCGTCGTGTTGGAAGACGCTGTTGTGGATTATGATGAAGTTCGGAAGACGATGGAACTCGGACCAAAGTTTTGTTTCGAGCCCCGCCTAAAAGCTGCTGAGGCCTTGGTGATGGGAAGAGTGGTGGCGGATCGGGTACTGGAAGTGGAGAAGGTTCGTTGCATAGCTGAATGTGCAGGTGTCATTTCGACTGCGAGTCACAAACCGCAAATTACTTTTAGTGGTTTCGTGACGAACACGCGCGGCTTAGTCGACTACTTCGTCGAGAGGAAAATCAGGCCTCTGGTGGCAGATAAAGAGGGGACCTTCGCTCTCCTGCCGGAGGGGCTGTTCCAGGTGACAGCCGAAGAAGCAGTGAAAAAGCACCTAAAGGCGGTTGATGGAAGGCCGGCGGACGTTAAGAAGAAAGCGGTAGCCCTTATGCAAGCGATGAAACTCGATCGCCTGTGCTCAGCGGTGAAGAAAGTGAAAGGTACCGTGTTAGAAATGTTTTTCACCGTGAAGACGCATAAGGCTGAATGCCCTTTTCGCCTTATTGTGTCAGAGCGTGGGACTTGGCAGCGCAAGGTTTCCGGATTTCTTCAGAAGCACCTGTTGTCTCTCTGTGTGGTGGACCCTTTCCGGGTGAAGAATTCCGAGGAGGTGGCCCAGTGTCTGATGGAAGGATCCACGAAAATACTGTCAGGGTTCAGTGTTGATGTGGAGGACCTGTTCTATTCGTCGCCACATGGCAAACTTCTGGTGTGCGTCAGGAATTGCATTCAAGAAGATAATGACGAATAAAGGTTTCAACATAGGTGCGGTGTTTCAACGTGTTCCTTCCTTGAGCTCCTGTCTGTATATTTAGAGTCAACAGTTATTGGTTGGAAGGGGTGCGTTTATACTCGGAGGTCGGGGATTTGCATTGGGTCGAGTGTTGCGCCAGTTTTGAGTGAAATTTTTCTGAGTGCGGTTGACCGTGGCTTAGAGACAGCGTTAGACTCCGTTTGGGTTAAAACTTTCAGATACGTGGACGATTACGTGGTTTTTGTTGAAAACTATCGATGTGTGAGCACTGGGATAGATGTTTTGAAGGTGTTCAAGGAATTGGGGTCCGGGCGGAGGTTTACCTGGCAGGTTCCCAACAACGGTTGTATACAGCTCTTAGATCTGCACATAATGTTTGGTGGAAGCCGCATGCATGCTGGATGTATGCCCCCCCGTAGTGTCAAACCTATCCTAGACTTCCGTTCGGGTATCTCTAAAATAGTAAAAAATGGTGTTGCGATGGCCTGCCTGAGGGCGTCGCTCAAGAAGTCGTGCCCTCATCGCATGGACGAGAGTTTTGCACGGCAAGTTGAGAGGCTCCAGCAGTCATGGTTCCCTGAATGTCATTTAGGCGTCTTAAGCGAAAGGATCTTGCAAAAGACGAAGATGGAAACGTGGGGTGTAAGTCAAGTGAAACGGAAGGATGTGGCACCGTTTGTAAGCATTCCGTATGTTCACGGGGTATCCCATAGGTTGAAAAAAGTGGGAACTAGGTTCAGATGCAGTGTGGTTTTTTCGGCTGCAGACAAGTTTGGGCGGATTTGCGCGGCTGTTGGTAAGAAGTTATTAGGGGCAGAGCAAGCGGGACCACGGGTGTGTTATCAAGCACCGCGATAAATTGGTTGAGTGTGGCAGGGGAGTAGTGTATCATATACTGTTATCGTGTGGAAAATGCTATGTCAGGCAGACGGGCCGGTCATAAGGCTTCATCATATTAGATCACAAGGCTTCATCGAGGAGGACACCTTGTTCTAACCTTTCGTTACATTGCAGGGAGTGCGGCTGTGCACCCTTGCTGTCAGAAGCTAAGGTGCTCTCAAGATTAAAGGAGAAGGTTGCGCGAAAAATCGAGGAAGCGTTTTTTTTTTTTTTTTTTTTTTTTTATTAACAGATCTGGCGAGACATGCGTAGTGAGGCCCTCTATCACGTTGCATGCCACTGAGATAGATTACTTGAGCGTTGAGCGCCAGCCACTGAATGAAATCTTGTTTGCTCATGTTCTTTCTTGACCTCGTGACGTTTTTCACGTGTATATATATGTGTGTGCTTTTCAAATAAACTCAGTTGATAGTTGCGCTGTGTTTGTGTAGTCCTTCTCTCTTCTTCGTTTTTTGCGCTAAGTCTACCGTAAGAGGGAAGTAGGGGGGTCACCTAGGTCCCCTTTGCGAGTGTCAGTAGCGCGAGGGAGTCGATCGCTCACGCAAACTTCAAAATTAATTTAAAATACCTTCCAAGCTATACTCGCTGTTGATATTTTGCAGATGATACACTCATGTTCACAGGAATCGAACCCGCAGGAATCGAACCCGCAGGCTGTCTCGGCCGCGAAATTTTGTTTCAGTACCCCTTTAATACTAAATGTTAGCAATAATACATTGAGTGAGATTGCTCTTGTAATGATGAAGTATGCCTGTGCTACTTGGCTGGCCCACTTGCTGTGTATAGATTATTTTACGGATGGGTCTAAGTGCCGCCATATTGGGCTGTTAACTTTGTGTTTTGCATCTTTAACAACTAAACAAACAGTGATACTGTTGTGTATTGACGCTAGCTGCTGAAGTCGGCATATTGCATAGCCTGATCAAGCAACCCTGTATTGAAGAGTGCCATCTGCCTAGGTTAGATGTACATACATAGCAATGTAATGCCAGTTATGTTCAGTCTTGTGTTTGGTTTCTTGATGGCAATAAAGATGCATTGCCGATACCGCCTCGTGCCGAGCTGGTGCGTCGTCCGACCCATGCTACTGTTTAACACTGGCGACAAGGATGGGATGCGACAGAAAGTCAAGGGACACCGCCACAAAGGAAAGCTAACCCCGGCGGCCCAGTGCGTACTCGTCACGATGACGGCCACCACTGCAGACGGGATCGAGGCCTTCAACATCGCCCACCCGGCAGAATGGGAAAACTACGTGCAACGCTTCGGTTCTTCTTGGAGGCACAGAGCATCATGTATGCTGCCAAGAAGAGGGCGACATTTCTCAGCCGATGCGGTCCCGCCACCTTTCAGCTGGCCAAGGTGCTAGTAGCACCAGGCCACTTATAGGATACATTACTCGAAACGATTCTCGCCGCGCTGCGGTACCACCTTGCACTGAAACCACATAGCTGGCCCAGCATTACGAATTCCACTGGCACTGAGTGAGTCTGCCGCCGCCTACCTTGTTGCCCTTCGAACCACTGCACAACACTGCAACTTCAATGACCTCAACACCGCACTATGGGACCGAT
Source organism: Rhipicephalus appendiculatus (assembly GCA_030522465.1). Lineage (NCBI taxonomy): Eukaryota > Metazoa > Arthropoda > Arachnida > Ixodida > Ixodidae > Rhipicephalus > Rhipicephalus appendiculatus. The sequence goes on from JALIZH010016147.1 coordinate 275,247, forward strand.
TCATGTTCGGACTACAGAATGACATGGTGAAGTGGCGACCACTGGCAAAAAGAGGTGTCTCTTACCAGTGCTGTCGAGGAAGCAGTCACCGCTGCGGCCATTACCCGGGAAGGATGCTTTACCGCGCCCAGAAGCACAAGCGCGCCGCGCGTCGAGCCTGTGCACGACGGTACGACAGCAGGTGATGATGGCGAGCAATGCACGAATGAAGACATTCTCCAGCTTCATGCAGGCCCCGTTCAGCGACAGGGCGTCGAGAGACTGTCAAGTGGCTCCTGCGCCAGCTGCGGAGGCCCATCACGAATGCCGCCTGTACCGATTCCATGCTGTTCAGTGCAGGGAATGCGGAAAAACCGGGCACATTGCTAAGGTCTGCCGGTCCCGGTGGCAGTCTGGCCCACGTCGAAGTTCCGAAGCTGACGGCCGGACACAACGTTCCAAGAACGCGATTAGAAAAACAGCGCGCAAAACCACAGGACACACAGGAAGGACACAGCGCTGACTCAACAATTTATTGTGAAAAAACAAATTGCATCGCCTATAAATACATATGATAACCAATCGCATAATACTGTGTCACTGGACATAGCGCAGATAGGCCACCAGCAGCACAACCTGAGACAGACTACGACAAATGCTCCCGTAGATACTCCATTTCCTTGGGCAATAATGCGATTGACGGGGTGCTGACACAGTTGTCACCCAACTGCGCAATCTTATGCGCTTCAACAATTTCGCGTGTTAGGCGATCACTGTGTTTACTGAGTACACTACATTTCTCAAAAATAGGTGAGCATGTGCATGTCCTACAGTGGATGGCTAACCAACCATCTTGTGCACGTTTTACATTGTTGTGATGCTCTCTTATTCTATTGTTAGCACAGCGACCCGTCTGACCTATATAAAATCTACCGCATGTGAGAGGAATCTGATACACAACATTTTCAATGCAATCGATATACCTAGTTCTGTGCTTCTTTTGACAACCTTTTTCCCGGTTCATTGAATTGCATGGCCTGGTCAATGAGCGTGGAATGCAAGTCATGTTGCTTATGACATGTCATGATTTCCATATTTCCACTTGTCATTTATGTTCGTCATACAGTCATGTCACTCAATACCAAATTTGGTGTATATCAAGCTAACGAAACGGCCGCGAGCGCGCCATGAGCGTGGAATGCAAGTCATGTCGCTCATGACATATCATGATTTCCATATTACAACTTGTCATTTATGTTCGTCATACAGTCATGCCACTCAATACCAAATTTGGTGTATCTCAAGCTAACGAAACGGCCGCCAGCACGCCATGAGCGTGGCATGAAAGTCATGTCGCACATGACAAGTCATGATTTTCATATTACCACTTGTCATCTGTGTTCGTCATACAGTCACGTCACTCGATCCCAAATTTGGTGTATATCAAGCTAACGAAACGGCCGCGAGCGCACCATGAGCGTGGCATGTAAATCATACTTTTCATGACAAGTCATTCATGATTTTCATGATATGACCAGCTATTTACGTTCGTCATAGAGTCATGTTATGCCATACCAAATTTGGTATAAATCCCATTAACGATACGGCCGGGAGAGCACAAAGTCGTAGGCGGCTAGATAGATAGCTAGATAGATAGCTAGATAGATAGCTAGATAGATAGCTAGATAGATAGATAGATAGATAGATAGATAGATAGCTAGATAGATAGATAGCTAGATAGATAGATAGATAGATAGGATAGATAGATAGATAGATAGATAGATAGATAGATAGATAGATAGATAGATAGATACGCTAAAAGTGCCTGCAGTACGCAAAGAAATGCTTCGCATTTAATTGGCATGACTATGTTGATTTTGCACAGTCCGTTGTTTATAGAGTACCCTTATCTTGCGGTGGCGCATACGTTGGGCAGACTGAAAGATGTATTAATGAAAGGGTAAAAGAACATCACAATAAAGTGCGAAAAGCTGCAGATGGTAACTTGGCTATCCACTGTAATGAGTGTGGTTGTGTGCCGTATTTTGACAACACATGTGTTTTATATCGTGACAGGGATTTGTTAACCTGTTTGATTGTTGAGGCAGTGGAAATGACACGGGATGACCTTGAGTGTGTAAGCGCACTGTCTATCTCGCTTACGCGAAAATAACTTCGCTTTTTGGATGGTGTGTTTGATAATAATGGATGAGTAATAATGGATGAGCACGACACGTGGGCTTTTGTTTGTTTGTTCTTCTCTTTTTTTCTTTCACCCTTATATATTCTAATGTTTTGCAATAAACGCTCAGTTGAAGTTAAGCGCTTGTGTCTCGTCTTTCGTGTCCTCGTGTAAAAGTTGTGCGTTTTTTCTACGAAGATGCTAGGCCGGCTGCACCCAGAGCGGGCCCCTGAAAGGTCTCCCAGATTCATAGAAGCCCTGCCTGCACCACGCACGTTCCAGCCAGAGGACCCTGTCTTTGCATGGAACTACAGCCAGGGCCCACCATGGGTCTGTGCTGTGATCTCCAGAGCAACTGGCCCGATCTCATATGAAGTTGTTCTTCCGGACGGCCGCGTGTATCGCCGGCACATGGACCAGCTTTGTTGTCGGAGCAGTTCACTGATTAGGGTAGCAGGGGCTGTCCCTGCAGGACAGCCTGAAGTCCGGTCCGCGTCAAGCCCTTCACGTGGCGAAATGAGTAGGAGCGAGACAGAAGACCACAGTTAGCCCGAGGAGCCACCAACAGCCATGCTGCCCCCGAACGATGTAGCAACACCTTAGCCAGCACCACCAGAGGAGAGTGTAGAACCGCCAGGCCCACGCCGCTCCGCAGCATTCCCGGAAAACACCTCAACACCTTCGGGACCTTGTGCTTGCGTTGGCTGACTGTTGAGTTGTCCGAACTAAAAGAGGAGGGTTGTTGTGTATTGGTGCTAGCCGCTGAATTCAGCATATTGTGTAGCCTGATCAAGCAACCCTGTATTGAAGAGCGCTATCTGCCGGGGTTAGATGTACATATATAGCAATGTAATGCCAGTTATGTTCAGTCTTGTGTTTGGTTTCGTGATGGTAATAAAGATGCATTGCCGATACCGCCCAATCCCTACATTGCTGCGTCATCCGACCCACGCTATTCAACAGATACGGTAGACGCCTACGCATGAAAACGGTTTGGTTGGTGCATACTATGCTTCATGGCTTTATTAATTCACGTCACGATATACAAAAACAAGAAAACATCAGCTTAACAGCCCAAGATGGCGGCGCCCAGATGTCTTACGGAAAATAGGCTATAGTTGGTGTGACACTGCAAAGGAAAGCGCAAGTGATTGTTGTGAGACGACAGTGCAGATTCCCTGCTACGTGCATTGCACTGATACTTGGCTCACATATTCAATCACTGTTGGGTTCCTTTAAGTTTAGGTATATCAGAATCAATGTGACACAAGGAGGGTCTCATAGCCCTAAATTAGAAGCACATTTAGTGTCTCTCTCTTTCTTCTTCTTTTTTTTTTTTTTGACACGACCACAGTTGGCCATGTGTAGAATGAGCACTGGTGATGGTGGTTTGGCATAAATGTTTTAAACTGTGCATTGTAAGGGGCAATAGTAAAGCACTTGTGGTGGTTTGGTTACATATGGCTGCAATAAAGTTCACTAAAACCTCTTTAGAAGAGACACTCAAGGGATTTGGCAAACATTTCTCTTGTAACTAACGGCTCTTGTAGCCAAATATTGAGGAATCGGACTAACTCACATATCCCCTTCAGGTGCGCATTATGATGCACTGTCCGGAAATGTCTAAATTTCGCACAACATAATTCTAAGGCACTCGTTACTACATTCCAAGGAAGAAAATGAAGAAATATGTTGTATTTTGTGAGCTATGGTAATTAATCTCAATTAGCATATAATTAAATATTTAATTATTCTTCAACCACTCAAGTACCATTTTTACACGAAAAGAAGGTAATATTTGGCTCAAAATGCCCACGCAGTTTGTTTTTGGCTGTCTTCATTTTGAGCAAAGAAAAATAATACTTAAGAAGTTCGTTCTGGAACGCGGCAAGCCCAGTGACCCGTCAAACATCGTAGTGCCTTCATAAAAGTGATCGGCTGCAGTCATATGCAGTGCATTGGGGTCAAGTCAAGACATGATGACTATGCAGAAGGTTCAATTATTCCTATGCACAATGTATCTTGCCCTTTCTTTACCACAAGTGCGAGGAACTGGCAAAAACAAGTCGCGTCCACATATGTGGACGTTGCGCCTGAAGAGGATATCATACATCAGCATCGAAGTGCCGATGTAACAAAGGTACACAGTGAGATAACTTGGCCGGTTGTGCATCCGCCCACATACCCTCGGCGCTTTTCCGGCTCATGACAATTTGTACAGAGCTGTCTCATGGAAGCAAACTGCTGCTGGTAGACAAAGGGACGAGTGCAGTGGACACTGTCACTAAAGTCCAACTCGCTGGTACTCTGTCGCAGAGTCGGTGTGGGAGCACGAGAGTGATTATAATGCACAATGGCAGAAAGTTAGGTGCTCTTTGTGGTTGCAACCGTGTCAGGAATGACATGAGCCTGTGGAACAGGAGAGGAAGAATCAAGCCAAGGGAATAAACATTGTTGCACATGCTGACAGGTGCTGCGACATCAGCCGTGTTGCGTAAGCATGTCTGGGTTGTCTCTTCTAAATAGCTCTTCTAGAATTCACTCTAGGGACCTAAAAAAAGTGGTGAAGCTTGCACTAAGTTGCACAGCTTGAAACAGTCAAGCTGGACAATTCTGTAGTTCAATGTGGTTGCTTCTAGGTTGTTGCTATGCGTTGTTAGCTAGGTGATGGTAGGTTGTTTCTTGGTTGCTTCTCAGCACAGAGAGGTCCAAGCTGAACCACAGACAGTCACAGACACGACGCGGGTGTCAAAACTCCGGAGACAAACTCGTGCTGAAACCGAGCGTTCGCACCTCCCTTAGATCTATGGGCACGTCGTTGTTCGCATAGGGCTTCTATCGTCTGAGTCTTCTCACACCTGCCGTTGCCTTTCCCGTTACCTATTATTCTCTCGTACGTACTGCTGAAGCAGTCTGTACGGGTGCTTCAGCAAAGCTGAAACGTGTGGCCAAAGTGTTTATCACTGGGCAAACGATTTATTAAAACTTTGCTCAATTACTGGTTACATTTGTCTAGAAATCTAGATCCCTGTTTGCCGCCCGTCTTCATTTGTATTTGACCAGCAGTGAGTAGTGGGGCTTTCCCAGTCACACCAAAGTTTTTATGGCCTGCTGAAACAGCTTCGCCATCAAGAAGTTGTCCTCAGTAACCGAGTGTCTCTTATAACCATGTCTCTTGTATGCAATGTTGTTGACGTAGTGAACACAGGAAAGCCATTCAAACTGTTTTCAAAGGTCTATTATAACCGTGTTTAACAAGACTTGATATTTGGTGAGATGGTTTTTGGAACATCAAGGTGCAAAAATAGACGTTCACATAGCACGAGAAACAGGACGACCTAGCACCCATCCTGTGTCTCTCGTTCTATGTGAATGTCCATTTTTGCTCTGATGTTCCCGAAAGTTATAACTGAGTGTCTCTTTAAGGATTTCACTGTAACAGTTCAACAATGTGAAACGGCAAGATACAACTAATTATGGTAGGAAACAAGGTAGAGCTTACTGCATTCTGGTGCGTGCATAATCCAAGAACACTGGTGGACTGTGCTATAGTTGTGTATAAAGTAATCGCAGTTGAATTCAGAGCCTTCAGTGGATGTGCTCTGCAGTGTGGTGTTTTGACGAGTGGCCTGGGTTGTGTGCAGGTATACTCTGTAGCCGACCTCCTTCACTTTTCGGTGATAGTGTGCAACCAGATCTGCGCCCACCTCCAGATACCGCTGCTGCGGATCGTGCCCAAGTATGCTGTGGGCATCGCCCCTGCCTCGTCGTCGGTGTCCTCCGACAAGGTATCAGCCACCCAGTCACAGGCTGGTGAGTGGTTGAGCTCTCTTCTAGCTTTTAGATGTCAGGCATGGGCAATGGACACCTTCGAAAAGAGACACTTGGCCAGTTCCCACAATGCTCCTACTTTGTGACAATTTGGAGAAGTGTTGAGATTGTAGTTGGAGAAAACGTGCCCAATTTGCAACTTGTGCACCAACTAGCTCAGCTCTGTTATTCTAAGCTTTTTTCCTAGTTTAGCACCAGCGGCACCGCCATCGCGTGCCAGCCAAGTTCGGGTGGTAAGTGTTTTCGGAGAACCGATGCTCATTTGGAACACCAGTCATCGCGTCATCACTATAGTGCTTCCTTGAGGCACCTCTGCTGACCTTTAGAAAATATTGGGGCAGCTGCGCACTAGTGGTGTGAAAACTGCGAAAGGAATGGAGCTGCCTCACATTGCCCTTCTCCCTACCCACCTCCTCACCCTCATTTCCCTTTCCCACCCCTTGCTATACTAGGCCATACAAGACTGTGCTATACTTTCCCCCTCCCCTTCACTTCTATTTCACACCCCTGGCTATGCTGTACTTTACACAGCTATGCTTGCTCTCTTTTCACCTGTCTCCTTTTTGTACCAGTTTCTTTCTTTCTTTCGATCTCTTTGTTACCGTTATCTCACCTTCTTTCTTTTTTTTCTTCCTTCCGTCTGTCCCTTTTTCTTTCTCTGTCAATCAGAGGTCTTTTCTTTCTGTCAATGAGAGATTCTCTCGCCAATCGGAGTTATTGCATCTCACGTAGAACAAATCGGGGCACGAAGATGAAGACGAAGAGAGCGTGTGCCGGTTCATGACGCTGATAGTTTTCTGGTGTCGCCACATGGTATAATGAAAAGCTGAACAGCTCCGCTGTAAAACGATGCCATCAGTATGGACTGAACAGCCCCCACGCTATCGCTATTCATGCTAAGCCTAACATGGAGCACATGAATCGCACTGCTTTTCATGAAACACGAACAGTTTATCTATTCATGCTTAAACTTCACAAAAAACAGCTGATAGTTTTGGCCAAGCAGTTACTGTAGTGCATGAAAAACAACATTTGTTCACCCAACATCTTTGTCTAGGTTTAAGTTAGGCCACAAAAACGCGAAAACAGAAATATGGCCACGAAAAAAGAAAAAGCACTCCTTGACTGGTGTGCTTCCACCTAGCAAAGATGTCAAGAAAACTGCGTAAATGATGTTCTAGTATGCTCAGTAAATGGGAATAGTGGCTTGCAATTAGTGGTAGAGCAAGCTCTCTTAAGGAGCTACGGCACCGAAAACAAGGAGTAAAAAGTGGGACGTATATGCCCCGCTGTCCAACAAAGGGCTAAGGAACAACTTCGCAGTAGTGCTACAGCGTCTAGTGGACAACAGTGAACTGGTCGCCATCGCTGGTTATTGTCTGCATTGCATTCACCGTTTTATTGTTGCTGTTACATGGCTGTGATTGTGAAGAATGCAAACGCCAAACTGGGAAACATTGAGCTTGTCATCGGGTGAATTTGAGCACAGCAAAGCAAGCAACTCCCTCAGTACAATGATAGCAGTGAACGTCAATCATTGGAATTTGTCTCCAGATGAAATGTGTCCACTTTTTACTTGCATCATCCTGCTTTCGAACGTAACTGGTGGTGCTCGTGTTAGTCCTACAATGTATGTGGCCACCATGGATCTTCACAACATGATCGTTGTTGATGCGTATTCAAATCGATCATCAGTGCATCGATGCTCTGAATAACCGATTTGGCATGTTGAATATGTTTCTCATGCACCTAGCACCTCCTAGTGGTTAGTCCCCCCACTTTCACAAACAGTTTGAATTTTTCCGCTTTAGCAACATAACGATTTTTGACAGACCTTTGCGCGAGTCAGTATGTGCGTGTTGTAGGGAAATTGGGCGTGGTTGACACACTAGAGAGAAATGCGTGCAGCTCATGCTTATGCTTCAGTGACATCAAAGTTGTGTAATCAAACCAATACTTGCAAGTGAAATATCAAATGATAATGTCAGTTTCACAATCTGAGTGTTGAGCGGTAATAATTGTCCGAAATGTGCACCAACTACAGTTGAACCTAGAGTGAACGAAGTCACTGGAACCCACGATTTATTTCATTAAATGAGGAGCTTCATAAAATTGAGAGGACAACAAAAAATTTCGTTTGAGCGAACGACAAATTTAATGCCTAGTGAAAAAAGCTCGTGAGTTTTGCATGCACATGCTTCGTGAGCTGCGGGAAACACCATTCTCGTAGCTGGCCAGTAAAATCAGAGCCCTCAGCACCCTCGTGTGCCCCAGCAAACCGCCTCAGAAGGTCGACGGCATCCATCACCTGGCTTGGTGTGGGCACAGGAACTTCGCATCTTCAGACTCCCCTTGTGTGCCGGAAACAAGCTGCACTATCTCCTTGTCGTCGAGAACTTCTGTTGTGTCAGTGTCCACATCTGTGTCGTTGTTCACGAAGTCATCAAAGTTCTGATCTGCGGCCACCTCGTCACGCCAACGAAGCTGTCGTAAAGCGCAGTCTTCTTCATCCTGTGCAGTTTCAGTCTGTAGTTTCGCAAGAACCAAAACGAGAATGCCTCTGCTGGGTCGATTGTGCCACTCCTACGCTGGCAGCACACTGCCACACATTCTAGACACCATAAATCTGGAAAAACCTCTTTTTCTATGCATCTTTGTTCCCGCAATGCTTCGTTAAATTGGGGTTGGCGGCAAAGTTTGTTTCCTTGTTTCATACCTGCCAACTCTTCCGAATAGACCTCTCCCAGGGTACGTCACAGCGTGACGTCACCGGCGCACGTGCAAGGCGGTGGTTGGCAAAACACCACCGCTGGTAGCTCAGTGAGGTACAGTCGCGCGGTGCTTGGGGCACGCTTTTCTTTTTGTTTTAAGCTTACACTTCATCTTAATATGGCAAGATTAGCTGCGGTATGTGTCGGAGAACATGTAGATGTGTGGTAAACTGCATGACTGAAAACTTTGCCGTGCTGGCTGGCTGTTTATCATGAAAGAGTGAACACACGTGGCGGCCTGTGCGAGGAACAGCGGCATCATCTTCGAAAATGTGCAGCGTTTATTGTGGCGTGTAGTGTGCGTTGAAAGGCATCGGCAATATTGGTTCACCTCTACGGACGGTGAAACTGAGAATATTGTGTGTGGTGTGCGCTGTGTGAATAACGATGCGTTTCGTTTGCGAAAACATTGGCACTCGTTGTGGGCCAGTGGCAGTAACCGGTTGTCGACGGAACATCACGATTTGACATTTTAGTCAAGGTAAAAATGCATTTCACGCGATCATCTGCGAGTGCATACATCTCAGCGTTTGTGCTGCTTGCAGAAAAAGAAAGTGCATGATCTCCGTACGGAAAGGTACGACTACGCATGTGCTATATTAGCATGTTCTAGCACTGCCGAAGCTGCATATACGCTTCGCCATGGCGAATACGCAAACCCAGTAAATGTGTAACTCGTATTATCGAAGACCTCATACGTCTTAATGAGAACAGTGGTGATTCTTGTTTCTCTATACTTGGTACGTTTACGGCTCGATCTTTATGAAGTGATAATGTGCATTACAAGTTTGTGTATCGGATCTAAAGGAGCAAAGCAAGTATGCAAACACGTTGTAGGCATCAGATGGAACGAGGTAACTGCGCAAGAGATTATGTATCTAATTAACTGATCAGGTTTAAAATTGCATAAATTTTCAGTGGGTTATGAGGAACGGCGTTAAGGAGAACTTTGTTTTAATTTTCACGAGGATTTTTTTAACCTCAGCCTAATGCACGGCAAAGTGTTTCCTTCTTTTTTTTTTTTTTTCATTCATCTCCAATCAGAATTTTGCACAGTGAGAATCTTATCCATGACCTCGCGCACAGCAGCTAAAAACCATGCTGTTGTCAATGCTGCACCTCCTTTCAAATTGCAGTGCACATGTCGCGACGTTAATTGAGTACTTACACATCCATGTCATGCAATTATTTTACAAAGCGCCAGTCACCGTGAACATGCGGAACCTTCGCTTTTGAAGAGGATAAGATTTTTTTATGGCTGCCATCTACGACGAGCAAATCGCCACAAGCTTTGACTTTAGAAAATAGCAATTCGCAGAAGTTTCAGTCGAAGGAATGCAGACACACGCAGCGCTGCTATGCAGAAAGATCCCGCCGGCGGGACTTTCTTGCAGTTAGGTGCTCTTTGTGGTTGCAACCGTTGTGGTTGCAACTTTGTGGTTGCAACCTGCTTACGATTTTACGAATCTTGGCTGAAATTTTACAGAAAATATTTTATTTATGATAGAATTAAGTTGCAAATCTATTAAAACAGCGTGGCCTTTGCGATCGGCTCCGGCGCGTTGCCGTAGCGAGTCACGAACTGCCAAGTCTCCCGGACTTTCCGGGAGGCTCCAGGATTTTGACCATTTCTTAGGTTTGTGTGGTTGGCAGGAAGATCTCACGGAAATTGAAACTTTTGTGCCTGATCAGGCTGCATTGACAAAAATCCAACCCAATCTGATCCAGGCTTTTTGAGAAACCATCATATCATGAAGAGGCATTGATGTTAACGTACAGTGTATATCGGTGATACGAAATCGGCTGATATGAATTCGTGAAGTTCCCCAACCGAATTCCGCTGTGTCCAATGGGCCGAAATTCGGATCTTCCGAACACTTTTCCGCATCGCGGCGCGTGATACGAACTTTAGTTCCAAGCTGCCGAGCGATGGCCGAGAGCAGCATGCTGGAAGCTTCGGGCGTACGCGTGCGGCTAGCACACACACTGTCAGAACTGTGGATATCGTTTGCCACAACAGCTGGACGAAACAGCGTTCGCTCTTGGCACGATCTTGTATAATGACAACGTAGCTGACAGAACTCCGAAAGTGCACACGCATCCAACGCTTACCCAGTCGAAGCAACGCGGTTTTCCGCAAACGCTGCGCACAGAACCGTGGCAGATGCGATCATAGATATATCAACATCGTTCTTTTGCTGCGCTAAAAATGTAACAGGGGGACGACACGAGAACACAGAAGTGCGCAAACTTGGAACTGTTTATTTGCGATCAAAGCACGTCAATATATACACAGACATGAAAGGGTGAGAGGCAGATACAGACATGACGTAGAACATGAAAAAGCGTAAAAAAATGAGTGAGGGTGACCTGTGCAAATCTAAAGATTTCATGAAGACGCGTGTGGATTGACGTGATGGTTGTCTATGAAATTAAAAGCGGGGTTTCCCAGAATTTCATAGACAACCATCACGTCAATCCACACGCGTCTTCATGAAATCTTTAGATTTGCACAGGTCACCCTCACTCATTTTTTTACGCTTTTTCGTGTTCTACGTCATGTCTGTATCTGCCTCTCACCCTTTCATGTCTGTGTATATATTGACGTGCTTTGATCGCAAATAAACAGTTCCAAGTTTGCGCACTTCTGTGTTCTCGTGTCGTCCCCCTGTTACATTTTTAGCGCAGCAAAAGAACGATGCCGTACCAACTAGCCCCCCATTGAATCCATATATCAACAAGCGACTTAGTTTTGAAGGCACGTGCGCGGCCAGCGCATGCGGATTGAAAACGGAAGTACCGTTTGGTGCAACCGCTGCGCACGAAACTGTGGTCGCTGTGACGCAATCATCGAGTGACTACAAGCTCCGAAGGTACGCGGTAACGCAGCCGTAGCTTAAAGGCAATAAAGTCGTAAAAGATGCACGAAGCATTTCAGCGTTCCTGTCGATCTTAGCTTATGGACTATGGCGAAGCGGACTTGGGCACTTAGTTAGTTTTCAGTTGGCCTCAAGCGAAGCTCTGACGTGCGCTTTCGGGGCAGCCGGCATCCCTTACTGGTCCGTTCGCGTGTGTCCAAGAAAGACATATGCGAGTTCTTTTGATGGAAATAGATGTTTTGTGTGTATGTCGTGGTTTGAATTTGCTCGTTTTTGATGATGCGAAATTTCGGGCGATAAGAATATTTTCGCTCCCCTTGAGATTCGTATCACCAAGATTCTACTGTTGTTGGGAAACCCTACCTGGGTTGTTTATCAGCCATTATCAGACCGCAACGCCAATTTCAAGCTTACAAAGCTAATCGGAAGCCTCCCCCCCCCCCCCCCAGCCCCCCCTGCCACCCCTTCCTTTCTCCGAGATATTCTTTCTGTGAAAAAAAGAGAGGAGGTGGGGGGGGACGAGGTAAATCGGCGTGCCTACCGCCACCCTCCCCCCCTTGTTTCGTAAATTTCCCAGATTCAAATTCTTCAAACTTAGTAGTTATGCGAACTCGACAGAATTGCCATGCTTCGTGCCATCGAAGAAAGGGGAGAAGTTTGGTTTTTGCACCATGTGTGCCTGTGACGTGAACATATCGCGTGGTGGCTACTCCGACATCAATGTCCACATCGCTACAAAAAAGCGCCAGGGATACGTGCGAGACGCGGACAACTGGCTAAGCTTGGAAAATTTGTTGCACGGTCACAGTGATTGAGTTGTTGCTTGGATTAGTCGCTGTAAAAATATGATCAAGCTTGTAAAATCCCTCGAACCCCACCCCCCCCCCCTTGCTCCGAAGGTTTTACTAATTTCAGTGTTACCGCAGGTTGGCAGGTATGTTATTTCAAGTTCGTAAAAGCATTAAGCCTATGGGCAACTGCCGGGGGGACTCTGAATTGGTTTCGTTAAATCTGGAAATTCGTAAAATTGGGTTTCATTAAATCCAGTTTCAGTTGTATTGACTAGAGAGCTTTTATTTGGAATCGAGAAAGATTTACTCTACCAAAATTTATTTCCGAAGATCCACCACATGTATGACGTGTGGAAGGGGCCTTTTCAACCAGTTTCCAGCAGTTTGAATCTTTTCTCTCCTTAAGTCTGACAAAGGGCTGCATCCAATGTAGCCAGTCACTCCCATGGGACTATCGTCACGCGCACTTGGGCTTGCACCGCTGGAAACAATCTCGCAACCGCACCTAAATTGAGTGACGAGGACACGAGTCCTGGTTGAGTTTCTGCAGCAAAGAAATCCGGGGAAATGTCAGGCCATTAGTGTTGACATAGAAGACTTATTCCGCTCTATACCGCATGATGAATTAATGAGAAGTGTGAGAATGTGCATATGTGATTTCAATGATGAGCATGCCTTTTTTCAGCAGTTGTATGGTTCCTCTAGAATCTTTTCTAGAGTTGGTATCTTTCTACTTAAAATCCACCTATGTTCAACGTAATGAAGAATTGTACATACAGAAAAGGGGAATCTGCATTGGTTCTAGTGTAGCACCTGTCCTTTGTGAAATTTTTCTGAGTTTTGTGCACAGAAAGTTGGCAGAGGGCTTGGAAGGATTGGTCACGCATGTCTTCTGCTATGTCGATGACTATTTGGTGCTTTTTGATGTCCGTGATTATTGTCGACATCCTGTGAATATCTTAAAGTGTTCCGAGCGAACGGCAGCAGCCTAAATTTCACGGTTGAGATGATGACAGAAGGAGCACTCCAGTTCCTAGACTTGAAGTTAGATTTTCTACCTACACATGTGTGTTGGCGCTATCATCCCCATTCACTTAAACCATTACTAGATTTCACATGGAACCATTCAACATTAATCAAAGAGGGCATAGCCTTTTCCTGTGTTCGTTCTGGCTTGCAGAAATTGTGTCAGGACGGGCTACAGATTAGCTTCAATGAACAGGTGGCAAGACTTAAGCAAGCGGGTTTTCCGGAGCACACCATTGCAAAAGCGTGCGAAAAGATGCGCAAACGTTTGAAGCCAACTGGTTCACAGGCGGGGGGGCGACGAAGAACGGACTACGAGAGCAAAAAATACACGGTCATTCCGTATACTCACAGTGTGGCTCACAGTTTGTAAAACGTGGCTCAACGTTATGACGTTGACGTTGTTTTTTCCTCCCCACATGAACTGGAATCCATGTGCGCAAAAGTGCAGAAATGCGGCATCAACCACACTTTTCACTACACAGATTGCAAATAAACGGAAAATAGACAACCACCTGTTTGTAGCACGAAGCCACAAGGAAATCCTCTTTTCCTTTATTTTCCCTTTATTAACCCTTCCGCCACCTTGCGGGTTTCCGCAGAACTCATTTGCATTACAGTAAGATACGCATTTGGGCTGGTTGGTTCATGATTACGAGTGAAAAAACAGCGCTAAAAGACGGGACAAGAAAGAAAACGGGACCACGGCGCTGACTAACAACCATATGTGTTTATTTCTTCAGTCAGCATATATATACTTCACCATTAACACAATGAAATGACAAAAAGTTGAATACTCAGCCTGTGCAGGGGCTATGAGGCGATCAATCGGACATGAATTTTACCTCTTTCGGAAGGAGGGAGATCGAGGGGAGGCTAACACATGCCTCGCCGCTGTTGTGGATGTGATAAGCCTCTGAAATGAGACGCGCTCGTTCGTCATGGTATTTTGACAGGTAAGTGGTATCTTCAAAAGATGGGTGGCACCCGCAATTGTTACAGTGAATAGATAACTGACTATCAGCAGCTTGTTTATGAACCTTGTTCGAATGCTCACGCATGCGGTCATTCGCGCACCGCCCAGTTTGCCCAATATAATAACGCCCGCAAGAAAGAGGAATTTTGTACACAACACCTTGGCGACATTCAACAAACTTCTGCTTATGCTTCTTAGTGCATCCTCTCTTTTTCTCTCCCTCTCGATTCACTTTCTGGCACAGCTTACCGAGCTTATTTTGGGCAGAAAACAATAGCTTAACGCCTGCCCTGCCGACAACCTTTTTGAGATTGTGCGCCACCTTGTGCACATACGGGATGACAGCTACAGTTAGCTGCGAGTTTGTCGCTGATTGTATGGCACTTGGGTGTTTGTTCTTAAAACCTGCTACGAGGCTTTCAGAAATGTTAGCCAAAAGCGTTGCTGGAAAACCTGCAAGCTTCAGGCGTGCTACTTGCGAAAGAAAACTTTCTTCAACTTGGTGGTCACAGGACCTGCTTAGCGCCGCCTTCATGCACGCTCTTGCAATGCCGCGTTTTACAATCTTCGAGTGGGCAGAGGAAAAAGGAAGAAGGCTCATTTGAGACCTAGGCGCATAGCGCCAACAGACATGGCTATTCGAGAACGCGAGTTCCAAGTCTAAGAAGCGTAGTTTGTTATCTGAAGGGTGCTCAGTCGTCAATTCAAAACAGCTTAATTCTGCGAGGAACACGTCAAAAACTGCATTAGCAGCGGGCTGCGCGTCGGAAGGGTTAGTGCTGTAAAATACTAAAAAGTCATCCACGTATCGCATCACCTTTACCGTGCTCGTCAAATTTAGCTTGCTCTCAAGCTTACGGTCATAGCTGGCTAATAAAATGTCGCTAAGAGCAGGGGCGATGCAGGAGCCTATGCACACACCTTTCCGCTGTATAAATAAGAAGTTTGTACTGAAGTGAGCAATTGCATTGACAGATACGGGGCTCTTAAGTTTCAGAACGCATGTGGAATCACAGTAGACAGGTTTTTAGAATTTTTAAAGTTCTATATGCAATCCACCTTCATCTGCTTGGATGATAAACTATTTATACAGCGGAAAGGTGTGTGCATAGGCTCCTGCATCGCCCCTGCTCTTAGCGACATTTTATTAGCCAGCTATGACCGTAAGCTTGAGAGCAAGCTAAATTTGACGAGCACGGTAAAGGTGATGCGATACGTGGATGACTTTTTAGTATTTTACAGCACTAACCCTTCCGACGCGCAGCCCGCTGCTAATGCAGTTTTTGACGTGTTCCTCGCAGAATTAAGCTGTTTTGAATTGACGACTGAGCACCCTTCAGATAACAAACTACGCTTCTTAGACTTGGAACTCGCGTTCTCGAATAGCCATGTCTGTTGGCGCTATGCGCCTAGGTCTCAAATGAGCCTTCTTCCTTTTTCCTCTGCCCACTCGAAGATTGTAAAACGCGGCATTGCAAGAGCGTGCATGAAGGCGGCGCTAAGCAGGTCCTGTGACCACCAAGTTGAAGAAAGTTTTCTTTCGCAAGTAGCACGCCTGAAGCTTGCAGGTTTTCCAGCAACGCTTTTGGCTAACATTTCTGAAAGCCTCGTAGCAGGTTTTAAGAACAAACGCCCAAGTGCCATACAATCGGCGACAAACTCGCAGCTAACTGTAGCTGTCATCCCGTATGTGCACAAGGTGGCGCACAATCTCAAAAAGGTTGTTCGGCAGGGCAGGCGTTAAGCTATTGTTTTCTGCCCAAAATAAGCTCGGTAAGCTGTGCCAGAAAGTTAAATCGAGAGGGAGAGAAAAAGAGAGGATGCACTAAGAAGCATAAGCAGAAGTTTGTTGAATGTCGCCAAGGTGTTGTGTACAAAATTCCTCTGTCTTGCGGGCGTTATTATATTGGGCAAACTGGGCGATGCGCGAATGACCGCATGCGTGAGCATTCGAACAAGGTTCATAAACAAGCTGCTGATAGTCAGTTATCTATTCACTGTAACAATTGCGGGTGCCACCCATCTTTTGAAGATACCACTTACCTGTCAAAATACCATGACGAACGAGCGCGTCTCATTTCAGAGGCTTATCACATCCACAACAGCGGCGAGGCATGTGTCAGCCTCCCCTCGATCTCCCTCCTTCCGAAAGAGGTAAAATTCATGTCCGATTGATCGCCTCATAGCCCCTGCACAGGCTGAGTATTCAACTTTTTGTCATTTCATTGTGTTAATGGTGAAGTATATATATGCTGACTGAAGAAATAAACACATATGGTTGATAGTCAGCGCCGTGGTCCCGTTTTCTTTCTTGTCCCGTCTTTTAGCGCTGTTTTTCACTCGTAATCATTTGCATTACTTCTGTCCATGTGCTTCGAGTTGTCGATGGATTCGCCCTCGCACTGCCAATCGCTAGCTTCCTGGTTAGCTCAATTGGTAGAGCGCCCACCCCGGATAGGCGTTGGTCCCGGTTTCGAACCCCGGAGCAGGACGAATTTTTCGGCAACTAAGAAGCTTTTCTTTCTGAGAAATCCGTGCGGATTTCCTTGTGGCTTCGTGCTACAAACGGGTGGTTGTCTATTTTCCCTTTTATTAACCCTTCCGCCACCTTGCGGGTTTCCGCAGAACTCATTTGCATTACAGATTGCAAAGAGGCCATCGTCTATCAAATCCCATTATCATGCGGAAAAACGTACATTGGACAGAGCGGAAGGAGTGTCAATATCCATCTTAGGGAGCATGAATGTTCACTGTCAGACACGAAACCATTTTCACTCGCCGCCCATTGTAAACAATGTGACTGCACACCATTCTTTGCCGACACTATGATTCTGTCACATCATAAACAACAGATAGCAAGAGAAGGCATCGAAGTGTCCACATCCAACGGAAAGGAGAAAAATGTGTCAGTCTACCATCTATCGCGCTAAGTGACTCGGAATTTCGATACCTAAGCGGCACCTGCACATGATCACAAAGTTTATCTGTTTTCTGCTCTTTTTTTGCACTTCACCTTTATATTAGCTTGTTTTTTCCTAATAAAATCAGTTGCAAGTTAGCGCCCGTGTTGTGCACCTTCTTTTCCTAGTCCTCGTCCCTCAGTGCGCTGCTTAAATCAAGAAGATTCTTGGTATGCCTATCGTAAAGCTAAGCCTAAATTCTCACGTAGAGTGTGTCTAGCACTGCTACTCGCACGTGTCAATGCGTTCGTTGCACGTATTGATTGCGAAACCAACATAACGCAGTGGCAAGCCAGCCCACATAAAAAGTGAGCCGCATAGTCAGCCACAAATAAAGAACACTCTCACACGTTCTTAACACCGTTAGAACAATCGATGTTGTCGTCAATCGAAAATACAGGTCAGTGAAGTCGTCCTGACTTCCAAATCTGCACAATTGATTCCCTCCCACTTGTAAAAACTACGCTTGCGAGCATGCTGAGCGCTGCCACCTTTCACAAATTGCACAATGGCGAACATTAAGTGACGCTGCTGCGGGCATTTCTCGCTGTTCACGGACTATCTAACTCCGCCGTGTGGTGGGTTAAGTCCAAAGTGCAGTGCAAAAACTGTAAATTAATGGGAAAGAAGCCAGATGTAGTTGCATTAGTCCTCTGTACTTGCTGAACTCTAAAACGTCACCGCTCCCGGTCTTACGACTGATGTGTAGGGCGGGAGCTGGCGTGCTCCGCGGCGGGCCGACGGAGGAGAGGACGACACGAAGACGACTTGAGGCGAGACTGACGGGAGAGTGTTTCTCCCGCGTTTATTACACGCGGTTTTTAAGAGAGGGGAAGGAAGGCCATTGGCCAGCGAGGTACAGGTCACATGACCGGCAAGTCCGTGCCGGGTTGGCTGCAGAACACAAACACAGCGGAAGCCCAGCTCCACCCAGGGGCATGTATGAGAAGCTTTACCCCGCTGGTGTGTTTACCCGACACCAGGGGTCGCACGACACAACAAGGACCCCTGTCAACGGTTGATCCAAGGGATGGTGATTATGGGGAAGAGGGCGTGTACGTCCCCTCCCTCGCCCCGCCCCCCCCCCCCCCCAAAATAATAAAAGGCCAGGCCTGCATGGAACGCGCAGCACAGTCTCAGCGAAAGCTGGAAGAGGGGCCTTTCTAGAGCCTTTTTTAAACACTATTGGGGCAACTACTACAAGCTCACTTGCATGGTACCCACTACACCATAAATCATCATACTTTTCGTGTAGTGGGGAAGCGTCAACTATGCCATTATTCGTCATTCTTCGGAAAAGCGCGGTACCCGCTACACACTTGTAATGCATTATGTCCCTAGCTAGTTGCGTACAGTGCGTCGCCTACTGTCTCACTCCGTATACACCAGAACACAGCGAGTTCAGTGTGTGCCGCCATAATAGGCAGCACGTCGCGCCATCTGTTGCATGCGCGGCGAAGGAACACCTGGAACTGCCAGGCTAGCAGACGCTCCGCAGTTCAAACGCGAAACTTCCCAGCCCGAGTATGGCTGTAAGCATGTCTCGCGCTTTTCCTTGCCTGGAAATTTGTGCTGTTTTCTTGTGAAACGTTGAGAAGACCTTCCTCGACGGTCCGGAATGTCTACAGCACGTGCATTGCAGCCTGCGGAAGCAACTTTATCAGGTACGTACTATCGCGATGCAAAGAAACGTGAACAGCGGAAAGCGTGGCTTTCGACTCGGTCGAACTGCGACATGCCTTGACTGTCGCTAAGCAAAACTTGTGCGTTCAGCCGGTGTCACCGCAGCGCTAGAATCCCGCTCCGGCCTGCGCTCATGCAGCGCATATGTATATCATTTGTCAGTCATGCCTGGCACTCGGAACCCACACACGTGGTGCACGCGGTGCGAAAGTGCCAGCCAGCGCAAGATGTAGTGCTACGCCGGCTCAAAGCACAGATTCGCCTAGCGGCAGTCAAGGCATGTCGCAGTTCGACTGAGTCGAAAGCCACGCTTTCCGCTGTTCACGTTTCTTTACATCGCGACAGTACGCCGTTACATTTGTACTAAATGTGCGCAGTGTGCGTGCACGCGTGAGTCCTAATATCTCCTATTATTGGAATGCGGCCTGCGAAAGAGTACGGCAATGATTTGGTGCCGCATACTACAGGCATACTGCACGCAAATTACTGCTGTAAAGCGAAATAGCTGGCGTCACGCTTGAATACACGCAGTAAGTGTACTTACTCGTTTTCGCATTACTTGTGTCCATGTGCTTCGAGTTGTCGATGAATTCGCCCTCGCGCTGCCAATTGCTAGCCTCCTGGTTAGCTCAATTGGTAGAGCGACCGCCCCGGAAAGGCGTTGGTCCCGGGTTCGAACCCCGGACCAGGACGAATTTTTCGGCAACTAAGAAGCTTTTCTTTCTGAGAAATTCGTACGGATTTCCTTGTGGCTTCGTGCTACAAATGGGTGATTGTCCATTTTCCCTATCTTAACCCTTCCACCACCTTGCGGGATTCCGCAGAACTCATTTGCATTACTTGTGTCCATGTGCTTCGAGTTGTCGATGAATTCGCCCTCGCGCTGCCAATTGCTAGCTTCCTGGTTAGCTCAATTGGTAGAGCGACCGCCCGGAAAGGCGTTGGTCCCGGGTTGGAACCCCGGACCAGGACGAATTTTTCGGCAACTAAGAAGCTTTTCTTTCTGAGAAATCCGTACGGATTTCCTTGTGGCTTCGTGCTACAAATGGGTGGTTCTCCATTTTCCCTTTCTTAACCCTTCCACCACCTTGCGGGATTCCGCAGAACTCATTTGCATTACTTGTGTCCATGTGCTTCGAGTTGTCGATGAATTCGCCCTCGCGCTGCCAATTGCTAGCTTCCTGGTTAGCTCAATTGGTAGAGCGACCGCCCCGAAAGGCGTTGGTCCCGGGTTCGAACCCCGGACCAGGACGAATTTTTCGGCAACTAAGAAGCTTTTCTTTCTGAGAAATCCGTACGGATTTCCTTGTGGCTTCGTGCTACAAATGGGTGGTTGTCCATTTTCCCTTTCTTAACCCTTCCACCACCTTGCGGGATTCCGAAGAACTCATTTGCATATACATCACTGTTGAGGAATGAGAAGTTTGTGCTGACAACTTTTTTTTCTTTATCTGTCGGTACTAAAACATGTAAGATTCAGCAACTTGGCCACATTTCAACCTCATCCTAGGGTGCATCCTGTGCTTTCTTGCATATAACCCGCACAAAATATGCATTAAATTTGCAGCTAAAGTCGGGGTGCGGGTTATACGCAATTTTCTGTGCACAAGATGACTTCGTGGTACTGCTTAACAGCAATATGTGGGAATCTTTCTTTTGTATTTTTTAGTTTTCAGGGTTTTGTAGCTGGCTGTGGGGGTTATAACCCACACAGCCAGCTACACCCACACACCCCTCCATTATGGAGGGATGGGTCGTATGTTAAAAAGGCAGTATTATGATTCTCCGATTGACCAACTGTTTTGCCTGCTGCTCATAGTCTGTCTATGCATTCTTTCTCTCTTCTATTGTGTGTTTAAAAATGCCAACTATTTCCCTAATTCACAGCAAGTTGTGGCAGCCATTTTGTTTATCGCTTCTTGGTTTGCGCACTGTGTACTACAGCGGTGTGCGTCGCTCTGTGCCTGCTCATGCCTGCATGTTCTGAGCTTCTCCTAATGCTTGCTTTGTGTTTTCGCACTTCTAGGTCAATGACATATGTGCGGTGAGTCGGTGCCTCATTCTTTCTCCACTTTGCTCATTTACCTGCTGCGTCTGGTCTGCAGTGCCATGCTTATTCAAATAAAACTTAAAGGGACTGTCTACCGTCCTTTCATCGCTTTTAATTTTTTAATCGTAATGAAAAGCGTACCGTGTGACGTGTCCAATCTTGCAACAGTTTCTCTCGAAAGTGTGTAGAAATTTTTAAAACAGAATTTTGCGGTTTGCGTTCGGTCTTCTCCCATTAGTGTGATGAATGCCCACAACACTGGTTGGTGGAGGCGATGATGATTGGAGTGCCGGTGAAAGTCGAAAACTGAAACCGCGCGCAGTTTTGGCAGGCTTCAACGTTTTTTGTTTAATAATAAAACAAATACCGATGTGGATGTTTAAAGCGAGCAAATTGTCAAATAAGTAGCATTTCCACGGTTTCTCCAGCTTTGTTTTAGTCAGCCTGAAAAACCACCGCAGTCGAGCGGAAAAGTTAGTCTGTTCCAGCAACACCGGTACGCCGGCATTGTGAAACAAACTGTAGTGGTTCCACTCATGCCAAGTGGGCTACTAAAACGAACGTAGAGACGTGCTTCACAAAAGAACACAAGGCCCCTGCTATCTTTCAGTTACGTTTAGGGGTACTGTGTTGCATATGCGATATGAGAGCCAGCATGAACGCCTTAGTGAAGCGGAACGTGATGGCAAAATCTTCAATGTAGAATCTCGGTGAAAACTGGTGTGCACATTACGCATGAGGACACGCGCAACGTTACTAGATTACGTTGGACTCATGGGCATGGTTCGAAAATTCCCTGAAGTCAGTCGCGCTGCTATTCGCAGAAGACATTTTCTTTTTTTTTTTTTTGTTCTTATGAGCGGTGCCAGACGCAGTGCTTGCGTTTCTCTGTCGTAGGCATGCAGGCAGGCGAACGCGCCGCCGGCAGCGCCACCGTGCACCTCTATGAACGCCTGAGAAAAAAAAAAAAATTACTCTCTGGCACAACCTAAAGCTGCGTCAAGTGTGTAAAATACATCTTCAAGTTATACATGTTTGTTATTAAGCAAAGTGAGTCTTCCTGCGAGGATTTCTTGTCCTGCCAGTAGATTGAACCACATCGCTGTTTGGTGACGCTAGCGGTCATTCTTTGTCGACTTTCAACGTGAAATTACAGTTATAATTCCTTTTTTATGGGACAAAAGCATTCTCGTTGCCGCCGATGTGATGAACGATCTTCTCATTTTTTCCACAATCAGGAAAAATTTTCCGAGCGGTAGACAGTCCCTTTAATGTTTTTTGTTATGTAGGGCACATGAGGCTTCAAAACATTTTTTTTTTATTCTTGACCAATTTTGATAAACCTTGCTAAATTTATGTATATTTAAGTGCTCATTTCAAACGTCCAGTTATTTTTTAGCACTATATTTAGTTCTTAAGGTTTCATGTGTCATTTTGAGACAATATTTTTCCTAAATTGACATGTACAAAGTGGATCAGCATATCGCTGTGCTCTAGTATTTGAACTGTGTGCTTTAACACAAAAATGGATGTTCAAAACCCACTTGAGGAACAGTTAAGGCATGTTGAACATTTGTGAGCCAAATCCCAGCTTGACATCTACGCATTCGTGAATGTTCAAATGCGATAACTTTTGTTCAGATGGGTTTAGAACAGCCATTCTTCTTTTTCTAAATACAGTTTTCATTCCAGATTATTATCATATTCTGGTTAAGTTTCTAACTCTCTCAGTTTAAGAAAAATCTTGCTCCAAAAATGGCACATGAAATGTTTGATATCTTAAAAGCTACTGTGAGCGCCCGCAATACCCAGCTCATCACTAGCGCCACCTACGGCACACTGTTACGCCGATACAACACCAAGCCCAAGTGAGGGCCGGGACACTCTCTCACTCGCTACCGCCGCCGCGACGGACGGTCGCGTTTCCTACCACGCGCCATGAGGCGTTAATAAATCGTTTTGTTATCTTGTTCGTGACGCCTCCGCCTTCACGTCCCAGCCAGTGTTGCCAAGTTAGCGGTTTTCTCGCTAAGTTTAGCGGCTTTTTATTATGTTTAGCGGGCGAAATTGTCGCATTGCGGGAGGCGGGATTTTTGGCGGTTTGAAGCCTTGCTAGCCTTTTTTTCCGGCGGTTTTCTTGGCCTCCAAGAAAAACATGCCTGTGCCCACATGACTTCACTGAAGCGAACGTGGCCGAAGACACGAGAGTAAAACAGTGTTCACCAAGCTCCAACAGAAGGGCAGTCTGCATCGCATGCAGATAACTTACAAAAGGATTGCATGCAAAAACATAACTCCGGCAACAAAAAAAGAAAATAATTTCGTAGAAAAGCCCTTGGGTATCGACCTGCCAACGTACCCAGAATCAAATATTTCGATCTTCTCCGCCAGTGACGCCACCAGCAAGATTTTAAAGAAAGAAGGTGATCTCTTAAAAACCAACGACTGCCGAAAAGTATATATATATATATACCCTGCAATAGCCAAGGGATCCCGTGTAGCAAAAGAAGGAGTCCAAGGTACCATGTTTTTATCCAATTCACTCTGCGTCATGGCTGACACTCACGTGGGGGATTGGCCTATCCTGCGTTGTTTTTCTTACATCAGTTTATTTACCACTTTGATCTCAGGTAATTTACTAGTCCTACACTGTATCCTCTCGTCTTTGCCCTGTTTTTGCGCTGTTTCACTGTCCAATTTTAAAGAAATCACTCCAGAGTTATGTTAGGGAAGATAGCTTCGAGCCAAGAATTTAATTTTTTTTCCTGAAATTTTTAAAATTCTGTGCGAGTTCGGCACAAATGTTGAATTTAGCGGTTTTTAGCGGGTTTCAAGGGTTTCTGTTGCGGGATTATTACTTTCGACTTGGCAACACTGGTCCCAGCCTTCACGCTTAGCCCTCACATCTGGCGCAGTCGACGCTCGAGCCTCTGTGCAGCCACGCAATAATGCCAGCGCATCGGTAAGCAAGCCTACCTCTGCCCTGCTACAGACAGTCCGCCATTCCTGTCTTTGTTCACCGCCCGAACATTCCTCGCCGTACGCTCGCTTCCATGTGCGCGCCTGTGTGCGCTTGCTGGTCGACTCACTGAGCAAGTGTGTTTCGTGTGTAGGCCTAAACGTCTGCGTGTAGCCGGCTCTGCGTAAAGTCATGCCGGGAATTGTGTGGCAGAATCTCGACCCGGTGACAATGTCGTGCCTCGGCGTCGACCTCATACGCGAAGAATTGGCCCGTCGACAGCTGGACACCACAGGTTCGAAAGACGAGATTGCGCAGCGTTTGCAAGCCGACATTCAGGAGCAGCGTGAAGCTACGCCCTCGGGTGAAACGAATGAATCTGCCTGGACCGCGGCAGCGCCTTTGACGCTGGATCCAGCCACTCTACAGAGCCTCGCCTTGCTGTTCCAGCAGCTACCTCGCACTGCAACCACGGTGACGACGCTGCCCGACCTGTCATCGTCCATCCCACAGTTTGCCGGTTCGCACAGCCACAGTGTCAACATATGGCTTGACGACGTGCGACGAGTGCAGCAGCTCGCATCCTGGGACGACGCCACCACACGCCTGATCGCGGCTAGCAAGCTGAAAGGCACGGCATCTCGCGTTTGGCAACCAGTACAGCACCTGGGCCACGTGGAGTGCCGCCCTGAAGGACACATTTTCTACTGAATTGTCCCTCATCGAGTGGCAAGAGCAGGTCATGAGGGTAGCCCAGGCCCCATCCGAAAGCTTGCACCAGTATGCCTTTGCCAAGTTGAGGATCATTGAGCGTTGCCCTGTTCACCTCACTGATGCACAAAAGATTGACTATCTGCTGCATGGTATACGGGAACAACACATCCTCGCTGCCATAGCAGCCATCCGGCCGCCCACGGTAGCGGATTTCATTTCAACCTGCACTAGCCTCGACAAGAGTGCACAACATCTGCACGCCAAAGCAAGCCCTTCGCCATTTGCCGGATCTGTGTTGCCGCCATCGCAACCTTTTCGCGCCACTACGCCTGCAGAGCATCAGCAGCCTCGCTCAGAACCAGCGCCACCACAGTCCACCCGAGGAGCCACATCAAGAACACGCATTTCTGAGCTGCCCGCCGAGCAACAAGAAGCTACTTACGCAGCTATTTCGGCGCAGTACGGCGCTCCAGCTTTTCGTAGCGGCCAAGATTTGTCTCAAGCTGTCTGCTACCAATGTCATGCTTTGGGGCATCTGGCATCTAAGTGCCCTACACGCACCAGCTGCTTACAGTCAGCGCCTCCAACCACGCCCAAGACACAGCAGCCTCCTGCATTGCACAGTGCCCCCGTTACACTGGATGGCTCACAGCAGCAATGCCCCTTCTTCAACGCCATCCTTAGTGGAGTCGGTGAGTGCGAAGCCTTTCCTGACTCTGGATCCAAGGTGACACTAATCGCTAAAGGCCGTGTACCTGCAAGCATGATCATCCCATGGACCGAGCCCCCTCTGGCTGTAGTAGGAGGAAGCACAGTACTGCCTGTTGGTGCTGTATTTTTGAAAATATCCATTGGCCCAGCCACAGGAGTTGTTGAAGCAGCTGTTTTAGAAGATAATGTGCTCCCCCCTTATTCTTGGTGAGGATTGGTTCTCAGCAGCACAAGCACGTCTTATTTTCGAGCCACCGAAGCCAACGCAGTTGCAGCATACAGCCACGAATATCACCATTATCGCAAACCAAAAACTAGTCCCAAGAATGGCAAATGCGGTGATCCCGACAAGGTCCGTCCTTTTTCCTGAAGCCAAGCCCAGTTCCAAAGACTGCCTACAACGTGATCCTTTGCCATTGCCAGAGGAACCACCATGGCAAGCGTTAGCAGCACAAACGTTGCCCACAAGTAGTGCCCCTCTAGTGTCCAACACCCTCGCCTCGGACACTGTGCTCGAGCACATTCATCCTGACATTCCATCGGCCCGCATCGGCAGCCAGCTCACTCGAAGTCAGTGGTCAGTCATAAAAGGTATATGGCCAAGCACAACGCCGTTTTTGCTTGCCATGATGATGATCTTGGTTACTTCACTGGTATGCAGCACCAAGATAGATGACATCTTATACCGCCGACGGTCATCCGGAACATATGCAGTAGTAGCTCCATCCAAACTGCGTCCCGCCATTCTGCAAGCATTACACGATGGTGCAGGGCACTTTGACACAAAGCGTACGATGCTAAAAGTTCAGGATCGTTATTGGTGGCCGGACATGGAACGATCGGTCGCAAGCTATGTGTCACCCTGTCAGTGTTGTCAACAGTTCGATCGCCCTACCTCGAGCAACGTAGGTCTTCTTGGCAGAATGCCTACCACGAATAGTGCACGTGTCCTAGCCAAAGCCTTATGTGCCACCAGTTCCTCCGGTGATCGAGCAACTGCCCCTCGTCCATGTAGAGCCCATGCCCGCCTCAGGAGCAAACGTCGCCTCTACAGAGCAGCAACAGCCTCAACAGCCCCAACGCACTCCATCGTTACCGACACACCTCGACGACTTTGTGCTCGAGTGAACTGGCAGTGTTTTCGCATGTGCATGTGTGTGTGTGTGTTATCGCGCGTGTGAGCAGAACCCATTGACCACGAGACTTGGTCATTCAGACTAGGGTGGGATGTGAGCGCCCGCAATACCCAGCTCATCACTAGCGCCACCTACGGCACTGTTACGCCGATACAACACCAAGCCCAAGTGAGGGCCGGGACACTCTCTCACTCTCGCTACCGCAGCCGCGACGGACGGTCGCGTTTCCTACCACGCGCCATGAGGCGTTAATAAATCGTTTTGTTATCTTGTTCGTGACTCCTCCGCCTTCACGACCCAGCCTTAACGCTTAGCCCTCACACTAAATATACTGCTAAAAATTAATTGCAGTGTTAGAATTTGCACACAAATATACATAAACTCTGGAAGTTTCATGAAAATGTATCTACAAATAAACAAATTTTAAAGTCCCACCTCTCTTTTTGAGATCCATTGCCAGGGAATGGTGTGTAGCTTTACACATGCATCAAGCTAGGTTCAGTGAACGCCCGAAGACACAAGCGGGAAAACTCTCGGTGCTCTAGTGGCGGCAAAGCATGATCCTCAACAGGTTCCATGCAGCAGCATCTTGTGCCGTGAGTGGGATGGGCCCATGCACGATTTCTCGCAATGCGACACATGCAGTTTTCAATGAAGGAAGGGAATTTTCGAGGGCTTGATTGTTTGACTGAGCCTTAATGAAATGACGCAACTTTAATGCTACCTTCCGAAGGTTGAAGGTTCAGTCCCTGCCTGCAGCAAGTTGTCTTTTCATCCACTTTACTTTCTTCACATCTATATCACAATTCTTACGATACACTTAAAACAGTACAAATAACGTTCCGTATACCGTCCTCGGCTTCATTATCTGCTGGATTTCATTAACGCTGCTTTTAGAGGGGACCAATCAGAATGGCATCTTCAGGGACATACACTCTCGGTAGTGATGTCATGTGGGCCTGCCCGAATGCTCATTCCGCACTCACGTCAGCACTTGTCTACAAGAGTTCTGTCATGTGGCTCTGAACCACGGGTCAGTGATGAAAAGGCCTTTAGGAATTGTGCATGAGTATCTTATTCTCTGCAACAAGTGAGCTTTGCCCCTGATGGGGAGCCAAGGCAGCCTGTCCTCGGACGCTTCTGTTGTGCCAGCATGGTGGTGCCACCTTCTCATCTCCTAAACATGGCATCGTGTTCAGTTATGCCTGCATCTGGCATGGCTTTCGTTAGACACCACTATGCAGCATCCATTTGCCAGCACTGAAAGAGACTGGATGGGAGGTGGCATTTTATTTATTTATTTATTTCAAGGTACCTTACAGGCCCCATGGGGGGGGCCTGGAGTAATGGGGGGCATACACAAAATATATATACATATACATATCAAATAGAAAAAATACAAAAGAAACTTGCAAAATATTAAGTTAAACAGAAAGCATTACAGTTCAACATGTACAAAAGATACACGCATGGGAACAGTGAACGAAACGGTGCGTTTCTTGCGCACAAGAAACAGAGCGGCTACAAGGCACAATCTTCACGTACATAGCTGTGACAATCTTAAAAGTGAATTCATATAATAAATATGTTTGCAACACAGCTCGAAAAAAATACAGAAATGAAAAATACTACCAGAGAAGATAAAAAAAAAACTTTAAAAAAAAAACGATACATTTCGTGGTAGGAATACAGCACGGTGAGTTTCCTGCGCGCAGAAAAAGAACAGAGACGAGAAGCGGCATAGCTGCCGGACAGAACGAGCTTGTCTGACGTCATATATAATGTAACATGAGCAGATGAAGAGATTTACTATGAGGATAAGTGTAGGTTCAAAAGTTGCTAAAAATCATCTTTGCCCTACGATACAGCATCTACTCGCTGAAGTTTGTGAAATGGCTTGATAAGATATGACGGAATATATCATAGTTTTTCTGGGAAGCAATGTTGTCAGGCAAACTATCCCAGAGACAGATAGCACGTGGAAGCGCGGACTTATTGAACGCGTTTGTTGAACCGTATACACAGGAATAGCTGCTGCAGTCCACGTGACTGCAGCAGCATTTCTTCATCAATGGCACGTTTTTCCGCTAGTGTGTTTGGGCCTGTACTATACATGTATAGCAGCACCATATTTTAGACAGCAGCGCAAACGATAGCACATTTAGACAGGCAAGGCAGTATTTGATGTCACAGCAACATATGAAGTAGTTGTCATTGAGTATCTTGGTTAACGGTATGTTGAGGAAGAATATGATTATCAATGAACTACATTTTAAAACTGGGCAGCACCACCCCATTGCAGCATAGTAATTCAAGTCCTTCTGGAACATGTGTGTGGTTATAAAAGCTTTAATTTACGCATTCCTGTCTGTGATAAGTATGATTCACCGTCCATTCACCGTACAAGCTCTGATTTCACATCTCTCTAGTTTGTCTCCATATATGTGCAACCAATACTCTAAACACCTCTTTCTTTTATTAATTACTCTCCTTATGTTAAGTGTTAGCATTCTCAAATAACATTTGTTGAAAAAGAAAAGGAATAAACGCGTGCAGGCGAGCACTGTAGTAGAAGAAGAGGAAGTTGGAACGATGAACGGCGCTCTGTGTGGTTCCTTCGCTTATCGATAGTTTCTTTACATTTTGTTGCCGAAAACCCTCGTGCGGACACGTCTCTCTCATCGCACGACTCAAGGGGACTTTCTACTCGACCACGGCGCGCTGCAGGCGGCGAGGACTGACGACGGATCGTTCGCGATCGGCGTGGGCCCCCCAGACCTCTTCGACTTCAAGACCGGTTCGAATAGATCACCTCAAAACCAAGCGCTCAGCTCGACGAGCCCAGAATACCAAGCTTAAACAGGAAGCACGGTCCCTGCTGACAGATCCTATCGCGGACGAGCCCAAGCTGACAGGTATTTATGACCGGTTGTCGGCTAGCAACAGCTAGCTCTCGAAGATTAATGATGCGCTAGAAGAGCACCTAGCTGACGAGGAGCTCGAAGCGGAATATGTAGCGGCGGCGGAGTATAACGACCAAGCCATCAGCATGCTCGCCGAGATTCGACGTAGAATAGCCGGTTTGGGACGCGGGGACAGTACAGCGGTGACTGCTCCTCAGAACGCAACCCCGTCAGCTCCTGATGCTCCGACCAGAATTGGCCCAAGACCGCCGAGCCTTGGCATGCGAACATTTCGAGGTGACATTCATGAATGGTCAGCTTTCTGGGAGCAGTTCGAACAGACTGTTCATCTGAACAACGCTCTATCAATGACGACCAAGTAGTTCTACTTACGACATTATCTTGTGGGCGAAGCGGCAGCGGCGATATCTGGTTTTATGACTTCCGAAGCCTGTTACGCAGACGCCATAGAGTTACTAAAAGAACGCTTCAGGGATCGGAAACGGATAAAGCAACACCACCTGTCAGCGCTTCGCAATCTCCCTCACGTGAAGTCGGGAAGCGACGTTCGAGGCCTCAGGCGACTTTACGATTCTGTGCAGCTGAACATCTGGTGTCTGACTGCGCTAAACGTTCCCACGCTCAGTTTTTCAGCGATGCTGATCGACATTTTGCAGAAAGCATTGCCGTACGACATTGTTCTGGCCTATACATGTGGAAAGCGCAGTCAAGCGTTAAGGGAAAACGGGTCTTCTGCAAACGTTTTCAAGCCAGTCGTGGCAGCTGCGATATCGGATGCAGAGTTAAAGGAGCTGCTTACATTTACACGCATCGAACTAGAACGCCGGGAGCAGTGTAAGCCATTCGCAGAACGACCGGTGGATGACTGTGCACAGAGAACTCGAGGCAGCAGCACCAGCACCGCTTCTGTACTACACAGCACATCGTGCAACTGGAGCAAGTGTTTTTTCTGCAAATCGAAGAAGCACGGCACACGCGCCTGCGACGCCAACCTCTCCATCACTTCTAAGAAAGAGATGCTGACTAAGGACAACCGCTGCTACAAATGCACATCGCGTGGTCATCAGGGACGGTCCTGCCAAGTCAAATTCACCTGCTCGAGTTGTCATGGGAGGCACGCATCAAGCATGTGCGACCCTCACTACAGGAAGAACATGACAGCGACACTTTCTCGGCCAGTGGACGCCTCCGGGAGCGCAGTAGGAATGGTATCATCACAGTCAGTTATGCTGTGCGACAAGGATTCACTGAGCGGGGGCGAAAGAAATGACAGAGAAGTATACCTGCGGACTTTTCGCGCCTTTGTCGTCAAAAATGACAGCTCAAGATATGTCCGAGGGATTCTCGACGGAGGCAGTCAGCGATCCTTCATCATGGAAGAGCTCGTCAGAAAGTTGCACCTGCAGGTACTGGGAGAAACACGGATTGCACTGAACACATTTGGCTGCGCATCACCAAGTACTGCGAAAAGACGGAAGGTTGTAGAAGTTCCCCTGCGCAGCCAGCACTCTTCCGACACCCGCATAGTGCGTGCAAGTGTTGTCCCAGTTATCTGTCGCGATATTGCTTCCCCGAAAGCTGATAGCCACTTCCTTCAGAATCTGCGTCTCAAAGGTAAATTCATCACGGACGAAAAGAAGTTCGATGCGGAGACTGAAAATGGCCTCAGCTTGTTGATCGGAGCTGACCATCTTTGGCAAGTAATGTCCGGAGAAATTGTAAAGAGCGCAGAAGTTCCAGGACTGGTAGCGATCGACACAGCGTTTGGATGGACGCTACAAGGACCCAGTCAGCAAAAAGCCTTTCTGGACTCTAGCCTCGTGGTCTGCATTCTGAAAGTGCAAGCAATTGGTGATGATGAAACAACCTCACAGATCTTGCAATCGTTTTGGCAACTAGAAGCCATGGGCATTATAGATTCGGGGGAATCTCCGTCCCATGAGTCTGTTGCAAGATTCCATGGAACTATTAGCAAGAACAACAACAGATACACCGTGGCATTGCCTTGGAAAGAAGATAAGAAACCGCTCCTAGGAAACAACCGGGAAATCGCGCTGTCACGTCTACAAAGACTAACACGGAGGCTGTCGACGAAGGAAGGACTGTTGCAGCGATGTGACACAGTCATCGGGCAATATCTGGAGTTGGGTCACGCTGAAGTGGTGCCTAAGGATATTCCTCTGGATCGGGATCGGGCCATATATTATATGCCACATCGGGAAGTCATAAGGGAGGAATCGTTAACTACCAAACTGCGGGTAGTATTTGACGCATCGTCACACACTCAAGGAGTACCATCCCTTAACGATTGCTTGGACAAAGGAGTGAACCTCAATCCAGAATTGTTACAAGTCCTCCTTCGGTTTCGGTGGTTCCCGGTCGCCATAAACTCTGATATCGAAAAGTCATTCTTACAAATTGAGATACAGGAGACTGACCAAGATGCATTCCGGTTTCTGTGGTTCGATGCTGTTCCCATAAGCCAACACAGTAAGCTCGTCTAATGGCGCGTGACACGGGTGTCGTTTGGATCAACATCAAGCCTCTTCTTTCTTATGGCAACTATCCACTACCACTTGGATAACGCATGCGAAGATAAAGCACTCGCTTCTACATTGAAGAAGGCATTTTATGTCGACAGTTTATTGGTGGGTGCAGAGACATTTCCACAGGGGTGGAACAGCTGCGCCATTCGCGCCATTGTGCGCCAAACTTGTTTACCTGCTCCATCCTGCGCCGAACCACACCTGTTGCGCCAAACTCGTGTATCAGCGCCGTACTGCGCCGCAGCACCCGAATTTAGCCGCAACGTGCGACAGCCATCAAGCCCAGTGTCTCAAAACGTGGCTAAAACATCCTGTTTTCGGTTTTGTCAAGGCTGTGATCGCTCGAGCAGCAGCTGTGAACTTTAAAGGAGTCCTGACACAAAAATTTTCGCCCCGCGTTTTTTTGCTGCAATGTGTTGCTGGGGGGCCTGTTAGTCATAACACGGCACATCGTTTGCTGCAGCGCGCGACAGACAATTAATTACAAGCTCCTCATTACCGACACAGCCTCAGTTTCGGTTTGACAGAGCTCCAAAAACGACAAGCCGCCGGGTGCAACTATCACCACCTAGCGAGTGAAACGCTCGGTCGCGTGAGCACAGAACACTGACGCACTTCCGCGCGGTCTGCATCGTCTGCTTGCATTCGCTTGTTACACACGCTGCGTGATGTCGTCGCCGTTATCGTCCTCGCTGTCGTCGTCGGGCTCATCGTCGTCTGATGGCGACGATTTTCTTGCGGCGGGGATGGAAGGAATTTTCGACGTGGCGAATCACTTCAGGTTTGACCCGCTGGCGAGGAGTGCTTCGTCGGGAAGCGGCAGCGATACCAGCGACGACGACCACGATGAACCTCGCGTCGGCAATGTACAATGGTAAGACCCGACACATTCGTGCACAAATGTTCTGCAGGACGTTCGCTTTTTCTACGTTCAATATTCGATTAAATCACCTGATAACATTGTGATGCCCTTCAAGTTGTTGGTGCCGAAAAAAGCTACACCACAGCACCAGACGTGAGCGATGCACAGGGTCGAGTCGGAAGACCCATGTACGCCAAATCCGGCGCCTTTGTGTTAAAGCAATGCGCCTCGAAATGGAGCCCGCAAACGCGACTGTTCTGCACGGGGGACCAGTCCTGATACTCCTGACGTCCACAAGCGCACACGAACTCGATCCACTTCTGCCGCCGAGGTTCGTCGCGGGGAAACGTATGCAGCGATACGCCTGATCCCGACTTCGACTTGCAGAAGGAAACAGCGCAGAAGGATTTCGGCATTGTGGCCTGTCACTGCAGACCAGGCAGCACAGAGAAATCAAGAAGTCCTTGGGAGCAGGAAACGGGAAAGCTGTAGGTCGCCAAACACAAAACTTTCAACGCGTGCGCCGCGGCAGCGCCTCCTCTTGACCGCGGCCACACACTCGCGAGCAGCCGCCGAGCAGTCACCAACAGCGCAGCGGCGAGCGCGTCAAAACAGAAATGGCGGCTATGACGTCATCATAACTTGTTAGTAGGGGGGTCACCTCGGGTCACCTCCGAGGGTGTCAATGCCGCCAGGTGCGGCCTATAATGCTGGATCGCGCACGCGAACTTCAAAATTCATATAAAATACCTTCCAAGCTTTATTCGCTGTCGATATTTTGCAGATGGTACACGCATGTACACGGGAATCGATCCAGCAGGCTATCTCGGCCGCGAAATTTTGTGTCAGTACCCCTTTAATTTCTAAGGGCGCGGTTGCGATCGCTTGCGCGCGCGCAATCTACGTACTGCGCTCTCAATGCGAATAGAGTGCGAA
Organism: Rhipicephalus appendiculatus; assembly: GCA_030522465.1. NCBI lineage: Eukaryota > Metazoa > Arthropoda > Arachnida > Ixodida > Ixodidae > Rhipicephalus > Rhipicephalus appendiculatus. The sequence continues at coordinate 309,163 of JALIZH010016147.1, forward strand.
AAGAGCATCAATTCCTGGCGTGGCTGTATTCTCTTACACCAGCGTTTTGTAGAGTTATGCGATATCGTATTCAAAAGAGTTAGCTGCCAGCCTTACTACGTATACCATTACAATTTGTTGCTATCACATTCATTGCTTCGCCCTTGCAGTGAAACTGATCTTTTTTTAGAACTTGATGGGAGCATTCGTAAACGAAAAAAAGTCAGTTTCGCCACAAGGCGAAGCAATGAATACGATAGCAACAAATTGGAATGTCAAGCGACGAATGGCAAGCAGGTCGAAACGTGCAGCGCGCTGCTCACGCACACATGACGCACGAAAACAACACGCACAGGACGAGAGCGAACTAAAAACATTCACAGCTCGACACTTAAAGGGTCCCTGCGACACAAATTTAGCGTGTCGTTTTCATCGCTGCTTCTCGAACTGTGGAATGCACCAAAATATTTGCGCGGGTGGCAACGCCAAGAACAGTGCCGTTATAATTTTATTTCTACGGAGAAACTACACTGTTTTCGGACTGGAGCGACATACAGCGGCTTTTTTTGTGATCGGAAGTGACGCTTCGCCACGTGGGAGTGACGACATAGGCCGTTCGTTTTGATTGGTTCGATGCGACAAGTCGCGCGTAATATTCATACAGTCCCAGATAGACCGCACCATTGTGCGCTAAAAATGATAAAAGCTCTATCTATGCTTCGTCAGATACAGAAGGATTTCTGTTTTTAAATATGAAAATGTGAAAATAATTGCAAGACGACGCTAGGAGCGCTGCACAACGGCCACCACGAGGCGAGTCGTCTGGCACGTCTCTGTAAGAGGCACGCGGTGATTGGAAGCGGCCTTTGACGTCAGTGGGAGAGTGAAATGCGAAAGGGAACGTTTTTTTCTCGTCGTCTGCTGGAACTTTGAAGTGTGACGGCTTATAACTTCCGTTACCGTGTACCGATTTCGATAATTCTTTTTGCGTTCATCTCAGTATTCGGCACTACACGAATTCCAGCGCTGCAGAATGCAGACGCAAAAGCGTCGCAGGGCCCCTTTAACGCGCTGCTCAAACAAAAACGACGCACGAAACGTATTCACAGGTACAGACGAACGCGAACTAACAAGTGTCACAGTTGTTACTTCGCTGTGTTTGAAAAGCGTGCTCTTTTCGCAAACGTGGGGACTGCAGCGAGCGATGTGACCTTCGCGCGCCCTGTAACTACAGCGCTATCGTTCTGCCTAAGCCCCATATAAGCGCGCGCGCGCATCCCCCCCTTTCGGGTAAAGTGCGCGCCGGAGAGCGCGCGTCGCCGAGCGCAGCCTTTGCGCCATCTTGCTGGTAATGCTGAAAACACGCTGAAAACTCGCTGTATATAAATAAATAAATAGCTCGCCGTTTGAACGTTGAAGGACGTTCGCCTTCGTGGCTGAATGGTTAGCGCCGCGCGCTGCAGAGCGAGAGGTCCCTGGTTCGATGCTGCGCGTCGGAAACATTTTTCTGCATTATTTTTCTTTGAGGTTTTTATAAATATATAGATACATATACATATACGGCACATGACGCCGACGGCGAAAACCAGCCGAGAGTGTCCATATAATTGCTATCGCAATAAAAGGATGACGGTAACAGTGCTCAAAAGAAGCGGGGTGGTGTCCGCTTCCCGGAACAGCCCAGCAAAGGCAAGTGCACGGGACTGCTCATAGAGCGCACGCGCGTATTCTCGTTCATTTTGCTGTTGTGCTCCGCTATACGGCGCTTATCGACTCGTTGGTTGACGCTCGAGTGTCCAGGTTTAAAAAATGGGCGCTGTACATAGCTAATAAAGTCGCAGTTTCACCACAAGGGCGAAGCAGCTAAGTGACTGGCAGCTAACTCTTTTGGATCCGATCTCGTGTAACTACAAAACGCTGGTGTAAGAGAATACGGCCACTCAAAGCAGAGCAACACTTTTCGCACAGTCTTCTCGCAATGAGAGCGCAGCACGTAGGAGTGTATGCGAGCCGCCCGCTGATGGCTGCCGAGCTAGCGCGCGCACCAGCCATCGCGGCCGTGCCCTCAGAAACATAGTTCACAGTTGCTGCTCTAGCAACCCCCCCCCCCCCCCTCACTTCTTTTCATGCTCGTTCAAGACGGGCGGGTTGTTTTCTCTTCGACGGCAGGCCTCCCGAGCGGGGTGATGCTATCGCCTGTGCCCTCCGAGCGACGGTGATGCGCCGACTCATTTGATCTCTGCTTCAGCCACGTTCGCCGCCCCCGGTCGTGCGCTTTTACCCTCGGGCACAACATACAGTGCGCGGGGGTATGTTATCAATTTGGACTTCATACAGGACACGACGGTGACGGCAAAAACTCATCGAGAGTGCCCATATAATTGCTATCGCAATAATAAGGCTATTGCGCAATTTAGCTCAGTGTTTGAAAAATGCAGCATTGGACAAATGTTGCTTCACAAGCGCTGGGTAACAAGGCTACATCTGCTCTGAACGTTCTCTCTGACTGCTCCAAACTTGCTTGAAAAGGCCTTTCTGGCTGCTCCACACCTGCCCCAAAATGTCTTTCTGGTTGCTCCAAGCCTGCTACAAAAGGCATTTTTGCCTGCTCCCAGGACTACTACCAAACCCATGTAGCCTGTTCCACCCCTGCATTCCATGAAGGTCTGCGCATCTGTGAGCAGTCGAAGGCAGTCATGAGAGATGCAGGCATGAACCTCAGAAAGTGGAAGACCAATAACCATCAGCTGCCAAACATTTCCTACAACCAGGAGGAGCAAGTAGAAGGAGCATCAAGAGAAGCAGCTTGGGAATGCAATGGGATATAGAAAAGGACTACTTCAAGTTTTCTTCCAAATCTGTGGCACAATATTTAGTCGCTGGCCAGCCCGACACGAAACGTACTCTACTAAGGATACTTTTGGCGCAAATCAAACGAGGACACATAACACAAAAGAACAGGACGGGCGCCGAAGCTTGTGTTATGTGTCCTCGTTTGATTTGCGCCAAAAGTATCCTCAGTTATGAACCAGTACCAACTAGCTCAAACCAGAATTCTGCTAGAACAAAGTACTCTACTGAAGGTTGCTTCTCGAATTTATGACCCGCTTGGCATTCTATCGCCCTTCACCGTCACGGCAAAGCTCTTGTTTCAATGCCTTTGGGTTTTAGGCTGTCCCTGGGATGATGAATTACCCGAGGAGATCAAGACGCCGTGGACAGCCTGGTGTGCGGACGCGATTCAGCTTGGCCACATAAAGATTCCGCGCTGCGTGAGAGACGGGCTTCATGGAGCAGTGGAAGAGGCTGAACTGCATATATACGTCGACACCAGCCTGAAGGCTTATGGAGCATGTGCCTATTTGAGAGAATTTGAAGAAGGCGGGAACTCGGCTACCTCACTGATAGTAGCGAAGAGTGGCACCTATTAAGACATTAACACTACCAAAGCTCGAGCTTATGGCCGCGGTAGTGGGAGCCAGATTGCTGAAAGTACATTTGTTCCTCATGGGATTCGAAGGATTTCCACTGCGTCATGTGGACTGACTCTATGATCACACTTAGCTGGATCCGCGGTGACCATAGCAAGTTGAGTCAGTTGGTTAAAACACAGAGTGACTGAAATAGCAAAAGTTACTGAACCAGCGCTATGGCGCTACTGCCCGGGTGAAGACAACCCGTCAGATGTACTGACTAGGGGCATACCTATAAGGACTCTACGTGCATGTCGCTGTTGGTGGTATGGACCTGAATGGGTTGTCCCAGCCGAAATCAACCTGGCCTACAGAACTGAACCAGTGCACACTGATTAACGAAGAGGCAGTGATTGACACGCAACATGTATTTCTTCAAGCATCATCCAGGAACTTGCACCTGTGATTGATTTAAGTAAGGATAACAACCTGCAGAAGCTCCTGCGCGTCACCGCCTGGGTCTTCCGCTTTGTGGATCGATGCCGTGGGATTCAAACATCGCTCAGCGAAACAATTTCGACACTGGAGCTATGCAAGGCTGAAAGGTTTTGGGTACGAGTTCAACTCGAAGTATTCGCGAAGGACGTCGAACAGCTTGAAATTGGAGGCACTCTCTCGAAACACTCTAAGCTGCTCGATCTTCACCCTTTCTTGGACCAAAGCGGACAGCTTCGGCTTGGCGGACAGCTTCGGCTTGGCGGACGACTTGAAAGAATCGACGCTACGTATGACAAAAAGCATCCGGTCATACTACCACCGAGGCTTCACGGCTTTGGTAGTGACAGGCTCACTGCAGAGCTTTACATAAAGGTGTGGCAAGCACTATGATGCAAATACGACAGCGTTATTGGATTATCTGCGCTCGACAAGAAGTTAAACGAATCATCAATGCTTGCTTTCTCTGCTGAAGATACAACATGAAACCTGGAAACGTGAAATATGCGCCGATGCCTGAAGACCGGCTTCTCTCGTCACGACCGATTGATGTAGTGGGATTGGACTTTGCAGGTCCACTATATATAAAGCAACAGGATCTACATGGTGATACATCGAAAGCTTACATCCTGCTGTTCACCTGTGCGACGACGAGGGCAGTACACCTTGAACTGACGAGTGCGATCTCGACTAGCGCTTTCTTACTAGCGTTCCGGAGGTTTCTGGCTCGCAGAAGGGTACCTGCAAAACTGTACTCCGATAATGCTCTTGCCTTTAAGAGAGCATCCCGGGACCTCAGAAACATCTGGAATATCATGAAGAGCTGTCCGTTCGCGTCTTTCCTACTGACCCATCGCATAGAATGGAAGTTTATCGTTCCGGGTGCACCTTGGTGGGGTGGTTGGTGGGAGAGGCTTGTCCGAACAGTGAAGTCATCGTTACGCAAGGTAATGGGAAAGAGCAAACTCACCAGCAAACAAACTGAGACGATGCTACTGGAGGTTGAAGCAGTTGTTAACACAAGACCTTTGACCTACACGCATACAGACGCCAAAGAGCCTTCTCCGATATATCCGGCGCATTTTCTTGTTGGACGTTCATTGTTAGCTTCTCCGGAGCGGCGCAACAATGACTGCTGTAGTGAAGGGTTAGAGGAACGTCACTTTGATTCATGAGCGGTGCGGTGGAGAAAGGAGCCAAACACAGTACGTGCGGTAAACGCACAAATATTAACAAAAGTACTCTAGCGACAATACACGCACAAACAGGGATCCCGTACACTTTAAGCCCGCAGTCTAACTATATAATGTCCTATACGCGATGCGCAAGGCGCCGACGACGCCATCTGCCGCCACGGGTCAAAAGCGTTGGCGGGCTCGAGCGAGCAGTTTTCCCGCGAGCGTGTACGCGAGTGCACGGATGGGCGTGTTTCCATCGTGATTTAACGCCTCTGTCGGGCTTCAGCGATGCCGAAAAATAACTGCCGCGTTGTCGGCTGCTCAAACACATACAAAAAATCGCCAGGAACGCACTTCTACAGGTTTCCGGGGCTATTTCATGAGCGAGAGCGAAGGCGGTGGATTGCGGCTGTCCGATGCAGAAGGTAAGCAATTGCACTCTCTTTACGACAGTGTTAGAACGATTACCGTGTTTTTATTTCTCCATTTATGACGCTACGTCTACAGCGAACACTACTACGTTGGTCGTCTCGCCTTGCATTGTAGACGCTACGATGCACATGAGGTTGTTATTACTGATAAGATGCAATGTCTAGGGCTCTCTTGAAAAACGAATGGCGCGAAGCGCAATGCCAAAGAATGTGGGGCAGGTGACGGCTCCTTTACAAAAGCGCCGTGAATCACACGTGTGCTGCACGAAATCGGCTGCATTCTACCTATTGATGGCACTGGAATGCGATCACTGGTGCAGAATGTTCGCTGTGCGCTCGCCTCAACTCTATGCATATTGGCTGTAAAACATGGCACCTGTACTCATTGAAGGCTTTTGACAGGACATTCAACCGATTAAACCTCCTTTTGAATGCCTTGTAACATGACTTCATGCTGATGTGACCGAGGAGGGGGTACAGGCTGCCACCCAGGCTCCGGCAAAGGAGAACTCTTGCGAGGCTTCTTGCTTACAAAAAAGGCACGTTTATTTACATATTTACAAGAGTAAACAAACTAGGCGTAGAGACGCGCCTTTACATGAGAAGAGTTCGCAAGCGACAAGAGGCCCCCCAGTGCACTCTCGATGCGCTTCTTTTATATCCGCCCGTGCACGCGCGTCTCGTCAAGTCTTTTCACAGGACGCGGACTGCGTGTACCAGCAACGCCGATGCGCGTTCCCTGCAGCGCACAAGAACACCTCTTGCGTTCCTGCTGGACGCGGACTGCGTTTGGAAGGCATGCCGATGAGCGTCCCTTGCAGGCTGCCTTGCCGGTGAACAATGTGATAGGAAACCCTTGATGTATCCCACTAATGCTCATTCGCTTTACAGAAGCTGTGTTATGAGTGGCCCATAGGCGTGTGCACGGGAAGGGGGGGGGGGGGGGAGCAAAATCTGCCCCACTTACTGGGGCCTGGAGGCGCTGCGATGATCCTTTGCCTTGATGGGGAACCCTGTGGTGATCCCTTGATGGGGAACCCTGCGGCACGCCTGAGTGGAGCCGATTATGAAACTTACATGTTTTCTTTTCTTTATTCTTGCTGGTGATGCTAGCTACTGGTTGCTATGTTTTCTTTAGCATGTAATGGGTGAGTATATGTTGGTGCGTAACTAATCACGTGAAAGTCACGTAACTAATCACGTGAAACGTTCTCGCAAGAATCACGTAATTAGCGTATCTACTCACGTGCCATGTTCCCGCCAAAACCGCGTATTACGTAGAACCTAACGCCATTTTGCAACACTTGGTAATAGCTTCCAAAAAACCTAGCAAATACGTAGCCAAGCTGGTATAACAAGCTAGGTGACCACCAGCTCCGCAGTGACTCAGTCTCGTGCACAGGTCGGCGAACTCACTCATGAGTCGACTCACTCGGACTCACTCAGACTCAGATTGAGCCGTCAGTCCGAGTCTGAGTGAGCCCGGGTGAGTAATATTTTGGTGAGCTTGAGTCCGAGTGAGTCCGGTTGCAGAAAATTTTCGTGAATGTGAGTCCGAGTGAGTTCGGCTCAGGAAAATTTTGGTGAGTCTGAACCCGAGTGAGTCCAAAGCTCAAGATATATTTCTTGAGTTAGTGTGAGTGAGTTCCACTTTTCTTTTGCTGACCTATGGTCTCGTGAAACTAGCGCAAGCTGCCGAGATATTTTTTCACAAGTTTATCGTGCTGGTTTCAAAGTTTTACCAACGCTGACCCTTCGCATGGCCGCATCCATGAAATGCATGCGCCGGTGCGACAGCGCTCCCTCAAAATCTACTATATAAACACATGGCACGTAAACGAAGCTACTGTGTCGAGAAAAAATGTTGGTTCACGCATCAACGCATGCAGGCATTAGTAGGCGCTTTTAGCTGACTGATTCTGCGGTCCGTTCGCGTTCCGCTCAAACGCTCAACGTTACCGGAGCGCAACGCGCGTCGTTGGTTTTAGCCAAGCGTCTTTCGGTCAAGTCAAGCGCGACGCCATCAGCGCATGAAACGCGTTTCAAACGCGCGGCGTTGAGGCAGCGCGTTCAGTGCACAAACGCGGCGACGGTCCCGTCACACGCTCAGCGCTGACCGTCTGGTGCATCCGCAATGGCCCTACCACCAGCTGGCTGAGCGGAGCGGGAGGCGAAATACGGTCAGCTAAAAGCGCCTTGTGATCGGGACGTTATAAAAGCGGTGTACAAGTTACGATGAGCTCCACTTCGTAGTGAAGCTTGTTGATGCTTGTCTGTGGCAAACACTTGGCGCATATGGTGACAATGTCGTCCTACACAGCTGTGACATTGGACACATGTCCACTATCATAAAGTGCGGCTCCTCTGCGCACACGTATCACCGCAAAAGTAATTGTTTGGGATGCGCACAAGCGGCAAATCGCACGCGCGCACTTCCATCACGCTTGCAGTGCAAGGAGGCGTCTGCTACGCGAGCCCGCCTGTGGTTCCAACAGCCGCCGCTACGCGGCTTTCAGTGGCGCCCCACAGGCGCTGCGCATCGCGGATAGTGATACGCTCACGTAACCGTCCGTAACACAGCAGGCCGGCGGTAGATCCACTCAGCAGTGCGTTGGGACGTCGTGGTGTGGCAGGATGAGCAGCCGGGCGAGTAGTGGTGGAGCAGACGTTCCGTCAGGTAGGCGCTCGTTGGGATGTCTCGGCACAGCAGGATGAGCAGCCGGGCGAGTGGTGGCAGAGCAGTTAGGCGCCAGCCCGTCCAGGAACCGGCCAAGTACTGGGCAGGAGACTGCCCAGCGGTTCTCCCGGGTAGCCCTCGCCAACATGGATGGCCTCTCGAACGCTGTCAGCTTGCATGGATGCTACTTTTCTTGCCAGCCCTGGCTGCTGCTTTTTCCTTTTAGGGGCGAAGCTCCTTAGGGCATGGGTTAGTCCCGCGTTGTGCGTCGTAGCCACCGTATAGTGGAATGTACCCACTACACGTGATAACGATGACGCTGACTTTCTGCCATGGATGAAAACGATCATGAACGCGCTCTCGCCCTCGAAAGGCAAAACGGCAACACCGACAACAAACGTTCCCCTGAGTTTCGTCATATATGACGAAAACAACATCAGGGGAACCCCTTCCTTGTGGTCCGTAGAGCTCTTGAACAAAATCATCTACCCCATATGTAAATAATAAAACATTGTGTATATACTTTATCAATATGTAAATAATAAAACATTGTGTATATACTGTATGTATAATCACACCACACCCCCCGCGTTTGTGTGTCAGGTCTTTGTATGATGATCGAGTGGGCAAAATTTATGGAGTATTGACGGTTTGCCAGATTACCTCCGGAGCTTCGCCCACTCATCATCATTCACTTCGTGGATATGGCGTGATTTTTTTTCTTCACCGCCACCACCACGCGCTCTCTTTTTGTCCACAACGTGCCGCTTTCCTCGCTGCATTCTTCATCTTCTTTCTTCTTTCACCGCAACTACGATGCTATAAGTGCTCAGGCTACTCAAAGTGACATCAGCAAGAAGTTGAGACACAGACAGAAGCTGATAGATACCTGTAGATACGATAGAAAAAAGAGTATCTTCTAGAACTGCGGACACTTCACCTATACCCTGCGCATCCCAGCAGCTGTCTCCGAGTAGATGATGTGGTAATCATCGAAGAGCCTGGCATTTCTCGAGGTGTTTCGGCCGCTTGGGCGAATCACAGACGTTTACCTTGGTCAAGATGGCATAATCCGAGCTTGCCGGGGGAAAGCTCAAGACGGAAAGTTTTTAAGAAAACCAGTACATAAATTGTACAAGCTCGAATTGAGCGACGCTACTGGGGGGCGGGAGTATGTTGAAAAAGAAAAGGAATAAACGTGTGCAGGCGAGCACTGCAGTAGAAGAAGAGGAAGTGAACGGCTGCCTGTGTGGTTCCTTCGCTTATCTATAGTTTCTTTACAACATTTATTAACCTGGCATGATGCAATACTGGAAGTGTGTTGTTGGATTTAGACTTGTGTTAAGGAACCCAAGGTGGTCAAACTTATTTCGAAGCCCTGCACTACGGCTTCATAATCATATTGCGGTTTGACATTTAAAACCCAGAATTGAGTCCATTTAATTTATTGTGGATAATTTGCCCTGAGCACAAAAGATGGGTGCCAACCCTCAAATTATGCTAGATGGCTGTCTTTGTTTTCATCTTTTGCAGTCGCTGCTCAGACTCCTCCTTTCTAGCTTTAAACATCAAGACCATTCGGATTACACTGACCTGTGTATGCAGCGGTCAATTTGCAGTGGTAAAGCAATGTGCCAAGAAACAGCGAGACTAAAACATTCTTACACCGCATCGTTTAATTTACGGCATGGAACTTGAACCATGTTCTTCTAAAGTCTGATTTCTTCAATCAATCAATCTGTTTTGCTTCCATTTTGTGGAGAACGACCAAGTGAAAATAGGTGGTAGGAGAAAAGCAGCTTCGTTGCAGCTTGACAGCTCCTACCACATGCGCAGCAGCAACAAAGATATACGTGCAGGGAATGGATATTGTCACGTGGTCGTGACGTTGGCGATGGCAGAGACGGCGTGTCCACGCTCGAGTGTTCGCGTCTTGCACGCAATCTTAACAAAACGATCTGCAATACTCGCGAAGCTTCTCGAACAATGAGGCGTGGTTTGCGCTGAGCATTGCTGACAGTCTTTGTGGGCGAAAACCGAATACAGCAAAAGTGAAAATAAGAAACGCGTGACAATATACAGACAAGTTTTTACAGCTTCACAATTGTAGGTCTACCATCCCACAAAATGTGTCACACAATATGAAGTACAATAAATGCATCAAATACAAGCAAGAAATACATGCAGACATGCATCAGTTATTGCCATAAGCATTTTGGCATAATTGATGCAAAAGGATCTGTTCAAGATATAAAGTTTTTCTTTACGTTACACAAAGATCTAATATTTCCTTTTTCATTAGTGTTGGTTTATATATTATGCACAGTATTCGTTCTATGTAAGCAGCGTTGTGTGTCAAACCCTTTCTGTACCATAATGTGTGCGAGAGAAGGGAATTTCGAATGGAGGCTGTTACCTAGAGAAATACAACGATATGTTTTCCTTTAAGCTCGCTAAGTCTAAAAACTTTACATTTTTTTCTGAGTTGAGAATTTTATACACTAGCAATTTGTGGATGTAAATATTGCTGGTTTTTCGATTCTATTCTAGGTCGTTATCGCTAGGCTGCAGTCCCTTTTTCTGTATTAATGCAAGTTTATGTGTGGTAGGCTATGTGTGGTGTTTCTTTTAGACTGACGTGCAGAAATACAGGTGGCTATTCAATAAGGTTTAGTACAAAGTCCTCTTGACATTAGTTGGAAGAATGTGACAATGATTTAGCAGCTTTAGTCATCTTTGTTAATAACATTTTATGTGCTCATTCCAAGACTTGTGATCTGTGAAGATCTCTAATTATAGTGATTTCATAAGGACCTAGGCTTATGAATCCAGTTACTATTTCCACAAATCCCTATGGACTAAACAGGATGCACTTTGAGATTCATGGAGGTTGTCCGAAGGCATCTTCAACAATCAGCGGAGAAACGAACAAGGGACAAGATGGGAACAGAGATAAATTTCTTGTGTCCCTTGTTCATTTCTGCGCTGATTGTTGAAGATGCATTACCAACTAGCCCAATCTCAAACTTTGTGTCGGAAGGCGTTAGGTATTATGTCTATCGTATTCATGCCATCTATAAAGACTGAGCAATCATCTGCATATATAAGGTGCTGGTTTTGGTAAAAAAATTGTACTGGATCATTTATGTAAAAAATGAAGTTTGCTCTAGCCATGTAACTAAAGCCTAAAAAACAGCGAACCTGGTTGATTTTAAGGGCTTAACGTGGCCTTCATGGCTGATGCTAGGTCTTTCCTTAATGTATACAAAGTAGAATTGAACCACAGCCTGTCACAGACCATGCAAGAATGTCCGAACCCCAGTGCCAGAAACGGACGCGCAAACCTTGCTATGGCACCCCCGGTAGAAGCGCCGACCTTTTGCACTCGTACTCGGCTCGCGCCACGCCGGGTAAACTCAGTGCGGCGGCTGCGCGGGCTGTCTCCGTCGGCGGCCGTGGCTTGGTGGCGGCTGCTTCTCTGCGCAGGCACGGCTAGGTGAACGGCGCGGAGGGTTTTTTGCGGATGGCAGACGTTTTACCTGGAGCTTTAAGAGTGAAGCTCTTAAAAAAGGAAGAAGATTGGTCCCAATATACTTTCCCTGAAGGACCCCGGGCTCAATGGGCATTAACGTGAATTATGTGAAGTAGCGCTTTTACATCATGAAAGTATACCAACACGCCAACTGGATGTCATTCAAAAACTATCCGCGCAGGCTGGTTGATGTAACATGGAAGCTACGACGTGTAAGCAAGCCACATGCTTGCGCAGCAAGACATAGTTCTATATTTAGTTACCTTATGATTGGCATGCTTGAGACGTTTGCTTTGGTTTGGCGTATGGTACATTATAACAAAATTTAAAGGACGCTTGAGCTTCGCCTTCAAGAGTAGAATGCGATAGCATAACCACGCCACAAGGAAAGCAACGTATGTGCTTGTAACATTGGCCGTTTCAAACTATCCTAGAATGCCTACCTCAGTTGCAGTTGTGAAGTGCCCACCACACCATAATTCTTTCGTTGGCGAATTGGCAAAGTACCCACTGCAAGTACATTAGGTGCCACACGCACATTCGCCGCTGCAGGCTTTGTAATGGGTGGGCAGCTTCAGGCCACCTACTTGTTGTGCAGTTCACTTGTTTTGATGCCTGGTGCAGTTCTACGAATGTAAATTACATGCGTTAAGGAGACTTGTTCCACCACATGACATTCTAGTGTTTTGTTAAGCAGCAGTTTTGAGCAGTGATGTGGCTTCATGGTAGAACACCTGTTTGCCACACAGAAGGCCTGGGTTTGATTTTCCCTCGGACTGAAGACTTTTCATGATTTATTTATTGCATCAATCTTGATTTTTCTCTCACGGCAACACATTTTTTGCTCGCAACCAACGATGCCGACGCTGGAATTTCTGCAAAACGAGCTCTTTAATGCTCTTGTGTTAATACGTGATATGGTAATCCTGCTTCACATGTATGTTGTATGCCTTTAAAGGGGTACGGTAGGGCAAATTGACCAAAAAGAATTTTAATGTTTGCACTAAGTTGCGCTAAGCGTGGCACATCAAAGCACGGGCCTGTTGCCGCGTGTACTTCACCCCGTTGACCAACATGTCTAGCTTTTGAGATGCGCAGCTTCCTCCTCGGGAGGACGCACTTTCTTAGGACACCCCACCACTCTCTGGACACGATCGGGTGCAGCCAGGCTATGCGCTGTAGAGCGGAGGTTGCGCACGATGTCTCCATCGGGGTGCATGGTTTGCTTGCTTCCTCTTTCTATATTTTTTTCTCTTTTTCTTTGATGTTCTCTGTCTATTTGTCTGTCTTTCTGCATTTTTCTCATTCTTTCTGTGCTACGCTTTACTCTCCCCTCCTCCATTCCCTCCTCACTCTCGCTTCCATTTCCCACTCTCTTAATATACTATACAAGGCTGTGCTATGCTCTGCTAGCATGCCTGGGTAGCAGAGTGGTTAGGATGCTTGCCTTAGGATCGAGGGTACGTGGATTCGAATCCTACCTCGTGAAGAATTTTTCTTTTTTTTTTTCCAGCAAGAATTCTTCTCTTCCTGTTTCTCTTTCTTTATATCTTTCTTTCTGTCTCTCAGTTTCTCTCTCTCTGTACTTGTTATTTCACCCATCAGGGTTATTAAAGGCACAGGGCTGAGCAGTATTGCGATACAAGAGTATTGCGATAGTATCTTGGAGATACTTTTGAGTATATGTATTTCTGTATCGAGATACATTGGCAAAATGTATTTGTATCTCAGTAGTGAAATACTTTTAAGATGTATCGATTGTATCGCGATGCTGTACAAGACACGGGTGTCTCGTTACTTTTTGTCGGAAATGAGCGGACCTGTTTGTGAAGTGGAAAGCAAGAATTTTGTGCTACTCCAGGCACGCCACTGGTCGCCGACACAGTGGGAGGTGGCATAGGGTTCCCCACACGCACAAAATGGCGCTTGTGGTAAAGTGCCCGACGCTGCGACGGCAGAATCACGGAGGCAGTCATGCTCTGCCAACGAAAGATGTAGTTACTCAAGGCAGGTGCTGCACCCCTATCTTCTTCGAGCGGCCAGTCATTTCGCGAGTCTTGTGCTGAGGCCGAACTAGCGTAGTCTGAATGACAGCCTGTTTGCGCAGCTTTGAGCCGCTGCTGTTGCTTAAAGGGGCACTGACACAAAATTTCGCGGCCGAGACAGCCTGCGGGTTCGATTCCCGTGAACATGTGTATATCATCTGCAAAATATCAACAGCGATTAAAGCTTGGAAGGTATTTTAAATTAATTTTGAAGTTTGCGTGAGCGATCGACTCCGTCGCGCTACTGACACCATCAGAGGTGACCCTCGGTGACCCCCCCCTACTTCCCTCACGTGACCACGTTGCAACAAGTTAGGATGACGTCATAGCGGCCATTTTTCTTTTGCCGCGTTTGTTCCGGCAGTCTATACTTCTCGGCGGCTGGTCGCGAGTCCGTGGCCGCGGCGCACGCGTTGAAAGTTTTGTGTTTGGTGACACTGCTGTTCCGTTTCCTATTCGAAAGGACTTCTTGATGCGGACCATGCGGAAGTGCGTCACAGTTATGTGTGCTGACGTGGTCGAGAGCTGCGCACACTAGGTGGTGATAGTTGCACCCGGCGGCTTGTCGTTTTTCGAGATCTCTCAAACCGAAACTGAAACTGGTCGGTAATGAGGAGCCTGTAATTAATTATCTGTCGCGCGCTGCAGCAAACGGGGTGCCGTGTTATGACTAACAGGCCCCCCAGCAACACATTGCAGCAAAAAAAACGCGAGGCCAAAGTTTTTGTGTCAGTACCCCTTTAAGCACTGCAGTTAACGAAACAACCAATTCAGCAATACAGAATTGGTGTCTAGAATAAATGTACCCCTTTTTTATCCACTGGTGTTCGTTATATGGTGATTCGAGGGATATGCTTGACTTTCAAGTTTCAATGCGGTGAAAAATTAAGCCCAATATTGCCCTGCGCCTAATTAATGTCTTTGCGGAGCATCAGTATTCCCGAGTTCGAACAGTTATTCCAGTATTTGTATTCTTGTATCTGTATTCCGGAATACTTTTTTTCGTCTTTGTGCGAAAGTATTTCTGAAATATCCCGTTATGTCAAAGACAAATGTATCTCAATATCTGTATTTTAGGCCTCCAGTACATCTATTTCAATATCTGTATTCTGGAATACTTTTCTGAGTATCTCTGCCCAGCCCTGGCATCGTTGCTGTGAGTAGTGGGACTTGCCCAAATTCTGTGGCACACACCCATTCATGATGATGATAGTTTCACGGCAGGGTCGACATTTTAAGGCTTCGTTGTTAAAAAGCAAGTTTCTTTTTTTTTCTTAGCAGAAAATACTGCACCCTCTGAGGGGCAAAACCATGCAGTGGTGAGTGCGTAGGAGCGCTCGAAGCCATTTAGAAATGGCTCCAAAAACCGCACCTCCTGGCTGATGCAAGGGCTTGTTTACATGATGTTTTTTATCATTGTTTCTGCGTGTATGTACATTTCTATAATAAATATGGCTAGATGGGTTAAATATATTCATTTCCTACCATTTTCCTACGTCTTGATTGAAAATTTTCCCAGCAGTAATGCATTTGTAGCGTCGTCATTGGTTTATGTTGTGAGCATTATCGATCGTGTTTTTAAATGCAGGGGTGGAACAGCTGTGCCATTTGCGCCATTGTGCGCTAAACTTGTTTACCTGCGCCATCCTGCGCCGTAGCACCCCTGTTGCGCCAAATTCGTTTATCAGCGCCGCACTGCGCCGCAGCACATGAATTTAGCCGCAAGGTGCGACCGCCATCAAGTCCTGTACACGAAAATGTGGCTGAAACATCCTTTTCTCGGTTTCATCGAAATGGTTATACGGTAGTTTCGGTTTTTTCAGGGCAGTGATCGCTCAAGCAGCAGCTGTGAACTTTGATTGTAAGGGTTCGGTCGCGATCGCTGGCGCGCGCACGCTGTCTCGGCAGGCATTAGCACGTATAGCTCGTAAACTCTTCTACGTGTCATGCTCTCTGAAGAGCCTGTGCGAAAAGAGCATCTCTCCCTGGCACGGCAGTATTCTCTTACACCAGCATTTTGTAGAGTTACACGATATTGGATCCAAGAGAGTTAGCTGCTAGCATTACTTCGTATAAGAATACCATTTATTGCTATCGCATTCATTGCCTCACCCTTGCGGTGAAACTGTGATTTTTTTATAACTTCATGGCAACGTTCAGGAAAGAAACGAAGGACGACGGTAATAGCGCTAAAAAAAAAGTGGGGTGGTGTCCGGTTCCTGGAACAGCCTAGAAAGGACAGTGGCACAGGACTGTTTATCGAGGCTCCGAGCACACGCGCGTATTCTTGTTCAATTTGCCGCTCTGCTGCGTTATACGGCGCTTATCAACTCGGCAGTTGACACCAACGCATTCAGGTTAATGAAATGGGCGACTGTACATAGCTAAAGAAGTCACAGTGCGGTGCGCAAGGGGTAAGAAATGAATGCGATAGCAACAAATCGTAAGGTCATACGAAGTGATGCTGGCAGCTAACTCTTTCGAATCCGACCTCACGCAACTCTACAAAACGGTGGCATAAGAGGATACAACTACCGCAGGGTGAGCAACACTTTTCGCACAGTCTTTTTGCGATGAGAGCGCAGCGCGTCAAAGTATATGCAAGCCACCTTCTGATGGCTGCCGAGCTAGCACATGCGCCAGTGCCTTTAGAAGCAAAGTTCACAGTTGCTGCCCGAGCGACACCCCCCCTTCCCCACGCGTCTTTTCGTGCTCGTTCAAGACTGGCGGGGTGTTTCCTCTCTGCTTCGATAGCAAGCCTCCCGAGCAAGGAGATGTTATTGCATGCGCCCTCCGAGCGACGGAGATGGATCGGCTCGTTATATCTCTGCTTCAGCCGTGTTCATCGCCCCCGCTCGCGCGCATTTACCCGCGAGTGGAACATACCAATTAGATGAATTATAAGCTTACCACATTTCCACTAATAAAAATTCCTTCAGTTCAGCTATTTTGGCTCTACTTCATTTAGATGTGTGGCATCTGTTTGCGCTACACTGAAATACATGACGGCACTGCGTGACGAGGTAGCAGCCCGTTTTTTTCGGTTCGTTTGCTTTTAATGGAAGCCCACCACCCCTACATTAATCTTCCTATTTTGTAAATTACACCCGTAATTTTTTTGTACCGTGAAGCAACGTACAGCCATCAGTGCGCGACTAAAATGAGGCCAGCGCAGAAAAGTGAGAAAAGAATGAATGATGCAGAGCGCTTACTTACAGTGGCTTACTTTTGATGAAGGGAGCATGTATAAACACTTGCATTGTACACAGTGGTTGCTGAAGTCATGACCTCATGGATTTTTATGGCGTTCACTCAAGCGTAGTTAATTCTTTATTGGCGTGGATATGCTGCACTGTATTCTAAATGATTGAGAGACTGAACTTGCCAG
Organism: Rhipicephalus appendiculatus; assembly: GCA_030522465.1. Lineage (NCBI taxonomy): Eukaryota > Metazoa > Arthropoda > Arachnida > Ixodida > Ixodidae > Rhipicephalus > Rhipicephalus appendiculatus. Next base: position 326,301 of record JALIZH010016147.1, read on the forward strand.
TTTTAAAGAACTTTTGTAGAGCCAAAGTTGCCCAAATACAATTGGAAATTTTGGAATGACAGACACTACAGCAATTAATGTACGGTTGCCAAAGTTTCTGCGCAGAGAGAGAGAGAATTAAATTTTATAGTGCGACCAGGCGCGCATTCTTTTTGCCCAGAGGTGGGTGACTTCCGCATTCCAGGTAGCCATGCCTTGCAGTCGATGCCCGAGCCCTTTCCACCAGCCGGAGCTGGTCCTCCGGGTTTACAGACGTCAGCAACGCCTCCCACTGGTCTTCTGGATTTTCTTGTCTGCTCTGTTTGTACATGGGCGGGATACTCGGGTTGTTTCGACATCCCCATACCATGTGGTACAGGGTGTTTGCAGCGTTCGGGCGGTATTGACAGTTCCTACTGTAGTTGCTGGGGCACATTGCATGGAATAGTGTACCGTGTGGGGATAGGTGCCTGCCTGTAGCCTTCTCCAGGTCACCGCTTGCTCTCTACTCGGCCTTTTGTGAGCAGGTGGATAGTGGCGTCGTTGCTTCCGGGAGTGCACGAGTATTTCAGAGTATTTTCTCGGTATTGGCTCCGATTCATGCCCCGTTGTCCAGAGGATACTTGCATCTTTGAAGTCTCACTTTAGAAGGATTTGAAGGGCTGATTTGCGAAGTGATCCCTTTTGAAACCTTCGACACACTTCTTATGAATCCGTCATGATAGTTACTGATAGGGTTGTGCGAATATTCGAAACTTTCGAATATCGAAGCGAATAATATGATATTCGATTCGACCTTCGAATCGAATATGACTATTCGAAAAGTTGGAATATTTTCGAAGTATTTCGAAGTCCGTTAAAACGTGAAAAAAAAAAGAAAAAAAGAAAGAAAACCACGAACGTACCACAATACGCACGGCAGAAAAAATGTCCCCTTTATTTGTGAAATACAACCTCCGCTACCTTGCGTGTATTTCACGGTGACGGCCGTTTGCAAAGGCCGCAGAAAACTGGCGGCAGGCCCGCCACCCTCGAGACTCTCTCGCTCGTTCCGACAGCGGCGGAGTGTAGATTCGCTATTTAAAGACGCCTAGGAGCTTCACTATTTCTGAGCTTTCATCACTATGGCTTTCCGTTTGAAGCGGAAATGCCGAGCACAGATCACCTTTGCACGCCAATGAGGCCACTAGCGCGACAAGCGTACGCCCGAGGCAGTACAGAGCGGAGGAATGCCCTAACGGACAGTATCCCAACTGCACTAACAGCCATTGCGCAAAATTACACTAACAGCCATAACGAAGTATAACGGTAGTATGAGGTACTAGGCACCACCTGCAACTAGAGGTGTGCGCCGAGACGTCGGCGCGCCGCCGCCGACGCCAACTGTCGGCGCGCCGCCGCCGCCGACGTGTTCTCTCGGCGCGATCGGCGCGCCATTTAAGTACGATAAATTTTTTTTTTTCAGTAAACCCTACCTTTATTTGACGCCTTCTGCCACCAGTAAATACTTGGTCTTTTCTTAATTATGCCCACTTGGCAAACGCATCGCAATTGATTCGCCTGCTGCTTCAAGTTAAATAACTGGACCAGAAAACTTGTTCGGTGCTCTTAATAATGTGGAAAGGTAGTGTTGGATTCAAAATAAACGTGAATTTTAAGCTTTCGAGCTCACCGTAGTTAAGCGAATTCAAGTCTGTGACAAGCGGCAACGGTGGTGTTTGGCGAGGACTGTTGACATACTCGGGCTGACGAGTCTGCTAGCTACCTCTTACACAATATGTATTATATGAGGCGGGCTTTGAATAGTAATAAAATGTGTGGAGAGTTGGTGCTGGAATAACAATAAATATGTCTGTGAAAGCGAGCCAAGTAACAACGGCAGTTCAAAGGGGAAGGGCGGGGGGCTTGGAATGGAGAGAGCAAGAGCTAGCTATTTGGGGTATATATATTTAGAAAGAATCAGTTTAAAAACTGGAACACATGGCCTTTAATGAATAAAGAAAGGGAAAAGGACAATAGATGAAATGCTTTATCAAACAGAAACGATCCCCAACCTATAGGTTGGCAGGTTCAGCAAGGACGAGATGGTGA